>NW_017549038.1:5491116-5570164 GCF_001854935.1 Bemisia tabaci | reverse complement strand
ATATAGATATTTACAATATGTTTGGATCTTAATTATTATGCCCCCCTACCCCGCTGAAAACAACAAGAGAAATAAAGAAATAGGTAATTAGCACGAGCGACAGTCGTCAGACACAATCAATAGCAATAAAAGACAATGAGATAAGAAGCGCTCGGTGTTAGAGCGTATTCGAAGTGTGCCAAATGATGGAATTATTTGGGGAATTACAAAAGTCTTTTACTAAAAAATTCTATGAAAGTGACTAGATGATAGTAAAAACAAGGTGATATAACGACTGTCTTTTGGGGGTGAATATGCAGAAGGTACACAAAATATAGATAAAAATTAAAGTTAATGTCTTTTCTTCAAAATTACAAATACTTAAAAAGAGATTTGGCATCAACACAATTTTGATAGAATTACCTCTGATGTTCGGGCGGAATGCGGGCGGCGATGCGGAAGGCGGCTGCAATAGAGTCGTTTCGCGTTGCTCCCCGCGACCCGACGCCCCGGGTGGACAGGAAGCTCACCACGCAATGCGTGTGTGAGTCCCTGACCCTCCGTGGCGCCGCCCCGCGAGTGCTTCGCAGAAACACATGTTACACAAAAATGAAAAGAGATATACACCGCTAATAAAGTAATTTGTCTTTTGAGAAAAGTTAAGACATCTCCCTGGAAAGTCCGGGAGGCGAGGTTATCTTAAAGTTTTAATCTATGAATGAGTCTAATTGGTCCGCGACGCAGTCAAACGGTTTGCGCCGTTTGAGGCGTCTAAGTCCAATGTTGTATCTGCGGATTAGATCCACAGCTTCATTATTAGGGTGCATAGACAATCTTTGGGCGTACCGCAAAGACAATTTTTTTATAGTTTCAACCACCGAGGGAACATCGAGGATCCGGTGAATTACGTCATTTCTGACGTAGTCATCCCAATGGATCCCCGTGAGCCCCCGGAGGATGTTACTTTGAACGGACTGGATCCTTTGGATGTTTGTCTTCGCGGCACACCCCCACAATTGACATCCATAAGTCCAGACCGGCTTTAAAATCATATTATACAAGAGAATTTTATTTCTAATAGATAATCCACTGTTTGGCTTAAATAGCCACCACATGGACTTATATTTGGATAGAATTTGCCTCCTTTTGGCCTGGATATGGGGGCCGAACGTTAGGTTCGTATCGAGCCTTATACCCAGATAGTTGGCGGTTTTGACAGCGGGGATAATTTCTCCGTTTAATTTAACTTTGATTTCGGGACATTTTATTTTACTAAAGGTGCAGTGCTGAGACTTGGTGCTGTTAACCAAAGTCCTCCAGCGTTTGCAAAATTTTGATGATCTGTCCAGTCCTCTTTGTAGGGCTTGACCGACCGTTCTAGCATTAGAACCAAAGGATGAAATACCCGTGTCGTCAGCAAAAGTCGAGACTCGTGTGCCTTTGGTTCTTAGAAAGTCATACATATAAATTAAAAATAAAACAGGGCCTAGACATGATCCTTGAGGGACTGATGCGTGAATAGGCATAAATTTTGAATATGTATCTTCATGTCGCACACGAAATGTTCTTCCATGAAGATACGAGTTTAAAAGCAGGTAGTAATTTGTCGGTAGTAGTTTGTAAATTTTGAGAGCTAGCCCGGCCAGCCAAACCTTGTCGAAGGCTTGAGCTAGATCGAGAAGAGTGACTGAACAGATCATTTTGTGTTCGAAACAATTTTCAATTAGATTGGTAATTTTGTGGACTTGTTCCACAGTGGAATGTTTTCTCCTAAAGCCGAACTGGTGTGCAGGTATTATTTCTCTCTCATCAATAATGGGCATGAGTCTTTTAAGAAATGCTCTTTCAAAGAGCTTGCCCAATATTGACAAGAGAGAAATAGGTCTGTAAGATGATGCCAAATGTGCGGGCTTACCCTTCTTATGGATAAGTATGACCTCCCCGACCTTCCAAGTTGATGGAAAGAATTGGAAATGAAATATGGCATTAATAATGTCTGAAATTTTTTTGATAGCTTTATTAGGTAAATTTTTGAGCATCTCGCCGGTGACAGCATCCATTCCTGGCGCTTTCTTGACTTTCACTTTATATTTGATCATGTCTGAGATCTCTGAGGGTGTCACCCTGCCAATTTCTTCTGGAGGAGGAGGGGTGATTTTAGCTCTTTCTAGTTCTATGTCTATGTCGGAAATAATGTCTTTATGAGGTTGGAAAACTTCTGTTAAGTGGCGGGAAAACTCATCTGATTTTTCCTGATGGGTTTTCGTCCACTCGCCATCAGGTTTTTGTAAGGGTTGTGAAAATCCTTGAGATTTTTTCAGATACTTGGTGGCTTTCCACAACGAGTAGTTAGTTGTGGGTGAGGGTGATAACTCTTTTAAATAATTAAAATTTTGCTCTTCTCTGAATTCTGAGATTTTTGTTGTTGTTAGCCTGTTTATTTTTTCGAAGTGTTGCCTGTCCTTAAAGAATCTGCTTTTTTGCCATTTGGCTCTAGCTCTTCTTCTTTCAGCTATTAAGTTCCTGAGTTCAGGTGGAAGACATAGTGAAGTATTAGTATATTTAATGACTGGTGACACCCTAGAGGCCGCAGACGTGATCAACTCCGCTAGTCTCTTGGCTTCTTCTTCTAATTTAGGAATATTGTCTATAGGGCAAAGATTGACTTCTTGGTTTAAGTGGGATCTATATAGGTCCCAGTCTGTTTTGGCGTTTGTAATTTGATTCCGCCTTTTTAAGATTATCGATTGATGGATTGCTAGTTTGATGGGAATGTGGTCGGAGTTCATTTCGATTTCCGAACCGACGGCAAGATAGTTCCTAGAGACATTACGGGTAATGAAAAAGTCAAGAATGTCCGGCTGTTTATTCGGATCACTTGGATAATATGTGGGAAACCCATCGGTGATTACATTTGCATGTTTGTCATTTATTGCTTGCAGGAGCTCCTTGCCCCTAGGGTTGTGGCTTCTACAACCAAAGGCTAAGGATTTAGAATTAAAGTCCCCGGCTAGGATAAGCTTTTTGGGAAGTTTATCAAACAATTCAATGAAGTGATCCTTTTTTGTAATCTCGTTCGGAGGACAGTAGATTGAGGCTATGAATATCTCCCCTAGGTTGGTTGAGATACTCACACCCACCGCCTGAAAGTTATCCGTCGAGATGTCCAGATAAGGGTCATAATAATACTTGATGGATTTTTTAATTAAAAGGCCCACTCCTCCTCTGCAGGAGTCGCTAGGGTGGTCAGATCTAAAGAAGTCATAACCTTTGGGTCTCCCACGATACGACATGCCACTGGCGAGATGGGTTTCGGTTAATAGCATAATATCTAGATCTCTGTCTTGGACAAAGCGAAAAACTTCGTCCGACCTTTTAGTGATGCTGTTACAATTGAAGCAAGCAATCTTAATGGGTAATTTACTCATTTTTTAGATGTTGTGTTTCCTGAATTAATTTGAAGCTTACTTTCTATTGTAACAACCCGTTGGGCCAAGTTATTAACGGAGTTAAGGATCTGATTCATAGTGGCGAACAGCTCGTCGAATCTATCCGGAGATTGATTCGAAGGACATTGCTCGCCTACCGAATTTTCACCTTGATTGTTAGTTCCAGTTGATTGCTCTTGATTATCGTATTTATTTAATTTTGGGAAGCTCTTATCGCTTCTAAAAGCGTCTCTGAAGGAGACTCCTTTCTTAAGGGTTGATACAGCGAGAGGCACCTGCTGACCTGTCCTAGTAGCTTTTTTCTCTTCGATTTTTTTGTGAAGTTCTTTTCTCTGTTCTGTGATTGTTTTGGCAATCAGGCAGCCCCTGTAGCTGGCTGCATGACTGCCGCCGCAATTAACGCACTTAGGATCTTTAATGAATTTCGGTTTCTCACATTGGAGGGACAGGTGCTCCCCACTGCATTTGACGCATCGGGGAGGGTAGTTACAAAAGTTACTTGTATGATTGTAGCCTTGACATTTTTTGCATTGGATTGGCGTTAAGGGTGAATTAGATGGCATTGGTTCTATAATGACTTTCATGTTGGCTATTGTTTTGATTTCGAATATTTTTTCAATGTTGTCACTATGGTCGAAACTAATTGTGAAAGTGTTTAACGGTTGATATTTTATTGTAGGAGGGATAACTTCTGAATTGTTATCTTCACCTACTTTACCTTGGATTGCATCCTCCTCCGCACCACCGCCGCCGAGTTCCGCCAGAGCATCAGAGTCAGCCGTTGAAGGTTGCACAGGAGTATCAATTGTAGTAGCTACATCAGTATCTGGATTCGGATTATTGGTCTTTGTAGGTGTTGCTGAAACATTTAATTGAGCATCAGATTTGTTTTTCTCAGGGTACTCGACTATACGTTTAAGATTGAGTGTGGCAGATAGTGGTTTAAATCCGCTAGTTTTTAAACTGTTGATGATATTGATTATAGGGATATCGTGATGGAGACCTTTAACTATTACACGTATGGGTCTGATATTCTTATTCTCGAAGGTATTAAAATATATATTGGCATTTTGTAGCTCGTTAATTAATTTGCTATGTGTTTCGTCATCGGCGGTGTTGATTTTAAAGGAATCGTTAGATAAGACTGTTGAGTTCCATTTTGTGGAGTCTACTTTATTCAGAGCCTTACAAAGGTCATTAAATTTTGTATTGATTGCCGTATAAATAGGGGGGGGCTTTTTAGGTTTCTTAGTTTTCGAGTCCACAGAGTCAGATTGAGATAAATTAGCAGGTGAAGTTGAAGGGTTGTTATTCGAATTTGGGCTACTATTGGTATCTTGGTTGCCGTTAGTTTTCTTAGCACTATCTTTAATTTTGGCTGCTGCCTTAGTTTTTTTAATTTTGTTAATAGCTGAGTTAACTATAGGATTGATACTTCCTGGGTTTACGAAAGTCTCGTCGTCAGATCCGAGAGAGAGGTCATTAGCGTCTTCGTCATCATCATCCATTTCATCGTCGTCCTTAAGGGCAGCGAATTTGTTCTGATCCTTGAACAGTTGTTTTTGTGCCAGTGATGGGATTTTCTTAGCTTTGGAGGGTGAATCTCCAGAGGTTTCTCTTTGCCTCTTACCAGAAACTGCTAGAGATGCATTAGGGTTGGGTTGATTTCTGGCTGCTGCCAGTTCTGCTACTAAGTCACTAATTTTAGTTGACATATTGTTAAGCTGTAAGGTAAGCTGTTGGACCTGATTAAGGAGTTGAGAGTTCTGATTTTTCAGAAACTCGATTTCCTCATCCCTTTTGGAGTCCAT
The DNA here is from genome assembly GCF_001854935.1 of Bemisia tabaci. NCBI lineage: Eukaryota > Metazoa > Arthropoda > Insecta > Hemiptera > Aleyrodidae > Bemisia > Bemisia tabaci. Next base: position 5,564,925 of record NW_017549038.1, on the reverse strand, counting down.
CATTGCGGGATTGGAGGATTGGGTGCTAGTGGATGTTATAACACTGTTCTTAACGCTGTTCCTTCTCGAAACTGATAGGGAGAGAGATGAGCTAGGGGTATTCTTAGTTAGTAAAGTTTGTGAAAGTCTGTTTACCTCTAGTTCGAGTTCTGAATTTTTAATTCGTGTGCAGGTTGCGTCGACACAGTCAGTTTTAAAATGCACTTTACACTTGCAGATCGAGCATTGCTCAATGTCATGAGCAAAACACTTCCTCATAGTTAGTCAATATATATACAAAATGAGAGATATTAAGTGCTGGGGCCGAAGCCCAGCTTTAAAATTGGTAAATTTTACATACGTTGTAAAATTGATTTAGGCTTTTAGGCTTCAAAACATAAGTCGTGGCACAAATTGAACGCAAAATCACAAATCAGATAAGGGAGCGCTCCGAGCACAGAGGTCCGCTTCCGATCACAGCTGATAACCCATTTCAGGACGTATTTCTGTCAAACGGATTTAAGCTCCATAGGGGGAGGAAGGTAGAGGGGCGGCCTTTGATTGACGGCGGAACCGGGCGTCGGGCTTCATAAGAAAAAGTACTCTTGATTCAATCAGAATCTAGTTTAAATCAAGAACCAAGCCTCTTAATATAAGCGGATTTCGTTTCGATTCAAGCAAAAATCCGATTGAATCAAGAGTATTTTTTCTTGTCAATGTTTTCAAGAGTCTGGACTCTAGATCCAATGTGTTTTTTTTCCAGTGTATGATGATAGCAAGGCTGCGACGTCGCAAACCGAGTTACGTGATTGCCGACTTACACCGTCGCCATGTCCTATAAAGATACTCTATGTGGCAGCAGTGCATGTGTGGGTGCCGTTTGTGTGTAAAAGTGAGCGAATCTTGAATGGACGTTAAAGAGAGTCACGGAGGAAACGTCTTATGTCACGGTTGGACGATGCGCGGAGGAGGCTGATGTCCGATCCGATTCGGGGCCTAATAGTGAAATCAATTGAATTTGAACATCGCACGCTTCAGCTGTCCGGCCCCGGCTTCGGCTCCTCAATTGCACGTATTTCTGCTAAGAGGAACTATGTCTCACAGGAATCCTATGCACATAGTTCCTTTTAACATAAATACGTCCGATTCTGCGCTGCGACGACCGCGAGACCGCGACGCGCCTCGCCGCGGGGCTCGCATCGTCCTTTTGTCCGCTCGGACCTGACGTCCGCTTGTTTGACCACTCTTCAGCCGGACAACAATCCTCATAGTTAAATCCCACGGAACTGCCACGCTGCGGGACAGGACGGAGATCCCTCTTGCGCAACAATGTCCATCCGTCTTCGGCTTATGGCGCAAAGTTTTTGGAAGAGGATAGTCTTCGTAATAAGCAGAGGTGGCCTGGGAAGTAGGAGGAAATCAAACTGATATGGCCTGATGCGTAGTGAACCTGAGGAGACCCGAGACCCCCCCCCCCTCTCTCTCTCTCCATCGAAAAAACGGGGCACGAGGGTTTCGGAAGCAAGATAGATTGACTTTCGGCTTAGGCCTTGTCTCCATGGGGCGTTTCATGGGATTTGTCCCAAGTTTGTATCGTAGGAATGAGACTTCTGAGCTTTTTCCCCGAACTGGAAAAAAAAAACACATTGGATCTAGAGTTCAGACTCTTAAAAACATCGACAAGAAAGAGTACTCTTGATTCAATCAGAATCTAACTTAAATCAAGAACCCAGCCTCTTAATTTAAGCGGATTTCGTTTTGATTCAAGCAAAAATCCGATTGAATCAAGAGTATTTTTCCTTGTCAATCTTTTCAAGAGTCCGGACTCTAGATCCAATGTGTTTTTTTTCCAGCGATACGATTTTTATAAAAAAAATATTTCATCATGAGCTCTCTGGTGAGATAGTTCCCCTAGGTCACTGTTGCACTGTAGCCGCGTCGCATTGCGAGGACGGGACCTGGATTTGAACGAGCGCGGACGGACGGAGAACAACTATGGTCAGGGGGTCGCGACTCGGGTCACATGGCGCAAAGGACGCTCGCTTTTTTGAGCAGATTACCCGCTCGGCCTGCGCCACGCCACACCGCAGCACGCCCGCAATTACAAAAGTGCACCTCGCACACGGCGCACCTCGCTCGATATATCGACCTCCTCGATTCACAGGAGCACGATGGCAACCTGGAAGTCGATACCTCGCTTTCGCCCGGTCGTCGGGGAGTGCGCGATTGATTTTACGCAATTGCGCGGGGATTGTGCGCGTAATTTCACCCGCTCGTGTTCGCAGGTTATCTGCGGCCATCTGCTCTCCTTCGGTCATCCACAATGCGCCCGATCTGGACAGTCGGCAAGGCCCACCGCCGACCCTACTTCTGCCAAATGTGTCACCTTTATCCTGCTTTTACTTCTTCGATTACCTCTGCCCTGACTCCACAGTCTCACCCCTCAGCGTCACCTCGGAGGCTCTCGTCTCTGCGGAGCTGCCAGTGGCGTGGCGTGCTCTGCGATATATCGATTGACTCGCCACTCAAACCTATGGAAAAAGATCGATTATCAGGGTGTTCGCAGCGAACACCTTAGTAATCGATTTTTTATCATGGCTTCAAATGGCGAGATATCGATAATCGATCCTTCACGCTACGCTACTAGAGCTGCGACTCTTCGTGTTCTTGCATCTTGATGTATGTAGTTTTGTCGACCACTTTTGAACGTATTTCTGCCAAACGGAACTATGTGTATTAAGACATGAGCCCTGAGACCCATACTGTCGTGCTAAGGAAGAACGCCGTATGAGCATCCGAGGGTTGCCAAATTACCTTCATTATAATGCTTATTTTTGAGGAAAGTTATGGGTATTTTCCTTGGAATTTTCAGGAACTGTGGGTAAAATTGCGAACAAAATTATCTAAAAAACTGAAGGGAAAATATTCATAAGTGTACCAGGAAATTCGTGTTTTATCGAAGGAAATTTGGCAACGCCTGCAGGTTCATACGGCGTTCTTCCTTAGCACGGCAGCAAGAATGTGCGTTTTGGCCAAAGGGGTCGGCAAGAGCATACTTACATTTCACTTACCTTGCCTAAAAGTAAGCAGTGCCCAGAAAAATTTCATTATTTTGATGACCATGTTATAAGTTTCTAGACTAGATTACGGGAGTGAAGTATGCCCGATGAAATAGCTAATTCGTAGAGCTTTGGAGTCAACAGAGATGGATTTACGACCTTGATCAGCTGGTATTTCCATGAGGAACGTGCTCAAAACGTTAATGGTCACCAGATTCTCGATCGCATTTATGATCCCCAGCGGACCGATTATTGAAAGTTTTAAGCAGCCCGATAAGACATCGAAATGCAATATACATATAGTATGGTCGAGACTTTAAGGCTATGTCTTGTCTTGTCGTGCCAACATTATTTCAATAATCTGCCGCAGGAGATTATTTAATGGCTTAGTACTAGATTTCTGGCACCGCTTATCACGTTGCTGAAAACGCACCCGATGCATGAGAAACTTTGACAGAAATTTAGCACTAGTTACTAGATTTCCTGAGGGGTCATATAAATTGTCACTAAGGTTACTTTTTATGCGTGGCGCCCTTCCAATTTCGTATGCGTAGCCATAGTCAGTACGTCCCCAGTCCTAGTCCATTTGACGCGTACATCTCTTGATATTGATTTGCCCTGTTTGTTTAAAGTCAGTATGGGGCTCCGACCTAAGTTAATCCAAAAAGCCGGCCAGGTTGGCCTGGTGGTCAGCGCGTCTGACTCCAGATCAATAGGTCCCGGGTTCGAATCCCAGTGGTGACGTCTAATTTTCACGGAATTGACGAGTAGATCTGCTGAAACAGATTCTGCTCGGCCCTAATCCCTGAAAATTTGAAAAGCCTGCAGCATGGATGTGCCTAAATCCTTCGATGTCTATGGACAACAAACATAGTCTAAAGTTGGCTGAAGGCGCTAGACACGAAGCCGCAAAACCAGCAGAAAAAAAAAGATCCAAAGGCTCTCGGGTTCCTGCCACGACGCCAAGCTCCTGCACTAAAGAAAAATTCTCGGCGTTTTTACGAAGGTCCGTTGGTATCTCGGTAATTCTACCACAGTCGATAAAAAAATATTGGCGTTTTTACCGGGGTCCAGTAAAATTACTGATAAAGTCAATAATTTTACCGAGATTTCTCGGTAAAATTACCAATTCCATACATGGTAATTTTACCAAGAAAAAACTGGGATCAAATAGAACCGTGAATTCTTGGTAATTTTACCCTTTTCTTAGTAAATACACCGAGATTTTTTTTTTCAGTGTGTCCCTTCGATTTTATCCTAGGTCATTAAGAATAGGAGCATTTTTGTCAAGCGGAGCTATGCGCATTAAGACGTGAGCCCTGTTATGCATATATTCTTAAGGGTCTCGTGGCTCGTTCCGGCCAAAGGCGTTGGCAAGAGCATCTATCATTTCCTTTACCTTGATTTTTATTAGGCACATTCGTCGCATGGTTTATCGAATCGCACAAGTACGGACTCATTGCAGCAGAACGCGGTCCTCGAAGACGCGAGGGACGGTATTCAAACAATGGCGATAAATTTCGCACGACTCAATCAAAAACAACGGAAGCGGCGAGTCGCAGTGGCGAGTTTCCGTTATTCAAACCGTTGGATTTGCCCGGCCCGGCGCACAATGGATCGAGCAAAGCAGAGACGTCGGATACGAAATTGTTGACAAAAAATGGGAATTTTGATGTTTATTTCGTCACCCACTGGAAAAAAAAACACATTGGATCTAGTGTCAAGACTCTTGAAAAGAAAAAGAAGTCTTGATTCAATCACATTTGAGCTTAAATCAAAAGGAAATCCGCTCAAATTAAGAGGCTTGGTTCTTGATTGAAGCAAAAATCCGATTGAATCAAGAGTATTTTTTCTTGCCGATGTTTTTAAGAGTCTGGACTCTAGATCCGATGTGTTTTTTTTCCAGTGCCGATTACATTTTTAGAAGATGTAGGTGGTGGGAAAGGGTGGAAAATTTCACGAGGAAACCAATGGTCATACTTTTAGAACCTCAAAGTTTTGTCAGGGTGTCTACTGAAACAGGCTGGCCAAAAATCAGTACTTTTGCAGTACTTTTTTACTACATTCCCGAGAAATCGTGTACCTTTTTAACAGAAAGACTCATTACTTTTTCGAACTAACAAAATTCTAAAAATTTCAAAAATTTGAATTTCTCGCTCAAATTGCGACAAAAATGAAAAAATTCCGGACTTTCTTGCAAAATTTCCGCACTTTTTCAGTACTTCCGGACCGTCCTTAAAAATCAGTACTATTTCCGGACTTTCCGGAAATTCTAGACTTGTAGACACCCTGTTTTGTATGAACGGAGTTATAACCACTGGGATAAAAAACACATCGGATCTAGAGTCCAGACTCTTAAAAACATCGACAAGAAAAAATACTCTTGACTCAATCAGATTTAAGCTTAAATCAAGAACCAAGCCTCTTAATTTGAGCGGATTTCCTTTTGATTTAAGCTTAAATCTGATTGAATCAAGAGTCCTCTTTCTTGTCAATGTTTTCAAGAGTCTGGACTCCAGATCCAATGTGTTTTTTTTTCCAGTGTATGAGTTGAGACGGAAGAGTCGATCGCCGACTTGAAAACTTTATCCAAAAGAGCTAAGTTCTAGAGAATGATAACCTTTGTTGTTGAGGGAATTTTGATCCGATTCATGATTATACTTTTCTCGCATTATAGAAAATACCTGTAAATGTGCAAGTAAATTAAATATTATTTGCCGATACGCCTATTTTTCTGCCGGTGCGTTAAAGTCTCTGAAAAGATTCCTGCATTTTGCCGTCTTCGTGATCCCCTGTGTGGTGAACTTTTGATGGAAAACTTTGCTAATCACATAAAATTAGGCAAATAGTTGTTTTCCAGTGAGCATTCAAATTTTTGTCCGACCTCTCCGATTGACTGGCTCCGGTGTGCGGCGTCGTGGACCGCGGCCGCGCGGCCTTTATGCAGTTAATCCGTGTGTCAGTCACGCTGCCCGGCGTCGCGGCGCGTCACGTCGTTGAGGCCGTTGCGTTGCGGCGTCGCGGCGCCCAGTCACCGAGGCACGAGCCTGAATTACTCGACGCCGACGACGCCGACGCCCCACCCGCACCACCGCTCCGGGCCGCTTTGTCACCCCAGGAAGTGATCCAGTGACACATCTCGAAATTCCGCCGGGTATTTCCTCTCACCTGGTTTCACCCATTGGACACAGTCGATGAGCGCGCAGAATAGAGATCCGCTATGGGATTCGAAATCGGCGACGCAATCGCAGCCTCAACCACGCTGGTCTGTGTCATGGAAAAAATACGCAATTACGGATTATAGCGAATGCAAGAGGATGCGTCTCCAGGCCGCTACACGGCTCAGCCCCGTAAAGGAGCTACGGCTACGCACTGGTCAAGGGTCTTCATCTTCTTGATCCTATTTCTCAATTCTGATTAGAGCGGCCTCGTGTAGGGAGGATCACCTGTCCATGCCCGAAAATATAATGGAAATTGGCTTGGCAGAACACTGGAATAAAAAAAACACATTGGATCTAGTGTCCAGACTCTTAAAAACATCAACAAGAAAAAATACTCTTGATTCAATCGGATTTTTGCTTAAAGCAAGAACCAAGCCTCTTAATTTGAGCGGATTTCCATTTGATTTAAGCAAAAATCTGATTGAATCAAAAGTATTTTTCTTATCAATGTTTTCAAGAGTCTGGAATCTAGATCCAATGTGTTTTTTTTTCCAGTGTGGTGTAGCAGAGCTTGCTAGGCAACTTCAGCTTGACCTTTACAATCAATTTAACGCTAGTCTTCACTCACAAAAAGAACAATTACTCGTCAACTTTCTTGCAATATAAAACAAACATGGTACATGTAGAGATACTGCTTAAACTATGGATCGTTTTTCCGTCAACACTGGACGCGCAGCTCGAGCCGTTAACGAATGGAAAGAAAGGCAGTGCGCAGTGCGCCTTCAATTCAAACTGAATGCAACCTGGACAACCCTCAAGCACGAATAGTTGTATCAAGGCCCTTGTTTGTAAGTCAATGTTCCATTCGAACGTCACTGTAGAGCTTCTATTAAGGGAAAGTAATCATATTGTTAGTCTGCACCATTCTTCGATTGATTCATTAATTTTGGGCTTTTCATGGGGTTCACGAGGACCAATGCAACTGACCTACTTACTAATATACTGCCGTGTTAGGGAAAAACACCGTATAAACATTCGAGAGTTGCCAAATTTCCTTCAATAAAATGTTTATTTTTGAGGAAGGGTATGAATATTTGTCCGATATATCTTCAAGAACTCTAGGTAAAATTGCGACCAAAATTATCTGAATAATTGGAAGAAAAATATTTACAAAATTTCCCAAAAATTCGTGATAAGAAAAATAAAATATGGCAACGCCTGAAGGTTCAAACGGCGTTCTTCCTTAGCACGGCAGTATAAACATTAGTGGCGACAAGCACTCGCCTCTTACAATACATTATTAGCATGCAAGACAGCAACTCAATCATTCAAGTAAAAGGGTATTATCAGGTGAGTTTATTCCGAAATACATGAACCGGTTTTACGAAAAAAGAGCTGGGATAAAAATATTTGAGGACTTGGAAGAGCGATGGACGCGGTTACATCAGTTCCTCGAAGGATGTGCGACACATGCAATCGATGCATTATGTGAGAGCGTCGAATTTACGATCCGAGTTTCGTCGACGATTTTTTTACCAAGAGTCGAGTCGGGCCGGCCGGATGTCGAATATTGAACACGTCGAAGCGACGACGACGCACAGTGGATCGAGTCAATTTAAGAGGTCGGACATGAGATTTGTGACCAAAAATGCAAATTTTGATGATTAATTGGACGTATTTCTATCAAACGGAACTAAGCGCCAATTTGAGTTCTCTTTGAGGAATTTAGAATCCCGGATAGCGCGTTCTGTCAAACGGACCTAAGCGCCATGGAAAAGCATTGGGAGTATAGGACGGAATAAGCCGGACACCCGATTCTGCCGCCAATCCAAGCCCCCCTCCACCCTCCTCACCCTATGGCGCTTAGGTCCGTTTGATAGAAATACGTCCAATTCGTCACATTTTAAATGGAGATGTCGCGTTTGTGAGGGATTTGCGATTTGACCATTGATTCTCATGTAAAAGTTCGCGAGAAACTCGATGGTGCAGCACTGGTTTTCTCTGAAATCAACTCCCAAGCTCAAAAAAAGCTCTCAAGTTTAGGCCAAATTGGAGGGAATATCCCACCCTACCCTGAGAGTCCACTTCTACATAAAAAAAAAAAAACTCTCCATGCGAAGATAGGGAGCAAATACATTATCAGGGTTGCCGTGTTTTCAGTTTTGGAGTCCTCAAATAAAGTGGCAGCCCTGTCAATTCATTTGCTACCTATCTTTGCATGGAGAGTTTGTTTTGATATAGAGGTGGACACTGAGGGTAGGGTGAGGTATCCTCTCCATTTTGGCCTCACTTTGAGAGCTTTTTCTGAGCTTGGGAGATGATTTCAGAGGAAACTAGTGGCACCATCGTGTTTCTCGCGAACTTTTTACATAAGAATAAATGGTCAGATCGCAAATCCCTCACTCATGCAACATCTCCATTATAAGGGGTGCTTCTGGAAGCAAATTTAACGAGGAAACCAATGAAACCACTTTTAAATTTCCAAATTTGTGTATAAATGGAGTTATAAGCATTTAAAGTTTCCAAATTTTGTCCGACCTTTCCCTATGATTCGGTCCACTGTGCGATGCTGGCTGCGATCCTGTCTTATTTACAAGCGAGTACGTTCCCACGTCATCAGACGTCAATACTGCCGTGCTAAGGAAGAACGCCGTATGAACATCCGAGAGTTGCCAAATTTCCCCTTGATAAAACATGTATTTTTGACGACAATCATGCACATTTTTCTTTAAAATTTTCAGAGATTTTAGATTAAATTGCGTGCAAAATTGTCAAAAAATTTTAGGGGAAAATATTCACAATTTTCTCAGTAAATTCGGTTTTATGGAAGAAATGTTGGCAACGCCTGAAGGCTTATACGGCGTTTTCCCCTAGCACGACAGAATATTAACCCGTTCTTTCCCTGGCTCTCCAAGGTGAACGATAGCACCACTTGGCAACGTGGCCGTATTTTGTATCGCGATCGGTGATCGAGTGGGCTCTTTGCTGGCATGAGGTGGATTCCTTGCGCAAGAAAAACCACTCGTCCCTACGAGCCAACGACTCGTCGCGCGCCGTCGTCGTGCGCCGGTGGCTCGATTGCTCGATTATCGATATTTCCCCATTTTAACCTATGGTAAAGAATCGATTATTAAGGTCTTCGTTGCAAACACCCTGTTATCGATCCTTTATCGTAGGTTTAAATGGCAGATTAGTCGATGCATCGCAAAGCACGCCACGTGGATGTCGTGCGCCACTACTGCCCGCTTTTCTGGTCAGTTGTAACAATAATTATTTACATAGGCTATTATGCAATCGAAATAAAACTCTCCGAGACGAAGCGATGATGCGCCTAAATCTCGAGTGTATTCAACTCGCTGAGACTATGTAGGTTAATCCGACTAATATGGTGATCGGTAGATGGGTCAATGGAAAATTTTGGTACGATCCAGAAAGCGAGCCGCAGAATAGATGAATAGGATTTTAACGGTTCGGCCTGAGTGCTGAGTCCCTGAAGTCATGCTAATTCTTTTTTCTTCTCAGGGTAACAGAAACTCTGCCGTGATAGCGAGGAGTGCCGTAAGTGCAGAAATGAAGTTTTGAGAAAATGGGCGCAGGAGCGTCTGAGCAGAAAATTTGGACATCTTTTTGTTGAACGGAACTAAGCGTCAAATTGAGTTCCTTTTGAGGATTTTAGAACCCCGGATTTAGCGTTCTGTCAAACACTGAAAAAAAAAAACACATTGGATCTAGAGTCCAGACTCTTGAAAACATTGACAAGAAAAAGGACTCTTGATTCAATCAGATTTAAGCTTAAATCAAAAGGAAATCCGCTCAAATTAAGAGGCTTGGTTCTTGATTTAAGCTTAAATCTGATTGAATCAAGAGTATTTTTTCTTGTCGATGTTTTTAAAAGTCTGGACTCTAGATCCAAAGTGTTTTTTTTCCAGTGAACAGAACTAAGCGCCATGGAAAAGCATTGCGAGTATGGGACTGAACGAGCATCGCGTTCCGCAACATACGCCAATCCAAGCCCCCCTCCCCCTCTCTCTTCTTCCCCCTACGGCGCTTAGTTCCGTTTGATAGAAATACGTCCATTTAATTGAAAGAAACCTCCGTTCTTTGACAAATTGCCACCAATCAGCCGAGAGACCCTTAGAAGTCGATTGGACAATTCAAAATCGATTGGACAATTCAAAATCGATGAATTTTTCATTTCAATTTTTTACGTTGGGTAAGACAGCCGTGAGTGCTGTTCTGCCACAAAAATCACATTTTCAAGTTAGAAATTAACAATAAAGATCGCCATTATACTTAAAAGCACTGTTTTTACTGGCTCTTTGGAGGAACAATGTACCTTACGGCTGTTTTGTCTGAAATTACGTTATTTTTTGCGCTTTTACGGCTTTTTCATCTCTCGTTTTCGCACAAGTAGACGGATTTCGCTCTTTTAAATTTTTCATCAATGATCTCATTTATAAGAGATTTGACGAATTTGGGGGGTTAAAAAGTGATGGTTCTTAAGAACCTATTTTTAAAAATAGGCCGAGGTCCCGAACTGAGTATTGAAGAAGGAATTCCTCAAAAGAAAAATGGAAGAGAGAAAAAAAAAAAAAACCGTGAGCGTGAGAGAAACGATCAAGCAGCTATAGCGTCGCTACGGCGTAAGGGCGTAACTCTAATTTAGGATGAGTCCTATAGTCCACTTAACTCCATGTTCCCCATGGCTCAAGTGAAATTCAAGATACTCCATTACGTCAGGGGAGTGACGATAGATCGGGTCTCAAAAGTAAAGATAACGATAAAAAAAGAGAAGAATCAAAATCTATTGAAATAAACCGGTTTTCAATAATTTTCAATTACTCACAAGAATAATAACTCATATATTGTTTCAAACAACTTACGAACACACGCGGTTAATGGCAAAGGACGGTTCAGTCCAAGTTATCGGACTTGGGTTCTGACTTGTGAGAGGTTTAGCCGGAAAGGGGTGGGGTGGAGTCGTAGCAATAAACACAGATAGAAAAACCCTGCATGATGCACCGACTCGAGCGTCTGTCTGCATGCGCAAAAGTACTCGCTCCATTGAAGCATACAATGAAGCGCCCGGGGGTTGTTCAGCCGGAATTGATCCGAGCGAAGAAAAATGCCCCTTGAAGCATTTAGAGGAGATTAGCAAAGCACCAGGCCGCTCCGATCGTGCCCTGTCGCCTCTTAAATTGTGGCCGTAACAGTCAAGGTCGCAAAGAAACCGCTGCTTTAATTCAATTTAAAGAGAGATGAGTTCCATCAAGAATTCTGCTGTGGGAAGGAAAAACGCCGTATGAACATTCGAGAGTTGCCTAATTTTACCGGATAAACCGTGTATTTCTGAGGAAAGTTATGCATATTTTTCTTTGTAATTTTCGGACGTTTTAGATCAAATTGCGAGGAAAATTGCCTGAAAAATTTGTAGAAGAAGATTTACAATCTTCCCAATAAATTTGTTTTATATTGAAGGAAATATGACAACGTCTGAAGGTTCATACGGCGTTTTTCTTCAGCACGGCAGAATTCCCGTCCTTCCTCGCATAAATCTTGGATTTATCATTTAACATTCTTATTCTTAAAGAGAGGAAGGGGGTAGTTATTGCAGCCCCCCCCCCCACATCCCTTATAAAGTGAATAACCTTTGAGATGGTTTCGAAAATAAAAATGCTCTTGTCACATCTTAGATGCTATCCACGCATAGTCCTCTATGCCAATTTTTTTAAGTCCTCCTACTTCGATAACTACTACAATGATTTCGGGAATCTATGACAGAGTTAATTGAGGATGGGTCAAACGATATCTGTTTGCATGCAATTATGATTGAAGTCTATACACTCTACATATTTACTAAAAAATTATGAATTCAATGATTTTTTGACCCGCAACATGATATTCAACACCTTTCCTTACTGAATATTTTAAAATCTCTTTTTCAAGAAAATTGGACATTTTGCAATGAGGAATCACTTTTACCCTTTGCTTGCTCAACCATGAAAACACCTGTCTGCATTGAGATACTAATGAAATATGCGTTATCTCTGAAATGAGCCAGAAATAGTTCTATATTGCAAAATAAAGTCAAATAATCAAAAGAATACCATTAATTAAGCTGAATATTAGAATTTTGTTGTTGTTGTTGTTGTTGTTGTTGTTGTTGTTAAAGTACAGTAAAATTTTTAGCTATCAGCATTCAAGACAAGGCTCCCATCCTGTATTTTAAACTCCGAGATCTCCTGAAAGAATCTCGTACCTCATCGACAATGATTGTCATTTTATCGTCTGTGTACGTGCGCAGAAAGTATAATATCAACACGATGACCCAGCACATTACGACACCAAAATTGTGCAAGATGCGATTGAAACGATGCTTTCAGATGCGAATAAAAAAAGTAAATATCGAGTGGGGGAATCCTGGAAAAAAAGAAAAGAGGAAAGGTAACGGGCAGGTAGCGTGAGAACGTGTAATCAAATTACATTTGATCAGCAAGATGAAGCAAAATAAACAGAACAGCCATGCGCAACGGGTGCAAAATCAGGCATTAATTGGAGGCAATTTGTGACCAGAGTTGCAGGGCAGACGAACGGAAGATGTAGCGATCCTGCAAATCAATTGATTGGATTACATCATATTTTTAAAGAACAACTCAACTCAACTGATTCACTCTCGCCAAAATTTTAGGGAAAAATGTATTGATTCAAATAAGAGTATATCACTTTCCTGCAGCTTTTAAACCAATACATCTCACTAATTTGTTTATCTACCCCGAGTTAGGTTTCCCTCCTCATTTTTCCTGTTGACAAGCACTTTCCACGGAAAAAATGGATCGTGCATGAGGAATCGACTTTTGACACGGGGCGGATTGTCACATGCATACAACTTACACGTGTTAGTGCTGTAATGCCTATTTTATGACTTTTCTATCATGGCTTTTTTGTGCAACCTGTCAAGTAATTCTGAACAATCTACGATTTAGTCTGCTAAAAATATTGATAGAATGGTATCAATAAATCGATTTACATATACGTACAAAAATTGCACGTTTATCCCTCCCCCCCCCTCCAAAAAAAAACTCCTAGTAAAATGCAACAATGGGCATAGAGTATACTCACACATTTTTACACCCTATAGGGCTAAACCTTTCATTATTCAGGGGGTCCGTGTCGTAATTATCCTATTGTGAGAAATGTATTTGATCATAAGGGATTGATCTGTTGGACTTCATCTTGCAATGCGGAATGACTACTTCTCGCACACTATAGAGAGAACGAATATGCCATCAGTTTCCCAATACAGATAGATGTTTTCACGGCTGAGGTAGAAATAGTAGTGTTTTATCACAAAATGCAGTTTACATGAAGTTGCACAGTTATGTAGTATTGCTTAAATACTTAAGTCGTAGTGGTGTTTTTCATGTTTCCAATGCAGTCCAGATTGTTTGCTTTCATCTAGTGGCTATGGAAAATGGGTGAGGGGGTTACAAAAATGAGAAAACGCGGTAAAATGGGGAAATATAAAATTTCTTGGAAAGATAAAAGCTCTCAATGCTTCCATTTATTCTCTCGAAGTATGTATAGTCACCTTTTTCTATCATGTCGCATCTAAACACATGAGAACATAGTCGGGCAACCAGGAACACGGATGGATCGGCAACAGTGGCGTGGCGTGAATTGCGATATATCGATTGTTATGCCATTTAAACCTATGGTAAAGAACCGATTATTAAGGTGTTCGCTGCGAACACCCTGTTTATCGATCCTTTTCCATAGTTTTAAATGACATAACGATCGATATATCACAATGGGCCTGTTGCAAACTTTTGCTAGAGCAAAAATAAGAGTTGTTTCTTATAGATAATGCCTCAAAAATCACGATGAGCGCATCGGCAAAGTCTGAAATGCACTCATAACTTCACAATCTGCGTAAGAAATTTGCGGTTTTTTGAGCTTCCCGCTTCAAAAACGATACCACGGCACAGGTGAACATTTTGTTAGAGGAGTCGTTCCATCGTCGGCAATACTCATCATGGCCGACGACAATCCGCCATAACACCTGTGATGGGACGAGATAACACCTGAACAGGATTAGACTAGATAACAATTGGCGTGTTTACGTTCATATTTTCCTCACCCGCCTTGATTGACCTTGAACTCTCCTCAAAATACGTGCGGAACTGCGCAAGCGTCGGCCATGATGAATATTGCCGACGATGGAGCGACTCTTCTAACAAAATGTTCACCTGTGCCGTAGTATCGTTTTTGAAGCGGGAAGCTCAAAATAACGCAAATTTCTTACGCAGATTGTGAATTTATGAGTGCATTTCAGACTTTGCCGATGCGCTCATCGTGATTTTTGAAGCATTATCTATAGGAAACAACTCTTCATTCTGCTCTAGCAAAAGTTTGCAACAGGCCCATTCACGCCACGCCACTGATCGGCAACTCTCTTTTATAACTCGCAGAAGGTCCAAACACTTTCTGTGGTCAATCAAAACAGTGAGAGATCAACATGGAAACTCCTGTTAAAGTGGCCGAGCAGCGAAAGGCGCAGCGAATCAATTTTCGTGAGCTAACTTGCAGTGCACTTGCAGTGGTATGACTCGACGAGCGATTGAAATCTCGCGATAATTATGGCTCATCGTATGGAAGCACTGCGCTGCTCAGGAAACCAGTGAGTTTACAGTCCACACCTATTTCTTGCGCATCCAGGTTTCTTCAGAGGAGGCAGCAAAAATGCTTAGCTTAATATAGGATGATGTATTTAACTTCTCTACTTTCTCTTTCGAGGAAAGCAGTAGTGCTCCTCCCCCTCTCTTCTCCGCCGCCGTTGATACCTGTCACGGCAATGACATTTATCTGCATCATTCATCACACTCTCATTTTCTCACTTTTATCAAATTTTCTTCTCTCCCGTGCGCATTTTTCTCTAGCGTTCTTTGTTTGGCAGTGTGGATTCACAAGTTTCTAGTGAATCTACCGAAAGCAAACAGACATCGAGTACTGGGGGAAAAAAAATACAAATTGGATCTAGAGTCCAGACTCTTAAAAACATCGGCAAGAAACAGTACTCTTGATTCAATCAGAATCTAGCTTAAATCAAGAACCAAGCCTCTTAATTTAAGCGGATTTCGTTTTGATTCAAGCAAAAATCCGATTGAATCTACAGTACTTTTTCTTGTCAATGTTTTCAAGAGTCTGTACTCTAGATTCAATGTGTTTTTTTTCCAGTGAGGTTGGAGAGTTTGCAGGTGTCTCGAATTTGGGGAATGTTATGTCTAATATGAAATTACCGAGAGAACTGAGCACTTCGTTATTGAATTGAACAATCATTGGAGGAAATGTGAAAAAATAACTGAAGCTGCTAAAATACGTGTGTTTACATGGGAAATGCCGCCAGATGAAGTCACAATCACAAAGTGGTACATTTTCTCACTTGCAAATCTATTTTCCTACAATTTTCCTTATAAGGAAAAATATGGAAATACCAGAAACTCAGCTCATGAAGCACTCTTAGAGGAAGCATTAAAATTTTTTTGGGCAGTTTTTGGCCAAAACTGATCTATTACGCCTACAAACACATTTTAACTGTTTCTTCACAAAAAAATCCATTTTGTGGCCCCTGAAAGAAGGCTAAGGAATTTTTAGAAATCGTCTGCTAAAATGTGCCACCAGTTGCAATGTATCTGTTTTTTGCCAAACATTCAAAGTGGAGCTAGTATTTTGGTAGAATTTGTTCTAGTTCCGATTTTTCTCTCCTGCTATCTTTTTCTCCTCAAGTTTCGGCATCCTAGAAGAAAGTCTTTATGGACTTATTGGAAAAAAGATGACCTTAAGTCGCGACGCCCTTGATGTTCTTATCCAGTTCATACTTCGTTCCTCCTCATATACCACGATATGCCATCGGTTAGGTATCGACATATGCAAGATATAATTTAGGTGCATATTCTTGATTTGCGCTCATTGTGAGGGGCGAGGAGCGTCATGCTTAATTTGTAACAAACGACGTCCTCTTACTTAAAAAAAAGGTGCGGGCTATATAGACAAACGGTCCGTCCCGGACTCAGAGGCCTAAAGTTACGGGTGCTGGAGCCGTAGCTTTGACTACTCCGGGTGCTACACTCGAAAATTTTTGCCTCTGAGCTCGGCACGCGGACAGTATGTTTACGTATGTAGCCCGTAAGTACGGCCTCCACGGCCGGAGTTTTATTTTTGGTACATCAAATAGAAAAAGAGCCTGAGAGGGCATCTTGAGAGGATCTGCTCCAGGGCCGGATTAAGGGGGTGGCCATATGGGCCGCGGCCCATGGCGGAAAATTTAGGGGGCGGCAAATTTTGCAATTTTTTTAAATGCAGGTATAAAAAAACCGGATTCCGAAAAAAAATTATCAATAAGAAAAGGAAACAAAATCTCTATTTCCAGAGAGAATAGTAATTTCTAATTTTGTCGTTTTTCGGTGATACAAGAGACAGTATCTTTAATTAGTCGAGTTAAGAGAGGAACTAAACACGCAATTTGGCCTGGAGCTCAGCGCAGAGAGGCATGATGACGAGGACTTGAGATGAAAAGGAGAAACCCTCGGCGCGGCGCGGCGGTCGGCATGTAACACATATTAGCGCCTACAAGACTGCATGAATACTTCACGCATCGCGTCAAACACAGTGCGGTCAGGGGCGGTTGGCGTGAAACGCATAGCGCCTACGAGACTGCAGGAATACTTCACGCATTGCGCCAAACACGGTGCAATCAGCGCGGCGCAGCGGCGGAAGTTAAAATCATTAAACCACATTTATGTTTGTTCTTTCTTAATTTTTTGGTTAATTTCTTATAAGTGGAGGACCTTGTCCACGCAGAGATAGGTTTACAGAACTTAACTTCCGCGTCAAGTTCCGTGAAATTTTGCAACTTTTCAAATGTATCCAACACGAGCAGGTAAACGCGTCTTATGCAGCCCTCCCCCTCCGACACGTTCACTTGATGGTTTTTATTGATGTTTCAAAACGAATGAGAAGGGGGCGGCAAAATACAGGCGGCCCATGGGCGGCAAGTAGGTAAATCCGGCCCTGATCTGCTCTCCATCGATGATATTTTTAATTACTTCTTCTCCAATTTTCTCTGTAATTTCATTTTTGACGAGACTTTGGTTTATATTAAACCGCAGATGAGGCAAAACGCTGCACATGGGCGACGCGTAGATGATGGACCAAGCGCATTTTACATTCGTGACAAATAATATCCAACGACAGAGCTGTAGGTTCTAATGTAAGATTAGCCAGGAATGTTTTTTTCTCACGCGTGGGTCCGCTATTCCACCTCAAATGGTAAGAAGACCTACTGATTCGCTTGTCAACTTGATTTTCGAGGAGCGATAGCTCTCTGATTCCAATCTCGATCTGAGGTCAACTGTCTTCTCTGCATCTTATGTAACCCGAGTCGGTTCTCCGCACTTCCAGGTGGAATGCCATTAATTACCACGCCGTTGAAAAGCTGTCACCTACGTCAGGACGACTGAGTCTTCGTTCCTTGCTTAAAAGCTCGAAGACTCTAGGGATTTTGACCTCTTCATCTGCGTTGGATGATCAACTTTACTCTAGAAATGGAGATATGACCTTATAGTCGATGATTTTGGTGAGAAATGCCACTATCTGAAGGACAATTGGATAGGGAGAGAAATAGAACAACACAGCACATGTTTCCTTTTAGAGATGCCACCTAAAATAGGTTAACACATCAAAGTAAATGAGGAAATATAATTTTCTATATGAATACTTATCTGTAACAATAGCGGATGTGAAAAATTACCTTTTCGAAACACATTCAAAAAACTGTTTTGGCATCGAGAAAATACTTGAGATGTGATCTTCGAGATCTGCACATTATGCCAGAGCCAAACATATTAAATTTTTGTGTGAACAAAACAGTTTTTTAAGCGTGTTTCTAAAAAGGTAATTTTTCACATCCGCCATTGTTACATATAAGGTTTCATATTCTACAATGCATACTTCTTACTGGCAAAAAAAAAAAAGAAAAAAAAAATGAAAAAGAAAAACCCTTGGTGGTCACAGAACTAGCGGTTTCATTCATTATATCTGCATCGTTACTAGAGCACTGAGCCTCGATAGAGTATTAGAGTTCTTGTATGTTACTGACCAAATGCAGATATGGCACTCTTACAGAGCTTCTAACTGATGCAAATCAAGTTAAATCAAACGTGGCTTATGATAATGCTCAAAAACTTCTGCTTCAAAATGGTTTAGCAAAAACGCTAAGGCAAGGATTCTTCCTGTTAGTGATGAAATACAGGGTTATTCAAAAGTCACGCACCACTGGCCATAACTTTAGTTCTAATTAAGATATCGATTTGCGGTTTGTGATGTTTTTCCACATATTTAGAAGGAAACTTTTCTAGGTACTCTCCAGTTTTTTATCCCTTCAGGGCCGGGGGTGGGGTGGGGTGCAATTCAAAAATTTTCTAATGGCCGCACCCCCTCATGGCCAGTGGTGCGTGACTTTTGAATAACCCTGTATATTGAGGCAAATGCCTGCTCCGTAAAAAAAAACAGAAGTTACAAAAACCAATAATGCGTAAGTTTCGTGTATATCCGAAGTATCGGACGATTTGTAAGCAATCTGTGCAAGCGCACCAATGCGTAACCAACACGAGAAGCCTTTTGCCAATCGTGAGGCCGACCCTGACACGAAACTTATTCTGCTTCGTGTGAGCAAATAACTGTCAGGACGGATGAATGTGGGACATGGCGTTGTTTCGCACGCACGAATGCAAGCTATACATATGGAGAAATTACGCGAAGCTAGTGGCTAGTTTCGGTCGGGCAGCCATGTTGCGTGTCATCACTGTCGTCTGTTAGATCTGACGTCACTAGCTATGAGATCGATACAATATCCATAAAAATGTTGACAGAAGGAACATGACGACGCTTTTTGGCACGTTGGACCGAAAGTGCTTTGCAAACTTCATGTAAGCGATGAAAATCCTACCGCGCTCTGTACAGTTTTGAAAAGAAATCGAGTTTTAAAATGCACCAATTACCAGCCGTAATAGCTGATAGTATTTCCTAAAAAAAATAAAATACGAGCGGGGATTGTGAAACGCTTTCACTTCGTTACGATTTATTTATCTATCTATTTATTTTTTTTTTCAAAATTTAGCCAAATATATCTTGTAAGAAGTTTCTTGATGGATACATCGAAGTGCGCATGAGCTTTATACTGTGCGGGGAGGTCCAGGGAGTCAGGGATGCAGGATATTTTTCTCCGGTTGAGCTGGACCGCGCGGCCTTTCAGTTGCAATTCAGTGGCGAGGCGTGAATGATCGATTATTGATATTTCCCCATTTGAAGCTATAGTAAAGAATCGATAATTAGGGTGCTCTTTGCGAACACCCTTTGTGTCGATCATTTCCCGTAGGTTTAAATGGCAGCACAATCGATACATCGCAAAGCACGCCACGCCACTGTTGCAAGTGACCGCACCGCACCTACTCGCTCAATTCATTGCTCTCGCATCTCATTATATCAATCTGCGGTTTTTCGCCGGGGCGTTATCAGTCCAGTTCGTGTAACTATATTCCGACAAATGGAATCTAAATGTCAATGTTGCTTTTGCGCAATGCCCTGACTTTTGACGATAATGCCACCAGCTATCGAGGTTTTTTTATTCTTTTTTCTTCTGCGAGAGGCATTGCGGTTGCTTTGGTAAGGACCACAGAGCAACGGTCACTTGTTCAGCGATGCAGATGCCAAATAGTGCACGGTAACAATGACCTTTAAAATGCATTTTTCAAAAGCTCTTAAGAGACGGTTGAATATCATATTTTAGGAGACTTTCGGACCTTTTTTCGGGTTAAATTACGTCTGGTAAGGTTTACTTAAAAAGTCTTTTGGGAAACTACGATTTTTTAGTGTTTTCAGTTATTTTTTTAAAAACATTTTAAGTTTAAAAATATACACAGCAGCAGATCTTGTAAGACTTTGACTTCTTTTTTCTTTTCTCTTCTTTTTTTTTCTTTTCCTTGAATTATTCCTCTTTTCAGTTTTTCTTTACCCAAAATTGGGCAGTCTGAAACATAAATTCCAACGAAATATGTTTTAAAATTTCCGTTTCAAACATTCACTGTTTTTTAAAAAAGCTTTTGTTGAACAGTTGTTGTTAACAGGCCACCAACAATTTTGGTTTCATCCTATAGAATCCACGTGAAGACAGATTTTTCATTTTTATTTCAATTTATTTTAAAGGCGCGAATTGACTTAAGGCCTCCTCAAATCGTATTCCAGGTGAAATTTTGGTTCAGGAACATGTATCAGAATGTTTAAATTCGTATACTACTGGTTCATTATCATGTATCAGAGTTTGCCACGGGTACATCAATACGTGAAGTAGGAAAAACATTAGGCTCTATTGCGATGCGATGTCACAAAATTTTCGCTCTCATTTCATTTTATCGCAAATAAACTCGGTAGCATACATATATTTACATTCAAACGTTGAGGAAAATTTGTGAATGGTTTAAGACAACCAGGCTGAATTTTAGTATTCAAAACTAATTCGTATAGCGTATCTAACAATAAATTACATGTAAATGGAAATGTTCAATGTCGCAAAATGGCACTTGTGGTTTGATTTTCATCATCGAGATGTATTTTTTTCTCTTTCGTCAATCGTATCACTCTATTACGTTTAGTCCCATTGCGTTTCATTGGTACAATTTGAATTCCTCGCATTACAACTAAAAGAAAAGACGACTGTGCTCTGAAAAAACTCAAGGAAACATTTCTGACGGAACATCAGCAATCATTATCAGGTTCTTGATCCGAGTTATAAAAAAGAACAAGAAACAAGGTCGATTGTCAAGAAAATATTCTGAGTATGAACCTTAACCGTGACAGAAATGTGTCGTGGCTAAATATACCATTTCCCGCCTGATTTTCCTTTCATCGCATTCTCATCAAGAGGATTAAATCTTTGCTGGAGAAGAATTCACAGTCTTATGAGCGTACTTTCACATGAAAAAGTCGATTCAGAGTAATTTGGATTGATTCGAGGCCAATTCCATCTAATGAAAGAACAACATGCAGTTTTAAAAATCAGTATCTATAAAAATCGAAGGACATAAGGAAGCTGGAGAGGAAACAAAACGATTCATCGTGAGATGGTTCGATTACATAAACATATTTATTTTCTAAATTATTCATTTTATTTAAAATTTAAAACTTATCCTCTGGTGCCTTGTATCGACTATTAGCTATGATGCATTATTGAATCATATGTTACAACTAAAATTTATTTTAATTTTGGAAAAAGCCGTGTGGAATACAAGTCCGTGCAGATGTTCACAAAACAAATGAAAGCAAGGTTGGCATAAAAAGCAAAATTATGTTTACTCTGCCTACTATACGTACAGCCAGAAAGTAGTTTTAGAATTGCAATTGCACGAGGCAAAAACTCTCCCGTTTTTAAGGATTCAGTCCAGGCTCATTGAGGTAGGCCACATATTATGAAGGAAGATCTAGACTGGTGGAAGAAGAAACTTGAGGACTCGCTTTTCGCCAATTAAGAGCAAGCGAGTACAGGCAGCTAAAATCAAGCCTGAATAAGTTCAATTTAATGCTTAGATCACTCATTTAATTTAAATCAATCAAAAGTCAAATCCTCTCCTCCGTATGGTGGGCTTAGGTACCATAGACACCAGATACCTTCTCTACGTCGCGTTAAAGGACAATCATGGTAGATTGAAATATGATGCTAACAATAAATTTTCTTGTTAGATCTCAAAACTGTCTTTATATATTTATCCACACGTGTTAAGCTTATTTTTTGGTTCAAAATTGAAAGCAATTTTTTAGAAATAATTTGCAAGGATGGCAAAACACAAAGTATTTGTTGTTTTTCTTCAGAGGAATGAACGGTATTTTTGTTGAGTTTATAAAGCATGATTCAGTTTTCACTTTCTTTTTGGTGTTTAGATACAGTTTTTTGGTAACATTTTAGAATAACATGAATATTCGCAACTAAATCCTAAAAAATGTATCCATGATCTCTATCTTTTCCATAAATTAAAATGCATTAGACGTAGATGAATTTAACTGTGAAAGCTGTAACGCAAACCTTAATATCGTATCAATTGAGTAGTCACAATGTTTCATTTCCAGAATGCAACTCTAGAGTAAGTAAGTATGCTCTTGTGTAGAGAATGCAGTATTCCAAAGACTGAAGAGAACGGTTGTTTATTTTTATGTTTTTTTTATTACTTATTACTTTAGTTTATTACCATATTTTAATACTTATTTTACTATGTCTAGTATATTTTTGTATTACCCTAGTTTTTCATTACTATACGTACCATATATTTTATAACTACTACATTTGTATTAGGTGCTTATACAGTTTCACAAACGATACGGACTTTTTTAAGAGGGTCTTCCTGAGACGCCTTACAAAATTAAAAATGGTTGTGCTTTAAAAATAATCAATGGAAAGTTCACCAACAAATGTTAGGAAACTCAGAATCAATCCAACGAAGAGACCAATGAAAGCTGATTGTAAATCATTCAAACCGTACGGACGCGGTGGCTTTCCACCATCCGTTTTCGAATGTGAAAAATCAAACTTTATATTCGAAGGAACCTTATGTTCGAGGAATCTCCTAGCAAGTCCACCCTCTAAATATCGAGCAATTATTTGGTTAAATTTATCAAAGAGGAATGAATTTTTCTCAAATGAGATCATGATTGGATACGTCATCAGACACTCCTTAACGAGGTGATACTTAAATCCCTCCTTTATCAACTTGTGTTGCATGATTACACTTTCTCTTGGGGTAGATATGGTAGGCAAGTGCACAAGAAAGGCGTCCATTGTTGCCATAGCGCGTATATTATCCTCCACTATTTTCATCATGTCATCGCTGATATTCCTGATTATCATAGACCGATTTATATCTCTTTCCATGTACTGAAGAAAAACACGATTTATACCCAGCATTTCGACCAACACCATTTCAATATAATAGTCTAGATTGTTGACCACCTTCGCTTTCAATGCTTCAGATAAGTTTTGCCGGTCGAAAGCACGTTGAATATTCGCCACGTCGAAAAGAAAGTCCGTTTGAATGAAAATCTCAGACTCCTGTAACATCTTCAAAGTGTCAATTTCCGCACCCGGGACCCTTTCACTAAGGAGTGTCGTCATGCTACTCAGGAAAATTGTAGAGATTATGAGTGCAGAGAAACTGAAGATGAAGAATAGCACTTTACCTGTAAAGAGATGCCCTAGAAGTAAAGATGGCGGACGGCCGCAGATAAAATATGCATAAACAGTCAATATCGATGATGTGCTCTTGAAAAGGTCGATCTCTGCCTCTGAGTACAAACGATAAAATACTTTGTATTGAATGTGCTGGAAAATTAACTGACTCAATATGTATAGGATGGACGTGATCAGAACAAATACCCAAACCCACAGTGAGAAGCTCTTAAAAATTACGAGACCCTGAGACATGAAATCGCTATGTGGGACGACTATGCACACAGCTCCGGTATCAATGCTGACAGAATAGTCGAATTGAGAGTAATCGACCCCATCAGAACCAATTCCAATGTCGATTTTTCTTAAAGCGAGGTCATACTTCAAATTACTTTCAAACATACAAGCTGAACTATTGACGAAGTCTGGGTCGTCAAAATAGCGTTTGTCGAGGGTGCTGTTCAAAGAGTCTGAGAGGATACCAAGCACATGGTCAAAAAGTATTCCTTCCAATTCAAGTTTGGGGTAATAAGGATAACCGTGACCGAGAGACCCTTCGGTGCAGACCATACCTGAAAATCCTCTAAAAGGTTTTCCCTGCATATCAGACCAAGAAAAGTCGAAAAAAGTCTCCTCGCTTTCCCGTCCGTTTGAAATGAGATTCCCCGAAAATGGGTCGTATTTTTCGCAGCCTTCAGGATTGCAAATCACCGTTTTTTGCCCTTTGAAAAATCTCCAAAACAATTTAAAGCAAAAAATCAAACTATCTGTTACATCCACTCGGAAACGAGTATTGGCGGTCTTTGTAACCCTCTTGTAATGCGGCAGTTGGGGTTCGTGCCGTTGGTTGACGTGATATCGTTCAGTGCTCTTCAACACGAAGACGAGATAATTTTTGGGATTCCAAACTTTGTTACCGGAGAATCCGCGGGCTCTCTTGGACAAATGGTCCGATAGTACTGAGGTGTCCTTGAGTTCCTCGGTTGTAATGTTGACCTGCTCATCACACCTCTTCTCGCTGGATCGCACGAGATGGTCGTTGAGCTTGATGCAGTAGTGAGGTAGAGCTCCCGCCAACTGCTTCTCATTGTTCGCCAGTCCTGATTTTCTGGCCTGGTTGGATTCTGAAGGGTGTACGTTTGCAACAGTCTCAAATATGAAACTTAACAATTCATCAATGTCCTCAAGAATGAAAATCATATTTTTTATATGACCACTGATGACAACCTCGTTCAGTTTGCTGTGATGAGATATTAAAATAGTCTGAATTGAGGCCTCGTGGAGCTGTCGAGTGAAGTGCATACTAGAAGGACCTGACTTCAATTGGACCGTGTAAAATAATGATTGCGCAGATATGTCAACTATTTCTTTGCACACATTGAAGGCCACTGATACCATAGGCTCCCAACGATCGAACAGGAGTTTGTCAGAAACAGAGATACTGCACCTCCCAGGAACAATTTTCTCTAGTAATGGGAGGATAATGTAAAAAGGAATGTACATTATTGACGAAATGTTTTGTACTTTATTTAAAATATTTGAGTATTTCTTTTTTAGATGGGATCATTCAATGCTGGCTGAGGGAGGACAGGGTACCAGTGCTATGGCGGTAGAGAGTGCTAAAAGAGCGGCTCTTATGCATGTTACTACTTTTCACAAACATAAGCAGCAGTGGACTTAGACTATGTTAAGGAATGCTCTAATTTTGTGCAACCAGTTGTAATTTTACTTTATTTTGTTTGACCGTAACAGTCACGCCATTCTATTGCCACGTATTGTTTCACTGAAACGTACTCTAAGTGATATTTTTTGTCTCCTCATTTTAATGGGGAAAACAAATTTCCTAGATTTGAATGAGCAGGTATCATGATCCTTCTTAAATTTTAACAAGTCCATTGATAGATTCTAACTTAAAATTGTTTCGTATTATTTACATCGTACTATGAATATAAAATCATACAACGACACTGTGGAATTTTCGATTTGGATAAGGATCTGAACTGTTTGGAACTATCGTTGATGACGCTTGCAGCAATGCAGCATGATCATGTTCAGATAATGACTTTGCAGGTCGCAGTTTTATTTGTATTGTAGATGTTGAAAACAGCAGTACAGGATTTTTGAAAGGCCGAAGAGATTGGTCATTGAGTTATGATTGTCTTTATGAAGTCCTTTCTCAGGATATACCCATAGAAATATTTCAAGTTACCTATAGAAATACTTACAGGACAGCAAAATTTTGCACAATCCTGTTTTTATAAAAATAGTTTGTTACATAGCGAAGAACTTAAAGTACTATGCACACTGATATTGAGGGAATTCTAAGTCTAAAAAGTTAGAATCAAATTTAATTCTTTCTATATTAATTTTAGATACCCCACTATTACTTCTCATAAAAAAGCTCTGTACCGTATCAACAGTTTAGAGCTGCGAAAATACCATGAAGGAAAATCATAGGACTTTCAATGGGAATTCTTCACTAATATGAGCACTGACCCTTGTTTTGGAAAGAGTGTGAAACAAAGCACCAACTAATATGAGCTAAAATTTTAGTAATAGCAAGACCTAGTGCGGTATATACTGAATGCGTCTAACCGTAGATCAAAATGTTTTTCGCTGTTAGTAGAATATCTTATGTCCTCTTACTTCAAGAGGGTGACAGCAGTGGAGTATAAATATTATTTGAAGTAACTCGCTGTATGTCCTGTTTTTTGATACGTTTCACTAATGAGGGTAAAAAGAATCTTATAACAGTTTAATATAAAATGTAGATGGCTTAAGTAAATACAGTGAAAGGGTTACAAAAATATAGGGTGGAGCGATCGATGGACTGCAGGGCTGAATTCAAAAGCTATGTTACTTTTTAGAAATTTTGAAGAATAAAAACAGTTGGGGACTATGCATCAACAACAAATACTTAACAATTTTGAATCGATACTTACAAACGACGTTCATTTAAATATGAGCGCCCTGTATGTTTTAAATACGTCTAAAGGAGAGAAAAACGATAATCTCTATTGATAGTATATCTACAGCAGCGAAGTTGATATATGTTTGCACATTTCTGAAAATGTGTTCTTTTTCTTCCTGTACGTTTAATATTTTTAAGCAACAGAACGTCCCTCTCTTGAATGATTTGCTATTTTGCTGAGTACCCAAAATAGAATAAAAAATATTGAGTTCATTTTCATTCATGGAAAAGACGTCCAGCCCTCATCCAACTCCGGACAAAAAAAAATAGAAGTGGAAATGAAAAGAGGAAATGGACAGATACGCATAGCCAGGAGTATAACTGATGTTCCGCTTGCTTTGTTCTTGTTTGGTTGAAGGAATATGACTAAATTATTGTTGCATTACAAGGAGCACGTTTCACTAGAATGCCGCGAAGATCTTAATTAATTATAATGAAATGACAACTTATAATGACAAGTAATGATGACTTCCACTGTTGATCTCTCGTAGGGTCGTTCGTAGAGTTTCGTCGCGCGATATAAATTTCCTTCAATTCTCGAAGTATGCAACACTGCGTTCAATGCGGACAGAGTGCACTTGCTTCAGTGTGCCAGATCAAATCTTGGCTGATAACTTCCTTTTCTGATTTTTAATTTTTCTTCCTCTTTAAAACGAAGAAGAAAAATCATCGAGAAAAATTGAAAACAATATCAGTGTATTTGCTATAATATTTTATGAAGTAAAAGACACAAATAAAAGGAGTTTTTAAAATGAATCCAGTTTTACGAAAGAATGAGATGTGCTCAGAACACCACGAAAATGTGACACTTCCAGAGTTATAAGCTTCGTCATCAATTAAAAAAGAATCAATTAAATATGTTTCAGGAATGTGCGTTATTTTGAGTTTTTCTAGAAGTCGCTTTGCTTTTTTTATTTTTTGTCAGCTTGACAAAGTCAAATAACTTGACAGCAAATATGGCATTTAAATTCAGATCTATTCTGCATCGCAAGAGAAGTATAAAACTTGACCGCCTCCTCCAGTCTTCCATGATAAGGCAGGTAGAGAACGAAGTAGTTCCAATGCAACAAATATATTTACAACAAATCGTTATTGTGTAGGCACCAACTCTCTGTTTTCTAATATCTCTCTCCTTTCTTCCTCATACCAACCTTCAATGTTGGTGGTAAATCCTTTAAATAGGACTCAGAAAATATCCCAATACAATTGTAAACGATTAAACCCCGAGTCTCTATCCTTGAGAAAGCCAAGTTATCAGAGAAATGGTATCTGATCGTCTTCAACGCATACGTTTAATCAGTCGTGGAAAACGCTGAAGCAAAATGATCAAACGAAATACGCTTTATAAATTAGAGGAAACGAAAACTTACTCCAGCCAGAGTTCTTCGCAGGTGTGAGGCGTAGTCATGTTAATCACTGATTCATTCGTATTTCGTTCGATAAAACAATTACGAAACATGACAGAGAAATGTACAAGTACTTATTCTAGTCTAAATTTTGGCTAGCGCACGGAAATGATACAATTAAAGATATCATTAACTGATGAACTTAAGTATCTGTAAGGCCGAGAAAAATATGAATTTTTACTTTAAACTAGAAGTTTTAACTTAGATAAAAATTACTTTGTTGTAAAAACGGAGAATTGAAGGCGTTCTATCTAGGTAGAGCTTCGCAGTACTTCTCGCCAGCTGCAGCGCGGCGCCTTAGCTGAAGCGCTGAATGCCTGGAGAGTCAAAACGCATTCACCTTTGTACGTATGCAACATGGACATCCATGGAGCCCGAATAGTTGCATTCAGACGTTAAACTGCAATTCGTTCAATGTTCGTCACATGCAACTGGGCTTGTTGGGGCAGCTTTGCTTGTTATTCGGCAATTTCCTGCTGCCCTCCAGTCTCCAAAGCAAGTCTTTTATCGTAAATCTGTTTTCAAAGTCCTACATGCTATATCAATATCTGGGAAACAATTATCCTGATTTTTCTCATGATCAATCAGCATTTTTTTTTTTAAATTTTCACAGAGAAAAATGTGTGGTTGTTCCAAGGATTGTCACTTTGTGATAATGGTTATTTTCGTTGTCACAAAGAAATTATATTTACTAAGATAATTCATTTAGCTTAGTGCGAGGGTCATTTTTTTTTTTTTTTTTTTTTTTTTTTTTTTTAAATTTCCTCTTTTAGAGTGACTGTGCAGTGTGCACGTTCATAGTTCATCCACTATCCTTACTCTCCTATAAATTAGGAAAAAATTATAAGTTTCTCCTCGAAAAAGACAGAACTGAGAAGGTCCTCCATTTTTAAAATCTTCATGATTTTAAAACAGACATTGCATGGAGTAGTTTTTAAATCCGTGTTTACTTATGCGGAAGGAATTTCATGCTAGCAACGTGGAAATGATGAAATTTGAAGTCAAACAAAGGCATGTCTTCCTTCCTGTGAATGAATGTGAGATGTTCATGTGTGTCTTCCTGTCCCTATGAATGTGATAATACATAGATAGCTGACTAAATTCGTAATGAGATTAAGTGACGTGCATTGCCACCATAATTTCGTGTCAATTAAGTAATCTTGACATGGAATTTTCAATATTTTAACAACCCTGACAAAATGAATTCCGTTGGAAAGAATTTTACGAGTTCACAAAGTGAAATTATTTCCAATCTAATTTTTTGGCATTGACATATAATAAGTTTCCGTGCTTTTAATCAAACGAACGGTGAGTAATTCCGTTCAGTCTTTTTAAGAAATCAAGTTTTCTTTAATTCATTTCATTTATTTTTATCAAATAATGGATAAATGTGTTTTGCGTTGTAAGCAGTTTCAATATTTCTCTTGCTGCGCTCAGCTGGTAAGGCTAACAATCATATCGTTTCTATCAAACGCCTTGAAAAAAAAGGGGGGGGGGGGCGCTGATAATGAAGGTGAGAGTTCCTCGGAGATACTCGAGGTGATAAAGGGGGTTTAGATGCCCTCCTCAGAAACAGTTTGGAAATCAGGTATGCCCCTTGAACGCAAGTTTTGGTTGTTTTCCCGGTAAAATATTACCACTCTCCTATTCTATATATTTAATATCCTAAGGCCTTTTTTGGCCTCCAACAGTTTGTGCTAATTCGATCTCGGAAAATACTGGACCGATTTTCCTCGGATTTGTTTTAAATGAAAGCTCTTACGCTGAAGACGTGCCAACATCCTTTGGTTTTTCGATTTCCGCGACCGAAGTTGCAAAATTTACCTTGATTTGATAACGACATATTTGCATTTTTGACGCTGGACAGTTTGTGCTAATTCGATCTCGGAAACTACTGGACCGATTTTCCTCGGATTTGTTTTAAATTAAAGCTCTTAGGCTGTAGACGTGCCAACATCCCTTGGTTTTTCGATTTGCGTGACCGACGTTGCAAAATTTACCTTGATTTGATAACGACATATTTGCATTTTTGACGCTGGACAGTTTGTGCTAATTCGATCTCGGAAACTACTGGACCGATTTTCCTCGGATTTGTTTTAAATGAAAGCTCATAGGGTCTAGATGTGCCAAGACCCCTTCGTTTTTCGATTTGCGCGACCGAAGTTGCAAAATTTACCTCGATTTGGTAACGACATATTTGCGTTTTTGACGCTGGAGGAGTCATATGGTTGGGGGACCTCCCACCCTCTGATTTTCCGTTTCCCTCTCCACGTAAACCCATCCCTACCTGCTCACAACACGTGTCACCCTTCTACCCTAGCATGGGTCCTACGGCAGTTTCACTCATGTCGGGGGTCGGCTCATGTCTTCTTCCAAGAGAATTGGTGATTTATCTTCACCCTTTCGCACCGTTACATTTTCAAAAAGTGTTCTGATTTTCTTTTCTAGGAGTGTTATTTATTTTTCAAGGTTGTTTCTTTTTCTAAAAGTAGGTAATTTTTAGTTTCCTATTCTTTGTTTCTGAATTTATCATTTTGCCTCCAGGAAGTCCTCTAAGCACTGGTAGTAGCAAAATTTGGCTCGCGAAGCGAGCCAACAGTTACTCGCGGAGCGAGTAACTGGGGGTCCAGGGGGCTTGCCCCCGGCTAGCGGCGCAAGCGAGCGTAGCGAGCTGAAGCAGCTAGTTTATTTATGATTTTCCAAGGCCAAGGGGGAAGAAATTCGTTTTTATCCTCAGATTCGCTCCTGAAAAAAGGGAGAAGTTTTATGTCTCCAAGTCAAACATTCAAAATGATCTGCGAAACGCAGCGCAAGTTTATTTCTGCGTCGAATGCCAACATCGTTGATGCTTTTTTGAGAAAATATTCATGCAATGCAAGATAAATGCACGAATCGAGCTTCGGGCAATCGGTTTTGCCATTGCGTATGTAATTGCGCATTTTTCTGAAATTGAGAGTTCATTTTTGAGGCAATCATCGACGCGTAAAACGTAAAGGATAAGTTGTGTGAGTCGTAGTATCGTATTCTCGTGTTTCAATCTTGTAGATCAGCAAAAATAATAGGATGAGTGTGAACGCAAAGTTTCTAAAATCAATATTAACAGATGTATCGCCATTTTAAGAGAACAGGTTAAGACGTCATTCATAGTGATAGTCCATTCCATGAGTCATTTCTTCCACCATGGTTTCATCAGTGATCGATTAATACGTTTGCAATCTTTACACATTCATTCCATGACACAAACAGGGCCGGATTTACATTTTTAGCGCCCTAGGCTAAACTTAAGGTGGCGCCCCTAAAAGTAGGCGCTCTCGTGGGGGGCGGGGTGGTCCCCCAGACGCCCCTCCCCTCCAGATCAGAAGAAGGATGTTAGGAGTCCGGAAAATGTTCAAATTCACCTTTAAAAAAACACCTTTGTCAACCACAATTTGTAGAATCTGTGTCCCAAAATACCATAGACTTACGGCCGGCTGTAAGATTTTCAATAGCTTCTATAGCCGGCAACACAATTTCTTATAGCCTTTTATAGCCGACGGCGACCAAGCGACAGCCTGGCGATAAAGTGTATGCTAAACGTTACTAATTACGGATGCTAGGACTTAGTGAGTTTTTGGACTACCGCTCTCTTTTTGGGTCGTAGTATCTTAATTTATTTTGCGAGGAAACTTACTTTTGATGGATGCCTGCCATTCCTAACATGTTGGAGCGCCTTCAGTTTCGTATGATACTGTGCAATACCTCTCGTGTGAAATAGTTGCTTCAAGCGCCGTGGTACGCTGCGGCGCGGCGCGGCGGGCGGGCAGCCAGCGCGAAACGCGCATTGGCGCCTTCAAACCTGAAAGGGAAACTTCACGCATTGCGCACTGCGTGAAGTATCCCTGTTAGGTTTGAAGGCGCCAGTACGCCGCCACTCTGCTTTGTGTTAGGCTCTAATATTTAAGCTCGTTGAGTCAGCGTTTTTCAACTCATAACTTTGAAATGTTTGCACACTCTGTATGGATTATTCTCATTTTAATTGATGAAAAAAAATATGTAGTAAAGGAAAATTTAATGTGTGTTTTGTGAATATTAAGGTGATTTCGTACAAACTTAGGGATTTACAAAGCACACGAATTTCTACACAATTTCTTATAGCCTTTTATAATCGATGGCGAAAAAGCAACAGCCAGGCGATAAAGTGTAAAGCCCGACTATAGGAACTATAGCCCGCCTGTATAATTTTTTATCGCTTCGTATAGCCCGGCCGTATGATTTTCTCCGCATTCTACAGCCAGATATATGATTTTCTGTTGCCTTCTTTAGCCGGCTAAAAGAATTCCTATGGTATTTTGAAACGCAGCGCTTATCTCCAATTTTTACCAGGGTTTTGAATAAATTCTCAAAAATGTTGCGCCCCTCAAAATGTTGCGCCCTAGGCTATAGCCTATGTAGCCTATTGGTAAATCCGGCCCTGGACACAAAAGTAAGAAGGATTAAACCGCAATGTTCACAACAATGGCGGGTGATGCCAAACATCCTATTATCTCCTTTGATTTTAAACGTAGATACATGGCGTTTGCACAATTCATTTTATTTCTTGCTAATCTGCAAAATATTTAAATCAAAACACGATTCTGTGACATATTTTACTCAGCCATTGGCTTTATTTTCAATGTGTTCCTTGCCGGAACTCAGTTACTCAGTGGCAAAACTACTGGTCTTAAGCGGCTCGAATTGTCATCACAATAATCGAAGGCGGAATCGACTGATTGATTGAGCTATCCGTATTAGTAAAATTTCCCGAGTTTGCTATTTGAACATAACATTAGATTTAGGGAACTTAAGTCAGGCATATCAAAACAACAGGTATTATTTTTTTTTGCGAAAGACATTGTATTTATTACCGACATCTCATATTCGATCGTTACGAGGTGGTAAACGATTAAATAACGTTTATTTACATTTATACACATATTTTAAGTACAAAGTTTTATTTTACAAAGGTGCAACATAAAAAAAAAAGAAGAAAATAAGCACTGAATGTATCCACCTCCCTATCAGTTTAATAATGGTTCATTTCAATTGACCGCATAATTGGCTGAGATTTCGATATGTGTAGGTAAATTACATTCAAAACATTTCTGTAAGAGTGAATGGATCATTTTCATTGAATAATTAGCAGAATCTTGCTCTTGTACATTATTGTGTACTTTGATGGCGTTAGAAAAAAAAAAAAAAAAAAAAAAAAAAAAAAAATAATATAACTAGAAATTTGCGTAAACTTTAAACTCAAGATGATCATTTGAATAAATTAACAACCATCAATATTTAAATCATGCTTAAACCTGGTTTTTAATTCTTTGTTTAAAAAAACCAAACATAAAAACTATCATACAGAAAATAATTTGAACAAAAACAAAAAACAATAATCAAGATAGCATCATGAATGATACTTTGAAAGAGGAGAAAATAAAAATGTGACTTAGACTACCCAAAAACCTAACAATAAACAGGCATAGGGTACAACTTTAACAGAAAAAAATTAAAGAGAAAAAAAAAACGGGGAAAATGAAAAAATTAAATAAGACTTTAACAATAAGAATTTTACTAAATTAAAATTAAAAATTATTTATTAGAAATTTAACTTAAATAATAATTTTGATTTTATGCCGTAATGAAAATTACGTAGGTATAAGTATATTTCAATCTAACAGTCAAACATTTGAAAAAGGAAAGAATTAAGTCTCGATTATGAGCAATAAAAATTTCCTTGAAGCTATTGACTAGTATGTGTTCAAATTTTGTCTAAATTGGAAAGTTTTGAATTAATTTCATGGTGATCAGGCTAAAAAATCCTTGATTTGCTAAAAAAAAACCATAACCATCGATTGAAGGTGAATGTTAATTGAATCTATATCACATTACTCGAGTTAGATAGTTTATAGATTTTTGGCGTGATTTTGTTTCATTAAACGCTTTTAGTTTTTGAAAATTTCTCCCTGACACTTACAAATAAAAGTTTGTATCGGTGCAATTTAAAGTTATTTGTAGTCGAAACAGTGTTAAGTATTTCGGCTATCAAAAATAGTCAATACCTTCCTAAAGTTCGAAAAAAAGTTGTGAACAAAAAAAGAATTATTAAAAAGCATGAAGATTTTTTGATGTACGTCGATTAGCTTTACAACAAATACTCTATGAAAAACAAAGTAATGAGTCATAAACGTAAGAAATAATTTGTAGAAATAATCATTTTTCGATTCAATGGATACAAGGTTGTCGAATTTTTTCACCTTCAAAATTATCTGAGAATGTTTTTACACGAAATAAGTACTAATACAGTATCAGATATCGTGAGATCTAGTGCTGGAATTATTCAAGTAAGTTTCATTGAAAGGAAAACTTCGTTGCAACAAAAATGATCTATAACCACCGCACGCACTTCTCGGATAGAAATGAACCTCGAAAATGAAGAAATCCTCAATTTTTGAGCTGACGCATTTCATTTTCCCAAAAGTACAGTTTGTGTCTCAAATTAGGCTAATTTCAGTTTGACTCTCCTTTACAAAAGAGGGATTTTCTTCGATTTCCTTTCAATTTCGAGGCTCTAGTAACAAATCATCCGCTTATAAAACGGGATGAAGAATCCAATGGGTAAGCGTGACATCCATCACATGGAAGTGCAGAGAGAAACTACGTAGAATATGATGGCATATTTACAAAAAAAATCCGACTGCATGTAATTTTACTCTGGGATACGCTTAAATTTTAATTTGAGTTATTTTTAATCTGTTGGAAAAAAAAACATTTGATTCCTTCACTTGTTCAAATTTCTATAAATTGATCTAACTTTCCGAAGCTAATTAATCTAAGTGTTATTGAAAGTCCTTGATATTCAAGTGAAAAAGGGGTGTGGGGCGGTTTCTGAGAGATGATGCGAATATGGTAACTGATTACCTCTTTACACAGGTATTCTCAACTTATGAAATTCACCTTTCAAATGAAATTAAATGACACCTGTTACTTTTGAGTTTCGCAACTCAAAACGGATTCTAAAAATGCCGAAAGAGGAAGTGTATGTCACCTTGGCTATATCAGGCTGACTATTTTTTCTAGAACTTTGATTGAGATCATGATGAATAGTTTTTTGTTGATGTCTTGACGATGTTATTGGGTTATATTTTTCTTGATGGACTGACCCAAACATCCTCTTAGTGATTTTTTGGTCAAAATTTAAAAATAAGTATTTCATACATAGTTTTGATCATACCTTTAATATAAATACCTATGTCTGCCTGCTATCCTCTCAAACGATGCGATTTTTTATCATATTTTTTTGAAGTATTAAGCAGTGCCCTCGTTGTATTTAAATCGTTGTATTCAAATGTTTACTTTGTCTTTTTCTCTTTTTTTCTCCAAGAGAGCACATTTTACTCCATGGGAAGTATATTTGCAGTTGTTGCATTAATATTAGAGTTTGTAAAAGCTAAGCACAATGCATCAAATAATAGTGCCTTTAAGTGCAAGAGGCAAATATAAACAGGTCAATTTTGTATTACTCTGTCATGCTGTATTCCTAATTTCTTCTCTTGAAATAGCCTCCTCCACTGTATTTACTCGCCGTATAGACCACAACTCATTTCATCTTAAATAAATAAATCGCAAGCACTCGTACGACTCACTCTGTCTGTAAAAAGGAAATTGTTATAATGAATCAACTAACTTTTCAAAGGTAAAACATTCTCCAACTCTTTTATTTTAGTCAGTGCATGCAGAAAATTCTATCTATAATATTCAGCGTGGAACGACTCTCATCTCAAATATCTCGTTACTCTCTTAAGAATATGTAGCAGTTAGGTAGCTTTTATAGGTGCTGACTTTAATACTGTTGGCTCTCTCAGAGACACTCTCTCCATCTGAATCGGTGGTCACAACAAATATTAAAAGGCAGAGTTTTCTCCTGAAGAAGTAGAGACTCGAGACAATGCCGAGTTAAATTGACCTCGGTATAATTCAGCAATTAATGATTGTGCAAATTCGTGTCTGGCCTGTTACCGCCTATCTCTTTCGGCATTTCCTTGAAGAAAAAAAAAAAAACAAAAGAGAAAAGTAAACGTCACTGAAATTTGAGTATTTAGAAGAGAGTCAAAAATAACAAGTACTAGAGGGAATACGTAGATTGAAAATGTATAACCTACCCTCCAACATTCATCTTAAAGTTCTTTTTTGCTAATGGAGTAGATAGATAGAATGGCTTCGTTGTATTTTTCAATGGATCTACTAATTGAGGCACATACTCCCTATCTCTATAATTACCCCCGATTCAAGCAAATGGTGGAAATGCTAATTACGTTTTAATGCCGTTTTGAACAATATTCTCATTGAAATGTTTGAGCATCAATGAAACAGTGGGATCATTCAAAATTATATAAATGAAAAGACATTCACCAATAAAGTATTAAATATCTTCATAACACCGACCTGTTTGTTTTTAAAGCCGGAGAAGAAAAACAGAGCGAAATTCTAGGATGAATAATGAAAAGATAAGAAGTGGTTCGGTGTTAAGTATAAATTAACAATTTTATTAAGAAAACAGAAATAGTGAGATGGTTTGAAAACTTAATAATTAAGTAGGTAATTATCTATGAATCCACAAAAATGACCTGCACATCCACTTGGCAGTTACATAACATTATTAATTTAGTTTATAATACAATATTGACGGAAAATGCACGGCTTAAAAACTATACAAAATTGAACGAAGATGATGAATCAAGGTTAAACAAGCTAAGGTTGTTGCAGCAGCAATGTCTCTAGCTCGTCTGCAGATCGGAGTAAAAATGCTGCTGATTCTCTGTATCCGGTGATAAGTTGACGCACAGCAGCCATTTCTGCTGGGCTCAGTTTATGATTTAATAAGGGTTTTGAGGCTTGCTTCATGCTTAGGTCGGTGGGTCCTGCGTGAAAAAAAAAAATTGAATCAGCTAATGAAAGGCAACTCGAAATAAATTGTGTTGTTCTCGGGCTTAATATTTGAAATTATCGAGTTAAGATTGTAAATTTAAGATGGTTTGGGCGGTCTACAATCAATTTAATAAGTGTTAAGCTACTCAGACTGTGCGATGAAATTCTCAATTGTTGTCTACGCTTTTTTTGCACAATTACACGTAATTATTAAAATAGCTTTAAAAAATAGGGGAATTTTCAAGAGAGGCGTTGCAGGCATCACTGGCTATCATCATGAGAGCCGCACTGGAGTCAATGTTATCTTTTCTTGTGCGGTAATGCTTTGAAGAGAAAAAAACGCCTTCAAATTGCAATGATACAAGTAGCTATACAGCATAGATTGCTGGTATTCACACGGTTTGCAGGAGATATGTGTGTCTCACTATTAATAATTCCGTTCGCGTTGATGATACGATGATACATAAACAGTTACAGACTTTAATTGAGTCTCTGCAACACCTATCACTTTAAATAAAATAAAATAAAAAAAGGAGAAGAAAAGTTCGGCTGCAGTAATTCAAACCAGCAGAAATTTTGAGGAAATGTGCATAGTGAAAAGCGGCCAGAAAATTAGGATTCCTTTTCTCAAAGGTTTATGGTCGTCACATGGTCCATGGTGAGCTTCCTATACTTTTATCTTCCGATGTTTTACACTTTTGGTTTGGAGGTCCAATTTATTACTGCACCCATGAGACAAAATGCTAGTTACGTGTGGAAAGCCTCTTTTTTTATTCCCGCATCAAACTACTAAAAACTGAAAAGGACACGGAGAATTCTCTCATCTGCACTGCCGTGCTAAGGAAGAACGCCGTTATGAGCCTCTAGGCGTTGCCAAGTTGCCGTTGATAAAATACCAATGTACTGGGCAAGTTATGAATATTTTTCTTCCAATTTTTCAGGCAACATTGTTCGCAGATTAATCTTAAATATCTGAAAATTTCTTGGAAAAATATGCATAACTTCCCTCTGAAAACAACATTTTATTCGGGGAAATTTGGCGACTCTCGAATGTTCATACGGCGTTCTTCCTTAGCACGGCAGTGCACTCAACACCATACATTCTGCTGTATTCACAAGTCTTGCATTTTTGCATAAAATTGCAAGAAAAAAAATAAAGGAAAACCTGATGAAAGAGATTGCAAAAAAAAATTTGGAAAATCTTACCGTTCCCCATCATTCCTGCTGGGCCAAATGGGGAGGCTGAAAACATGTTCGGGCTGGCGCCCGCGTATATGCTTGTTTGGCTGGAAACACCACGAGGAGAAAATGCCTGACTGAAAGCAGGGTTGGGTCTGTACAAGGGTGATGCTTCCATCCGAGAAACTACTGGAGAGCCATTTAAAGCACTGCTACTGCTCAGGGAACTAAAAAAAGAAAACATTTTTTCATTAGATTTATGTAAATTTTACAAATAAAATCATGAACGTAGTTATGCTTTATGTTATTTTTTTAGATAGGCGAAACATATTTACATTTAAATTCAACCAAAGTGCTGTAGGTACGTCTATGCTGTTTAATTTTTATTTGAGGAGAGAGTATCTCCCTAATTTCGTGATTATCAAGTTGCATTAATTGCATGCAAACGTATTTTTACTCAAATGTATCAAAAAGTTGGTCAATTAAAGCTCAGATTTTTAAGTAAAGATCAAGACACAGGCATCAGACCAGTTTTAACAAATTTTATAGGAAGTGACACCCACTCTTTGGGAATCTGAGGTATCCTTAAACCTATCTCTGTGTAGACGATGCCTCCCATTTATGTGAAATGAACGAAAAAATTATGAAAGAACAAACATAAATGTAGTTAATAATTTTAACTTCCGCCGCCGCGCCGCGCTGACCGCACTGTGTTTGGCGCAATGGGTGAAGTATTCCTACACTCCTGTATGCGCTGTACGTTTCACGCCGACCGGTCCGCTGCTGCACGCACTGCGTT
This sequence comes from Bemisia tabaci, assembly GCF_001854935.1. Lineage (NCBI taxonomy): Eukaryota > Metazoa > Arthropoda > Insecta > Hemiptera > Aleyrodidae > Bemisia > Bemisia tabaci. Next base: position 5,526,165 of record NW_017549038.1, on the reverse strand, counting down.
TGACGCAATGCGCGAAGTATTCATGCAGTCTTGTAGGCGCTATGCGTTTCTCGCTGCCCGCTGCTGACCACAGCGACCGCACTGTCTATAATGCAATGCGTGGAGTATTCATGCAGTCTTGTAGGCGCTAATATGTGTTACATGCCGACCGCCGCGCCGCGCCGTGAGTTTCTCCTTTTCATCTCAAGTTCTCGTCATCATTGCTTTCTGCGCCGTGCCATTCCAGGCCAAATTCCGTTTTCGGTTTCTCTCTTGGTCTTAACTCGACTAATCAAAGGCACTGTCCATTATATCACAGAACGACGACAAAATTAGAGATATACTCTCAGGGAATGAGAGATTTCGTCACCTTTTCTCATTTGTAATTTTTTTTCTGAATCCGATTTTTCTTTAATGCTACATCTGAAGAAATTGCAAAATTTCCCGCCCCCTAAATCCGACCCTGTTCACAATTGTACCTAAAGATTCTGAAAATGTAAAGGACAAATATTCATAACTTTCCTTAAAAATTTCCATTTCATGGAAGAAAATTTGGCAACTCTCGAATGCTCATACGATGTTTTTCCTTACTAAGGCAGTATTGGACGAAAGACGTGGGTGCGAAAAAATGAAACGTACCTTCGACTATTTGTTGTTTTCGATGAACTATGATCACTATTTATGGAGGTGGCGGTGAGCCCTTTCGTAAAATTGAGAACGTCTTTGATATTGTTATTGTTGGCGATATTGTTATTATTATTAATGAGATGCTGTTGGAGGACGGTTTTGCCGCTGCCACCGGCGCCGGGCGGCTCCTTCGTCTCCGTGGAGGCTGTGTCCGTTTGGCTGATGGAGGTGTTGCTCCCGCTGCTCGGCGTGTTGTTGTTCAGCGACGAGGTCGTCGTCGTCGTCAGAGACGAGGATGAGAAGTGGTCGATTGGTCGCGGCTGCTCCGTCTGAAAAACAATCCATTTCAGCATTTTAGGAAACATTCCTTTAAATAAAACTACAAAAAAACGAAAAATTATATTCCGCGGAAAAGTGCAATGTTTACAGTGTATTCTGCTAAGAGTGAAGAAAACTCAAGGAAATGTTCAAGAAATTACGTCATCTAGTTTTTCGAAAAGCGGCAAAAATGATAGGAAGTCTATGACGTCGCAAAATGGAGATACGTGGTTTCTTACTTTAACCATCGACTTCACTCTTATAAGATTTTACCTTTACTCGTTTAATGTAACACCTAAAACTGTTGAACTGAAGCAGACTTTAATTTTGTGGACTGGTTCATGATGGTTTCGTTTAGCAAGTAAGGGATGAGTCACCTACGGCCAGAGAACACTCCTCGAAACTCCCTTGACTAAGAAACCTTGAAATTCTCTCACAAAGTATGGATAGAAAAAACACGTTAGTTACTCTATACGAGGCTCCAAAGTCAAGAAGATTCCGATAAACGTCATCAAACTCCGGCTAGAGCTACTATGAGCAATAGATGCCGAACTCGTATCCTGTTTTTTTTTTTTTTTTTTTTTTTTTTTTTTTTTTTATTTATTTTTCTGGGATCCTCACTCATCGTTGTTTTCTCCGTTTAGACAGTGGCATCATTCTCTGCTCTCTTGAGCGCTCAAAACAAAAATAAGTTACCTGGCCTGGTAATACGGGCATTGGTTGACTCACAGGTTCAAGTCCAAGGCGCATTCTTTTCGCATTATGACTTTCGTTTTCACAAGCTTGCGCTAGTATTTGTTCAGCTTGTACACTGGTTAGATGAGCAGGTGTTGGTCGATTCTGGAAAAGTCAAACGTTCATTTTCCTTTAGTTGAAGACATTTCAAAACATCCGAGGACAAGAAAAATTTAGATAAAGTGGAAAAAATCTGATGAATGCGGTTGAAAAACTTGATCTATGAGTCTGAAATTAACGCTGCTAATATACGGACCGAGATTACGCTTATAACCTCTAATTGATTTGCATATTTAATCGGCGAAATTCCATCAGCCGGGGAGCTCTATATCGAAGCGCATCCTTATTAGAGAAATGCCGAGTAACTACCTTGGAATTAAGGACATCAAAGGTAAAGGATAGTTAATCAGGGAGGCAGAGTAATCATAAATTAGAGGCGCTTAAAATTAGATGATGTAAATGTCCTTGCGATATTGGCAAAGTGAGTGAATCACTCAGGTTCGCTACTGAAGGATAAGGATGTTTTATGATATTTTTTTGAGTAAGTGGCAACGCTGGACAAGTTAGAAATACATGAGTTTTACTTACTGCTTCTGGCCAATTTCCAGGATCTCGCGCTCTTTTATTCCTACGACAGGATTTTAGATATGTTCGGATTCTTTTCCTTGCTCGCTCAGCGAATTCAGGAAATTGCCGCGTACACGAGTCTATGATGGCTTGGATTTTCTCCTTAGGTTGTTTTGATATCGGGACGATTCGATCCAAATTTTCGTCGACGAATAGTCTAACAAACATCTGAAACATATTAACAGATTCGAGGAGTTAAATTACCATATTGGGGATCCCCATTTCGGGTGCCTCAAGGCACATACGGGCAGTCAGGCGCACAATTAGGTTTAATTGGACTGCACTTTGAAATTAGGAACTAAAAATACCGGCCCGGTTTAAAAACAACGTATGTGCCATTAGTTTCCCTATGCACATAAGTGTTTTTTCAGATGAGCCAGAATTTATAGTTCCAAATTGCAAAATGTAGTCCAATTGTTTCGTCAACATTTTCAAGAATGACGGCGTTGTTGCGTTTCAACTTAATTTATATAAAGATCCAAATCGCTAGGATAATAATTAAAAATGCCTTAAGCGCCAACTTATGTAATAAAAGATAGAAAATTGTGTTTTCTAGAGGGTGATTAACCATCACGCTTATTTTGAATTTAATTCCTCGCTTTGCATTTTTTTCTTCGTTTCTTTTCTCTGTTCATATAATTTTTTCCCTAAATGGCTAATGAAGATTTATGAACATTAGGGTTTCTTACAAAACTAAATTAGGACGATACAAAAAACACACTTCAACCGTGCAAGAAAAAATATTGAATCGAAAATTTTTGAGGTAGACATATTTCTAAATGTAAAACAAGGGTAAACTCAGCGGTATGAGAGAGTGCGTTTTAAATACGCGCCATATCAGTTGTGATTGATTGTACGTTTTGTGTTTCCTGCACATGTTGCAATTTTCATGTGAATTTAACTAATACACGAGTAGCATAAATCCCTCGCGGTTAAAAGAGAAGAAAAAAGCTTAAAAGAATCTGACTTAAATTTTCCATTAGATGTGCATCGAAGATTTCCAGTGCCTGATTCTGTAATGTACAAAGAAAATGTGTACACAGTCTTTACGACGTCATTGAAATGAGCTTTACCTGACCGTGCTCCAAGAGCATAAACTACGAAAATAAAACTTACATTAAATGCTTTCAATCGCTCAGGATCATGAGGTAGAGTTTTCAAGTCATCAACGTCTTCTTCATCCTCGTCTTCGTCCTCTTTGTTTCCACTAGATGAGGTCTCATCGTGGACAGAACCCGTTTCTTGTAGGATGACAGGACTCTGCAAAAATGAGAATTTCGTAAGTCAATATTCGCTCGAAAAACTATTCATTTTTATTCATACAGTCTTTGATAGTGTGATTTCCCAAAAGACTTGCTTAGTAAAAATTATGCGCGCCATTCCACACTTCCGTTCCATGGAACAGATTGAGGCTTTGCAAATCATTTTGTGAGGTTGACCACCAAATCGAAATGCCGCTTAATGCTTTTCTTTACAATGAAATATTTTCGCAATGTCCATATATGGTGCGTATGATTGGTAACTTAATTACACCGCATTTAATTGTGGTGGTCTTAGGATGCGCATTACTGGCGCGGAAAATCAATTGTTGCATGCCCTGCAGGGTTTATGCCTGGAGCCCAACTCTCGAAAAATGTTGGAACGCATTTCCATTAAAATGCAAAGTTTGGTTATGTCAGTCATAGACGTTGTAAAGGCCTAGATACATACGGCGGTTAATCGCCGCGAGTAAAAGGCAAAAGCCAATGGAGAGCCTTGATTTCGATCCATTGACGTCGACGTATCGAAATCAAGGCTCTCCATTGGCTTTCGTCTTTCACTCGCGGCGATTAATCGCCGTGTGTATCTAGGCCTTTGAGGCGGGGAGTGATAAAACTAGAGGCCCTTTTTGTTTTTAAAACAAGGCCGTCTTCCATTCCAGGTCCACGACTGCAAAAACAAGTTATCAAATAAACGGATGAAGACTATTGAGTGTTCAACATTAGAAATTAAAGTGTTGAAAAGAAAATGACGCCTAAGCGTTAATAATTTTTCCTCCTATTTACGTAACTATTTTATTTAATTCTTCAAAGAACAGCCAAAGTTTCTTTGTACAGAGAGAGGAAACGATCATTTCATCCTAAAGGATAAAAAGAGAAGAAAACGCCTTCAAAATCCAAGATGCAACTAATCGTGTTCGACGGCTAGCTGCTTTGCATATGCTACGTATTGAAGGCTTCTTTCACTTTTACAACGACGAGTCATACCAAGCCGCCTCTATATCAAATAAGTTACATCGATAGGCAATAAGAATAAGGAACCTTTCGCGCAACCCTCTTTTCAATTACGAGGCGTCACCTTACTCTAGTCATTCTAAAAAAGAAGTGCTTTGAACTTACGGAAAGATCTCTGGACCCGGGAGGTGTCGAAGTCGATTTTTTGAGACCAAGAGGATAGCTAGGCCAAAGACCGCCACCGCCCATTTCTTCTCCAGGTAAATCCTCTGATAACCGTAATTCCCCGTTGCGCGCTGAAACAAATAAAATAATGTTGGTTTATTAATCCATAATAATTTTAAGTACATTCAAATTATCAAATTTAATGCTTAACACAAATAAAAGAAACTCAAAGAGTTTTAGCGCTGTCACTTTAGTAGTAAAACGGCACAAATTAACATTATAAACCTAAATTATTAGTAACAAACAGTAACCGTTCGTTTAGTCGAATTCTCGGGGGACCAATGAAAATTTCGACATAAGCTCGTTTCTCCGCTTAACTCGCGATTGCGTGAAAATCGTAGAAATTCGACTCAAACGCCAATGCCGCCGCGAAATTTTTTTGTCAGCACTTTTTGTGTGCAACATACATGCGCTGATACATAACATACATAACATGGCTGATTGTTGAAATTAATAAATAAACAAAGCAATGGACGAGGAATACACTGAGAAAATGATGCGTTCCTATTAGTTGTAATACACAAATGAGGTAAGTAATAGACTAGTTAAGGGCAACACTCGAGGATCCTATGGTTAATCCATTATTATTTCCCCTTCAGTCTATAAAAATTGCTGGTTTCAACCAATAGAATCGCTCCACTTCCTTTTTGTCTATATCTTGGTCGATCAATTTAACTAATCAGCGGGCTGATTAATCAAAGTGATAGACAAAGCGATAGACATAAACGACAGAGGCTTCATTGAGCGATCCTATGAGTGGAAGCGAGTGGCTGCAATGGACAAAGAGGGTTAGTAATAGACTAAGTAACGGCAACCGACAAGAGACCCTACAGTTAATTCATTATTAACCCCCTTAGTCTACAGGAACCGCGATTTCAACCAATAGGATCGCTCCATAGTCCCTGTGTCTTCTTTGTCTATCAATTTCAATATTCAGCCCGCAGTTTGCTGAAGTAAAGTTGAAAAAACTGCCGCATAAATAAAAGGGAGGCTTTCGGGACCTAAGTCTGGAGCGAGGGGGAGTAGGAAGGGGGCGCACAGTGGATCGAGTTAATTAGAAAGGCCGAACATGGAATTTTTGACAAAAACTGCGAATTTTGATGTTTATATCGCCTTATTTGAAAGTTTAAGGGGTGCTACTAGAGGATAATTTCATGGGAAAACCAATGGAGCCACTTGTAGAACCTCAAAGTTTGGCATAACCGGAGTTATGAGCGTTTAAAGTTTCGAAATTTTGTCCGAGCTCTCCTACTGACTTGATTCACTGTGAGGCGGAGGGGGAGGGGGAGGCTGGAGACGAAGACTGGCGGTAATTGCACTCCATTAGAACGTCACGGACGAGTTGGCCAGAGCGCGGATCGGTGGAGCTCCGTTGCAGGTGGTGATTGGATTTGCATAATTAGTGTGCGGAATGCAAACATTTGTTATCATAATTCAGACTCAGCCTCCGAGTCCACTTCTATTTTGATCTATGACGGTTCGATGTCCAAGTCGATGACGACGAGTGGGACGGGACGCGGACTCCGAGGGACGAACACGGACGAGCGGGAGGAGCGCAACTAAGGACCCTTCAAGGGACAACTGTCCCCACCCTTCGCAAAACTTAAACCCCCCACGCTAAGTTGCCGAATCAACAATTTTATCATCTATAAAGCTCCTGGATTTTATCTACCACTAGTGCAGTGCTGCCATTGAGGTTCAGTTACACGATCAAATTGAGCCATCAAACTGAAGCTCTGATTGGTGGAAAAAGACCTGGGACGAGGATGCGACCAATGAGAGGCACAATTTGATGGCTCAATTTGATCGTGTAACTGGACCTTTGTATTTTATCAAAAGATTCCGAAGTAATTCCGATTTCCGGAAACATATTCCGATTTGCCAAATTCCGAAATACGCCCGGATTTAGTTCGAATTTCGGTTGAGTTCAAATTTGATCAAAAAGTCCCTAAATTTGATCGATTAAATGGTCAAACTGGCGAAAATCCGCAAATTTCGAGGAAATTCCGAAAATAGCTGGAAATTCCGGGGATTCAGAGAATTTCGGAAAAAGTTTCGAATTTCGGAATCAGTTCCGGGACGTGGCAGCACTGCACCGGTGTCGAAAATAGAAGATGAATGAAAACTGTGAGAGGTGGTTTAAATCTCACTCTTCTCCTATAGGCTGATTATTGAAATTGATGTACAAAATGACGGACAAAGAAGACGAAGTTAAAAATGGAGCAATCTTACCGGTTGGAACGGGTAGACTCTTATACAGACTATGGGGAAAAGGATGAACTAACTATAGGGTACCTCGTGCGTTGCCGTTAGTTAGTCTATGATTTACTTCTTTTTCCCTTACTACCATCCACGTCCACCGATAGGATCGCTCTATGTTCTCTCTGTCTTCTCTCTCTATAGTTTTGTCAATCAATTTGAATGATCGGCCTAAAATTTTGGAATGCGAATCAAAACCACTTCGCATTTACGAAAAATTAAAATCAGCTTTTTTCCTTGCCAAACCGGCCGCGCTGCAATTCATTGGCTATTCATATTAACCCGCTATTCTTGGTGGTAAATAACTAATGAGTGAAACCTAGGCAACACGCGTACACAAACCTCAGCTTCGTCTTGGAGGTTGGACACTGGTTTGTTGGGATTGGACAGTGGGGAAACGTTTTTGATGGGGTAGACCTCCCCACAACCCGAGGTTTGCAAGAGAAGTCTGCCCTTCATGAAGTTTCCCGATACTCAGAGTAAGTATGCACACAGCAAGCATCTCAGCTTTTGGTCCTTTTTTTGTTTATCTGCAGCTGTTTAATTACTCCGGAGTTTTAACACTTTTGAGCTCCTGAACTTCCTCGAGGAAAATATTGCCGAAAATAAACTCATTTACCTGCCACTCTTCCAATCTTCCCTCTTCTTTCGTCTTTCTCCATTTACCCCTACTCCTACGTACTTCTACTGTTACTTCTCCTTCTTCAATCACAGTTGGTAAGTATTTGTTATAATTTATGTTAGGAGTTTATATCAGACTTTTCAGAAGCGCTTTTCGTGATTTTTGAGCCTAGACACAACACGCTTCTTTTTTGCTCCAGAACGTATTCGATAGCGGTGCGATGTATCGTCTGGTCCAAAACAATAGAACATGTAACCTCAAACCAAAATTCTGATATTTTTGTCGGAAAAGCTGAAAATGAGAAATTTCGTAACACTTTCACTACTCTTGGCCAATAAGTACTCATACGAAAAAATAATCCATCACAAAAAACTGCTAATTTTGATGTTTATTTTGTCATATGGATCGTATTCGATATTGGTTCGATGTGTCGTTTGGTTCAAAACAATAGGACATAACCTCAAACCAATATTCTAGGTTATTTGTCAGAAAAGCTGAAAATGAGAAATTTCGTAACACTTTCACCGCTCTTGGCCAATACGTACTCATGCGAATCAAAAATCTATCACAAAAAACACTGTTCCGTCACATAACTCAATTGACTTTTGAGGCTATGTTTATGTTTTGAACCAATCTATATCGATACAATCTCACCCGTTTGATGTATCGAATACGATCTGCGGCGATTGGTGACTTCATCATTTTTGGAATCTCCTCACTGAGGAAGGGCCGTTACCCGCGGGAGGTGAGAATTTGAGTGACAGCGCTGGGCGTGGGTTTATTCCGTAGAAAGCTGACGATGCAGTCGGCCGAGGCGGAGGGATCGTATCTCTAGACGGCGGCGGCGGCGGCACGGTTATTGGCCGGCTGGACGTCGAAACGGCCGAACAATGCCAGTCGGTTACCGGTCAAAGTGGGCACGGATAGTATAAAAATTCACTCAAATCGGAGCCGTAGCAATTGAAGCGGATTGGCTTTCCGAGAACCGGTACGCGGTGCAATGTGCAATGTGCATTCTACAGGTCGGAGTCGCAGGTCGGTCCTCGGCGACGCTCGTCGTTATTGCTGTCACCAGGCACTGCCTCTCGCTCAATGATCGATTATCGATACGTCTCCATTTGAAACTATGGCAAAGAATCGATTATTAAGGTGTTCGTTGTGAACACCCTGTCTATCGATCCTTTTCCATGGGTTTAAACGACAGATTAATCGATGTATCGCAAAGCACGTCGCGCTGCTGCTCTCGCTCGCTTGATGGACAAGCCGGGTCTCGGGTGAGCCGGAGCCAGACTCAGCATCTCCACGGTAGTGAGGCGGATTTTTGCATCCATCATTCGGAGGATCGATTCATCGAGTCGAAAAGATCGATAGAATCGAATTTGTTCTGGCACACGTAACCATCTTGCTAGAATCGATTTTCTTCTCCTCTGAATACAATCGGAAGGATCGGTCCCAAACCCCACTTTTTGCAATTGGACCAGAAAAGTGACCAAAAATTGCGACGTAAACGCAAAAAGCAACACTGGAAAAAAATCACATTGGATCCAGACTCTTGAAAACATTGACAAGAAAAAGGAATCTTGATTCAATCAGATTTAAATCAAAAGGAAATCCGCTCAAATTAAGATGCTTGGTTCTTGATTTAAGCTTAAATCTGATTGAATCAAGAGTATTTTTTCTTGTCGATGTTTTTAAGAGTCTGGACTCTTCCAATGTGTTTTTTTTCCAGTGAAGGTTTGGAACCAACTTTTTTGATCCGATTTGAAGGAAAACACTCGATTTCAACGAGAGAGGTTAGCGTGCCAGAATTAATTCGATCGTGCTGATCCTTTGAAAAGTGAATTTCTGTGTGAAGTGGTTTTCTGTGATAAACTTTTGATTCGTATGAGTAGCACTTGGCCAAGATTGGTGAAATCGCTACGAAATTTCTCATTTTCATTTTTACTGACAAATATCTTAAAATTTTGGTTTGAGGTTATGTTCTATTGTTTTGATCCAAACGATACATCGAATCACTATCGAAAGCGTTCCTTAATCGCCACCATTGGACGAGTACCCGCGGGAGACTCAGCAACGCCACAGCTACCACATAATCGAATATCGAGTAGAGGAGAGGCCGGCGCGAGATCACCTGCCTTTGGCTCAGCGACTCTTGCATCTCCGGCGGCGGCAGTGCCGCAGCCGTATCGCCGTATAGCCGTATCGGTATCTGCCAAGCTCGGATCTTTCTCCTCTTTTTTTGTTTTCTTTATCACCAGGACAAGGCCATGATGCGGCTCGATGAGGCAAGCCAAGTGGCGGCGTGGGAGGGAGGGGCCGGGCGGGGGAAGCCGCCCGACGGGGACCACTGGGGGACGGGNGGGGGCGGGGGGGAGGAGGGGGGCCTGGGGCTCGCTCTCATTTACCTGGGCCTTAATGATAATTAGCCTGCCCTGCCGCGTCGCACCGTGAACCGCGGGGCCGCCCGTCGCCGCCGCCGCGGCGCGGTGTAGCGTCGCAGTGGCCAATGTCCTTGTGACAAATCCACTCGGGAAAATGCTAATTTTTCTTCTCCGACGCTTTCGTGTGACCTCGTCCGCTCGCCACACACCACCGCCGAATCCGACTCCAGAAAAAAATTGAGCGGCCCGACGCGACGCATATGACGGGCGAGTTCCTTTGGCTCTTGGTGTTGGTGCGCCTCCTTCCGTTAGCCCACGCATCATTATGCCGTTCTTTAAAATTCGACTAGGCTTGTACGGGTCTATCTGTCCTTACTACTGGTAAAATCCATCTGAGTAGGTCTTGCGTCTGTGCCATCTGCCATGGTTTGAAAAGTTTACGGAAATATGTAGCATGTTCGTCATTTAACGTTCATTCATCGGTCAGGGCGAATTATCCATTGGTGCAAATACGACTGTGCTTGAATAGGTATTCCAGTTCTTCCAATTGTTATTGTAACGGGAGGATTCAAAAGTGTCGTTAACTAAGTCACACGTGTATGGAGGAAGAGGAGGAGTTGAAGGATTTAGATTCGGATTTAAAGTTAATTTAGTTGGGAGATGGAAGAGGAGGAGGAGAAGAAAAAGAAGAAGAAGGAGAAGAGAAAGGAGAGGAAGAAAAAGAGGATCAAAAAGAGGAGGAATAAGACGAGGAGGGAGCAGGAGAGGAAAACTAGGATGTAGAAGAAGAAGAGGAAGCAGGAGAAGAAGAAGGAGAAGATCAAAAACAAGAGGAATAAGGAGAAGAGGAAGCAGGAGAGGAAAACGAAGAAATAGAAGAAGAAGAAGCTCAAAAAGAAGAGGAAGCAGGAGAAGAAGAAGAAGAAGAGGAAGCAAGAGAAGAAGAAGAATAAGAGGAGGCAAGAGAAGAAGAAGAAGAAGAAAGAATGGTAGGAAAATCTGGATACATGCAAATTATTAAGAATTTTTTCGGGGATGAGTAGTAGAGATGAGTATTAAACGCGTTATCATTATTATTGATTCAAATTAGCCAGATCTGGAATATAGATTATACCTCTCGGCCTCCGCAGATGCAATACCTTAATTTCCCAACGAAAAGGCTTTGAAAATCTCGACTCTCACCGATCTTCAAACTAGTCACCGATCCGTTCCTCGCTAATTGGGAAACTGCCGAGCTAATTGCATCTCGCCGTTCATGGTATGCCGAGTTAACGGCGATTTTCGCCGGCTTAAGGTCCGACCTCGAGGACTCGAGAAATTCCGGCATTTCCACGACTCGCTCTCTTGGCACCCGCACCCGGTGACGACCGGTTTTTTAGGTTAAACCTAATAAATACGGGGAGCCGACGCGACGTTGACATGACATTAGCGTCAGCCGACTTATTTGTCAGTTAGGGGTGGTTGCGCTCTCGGGCTTCGAGGCGGGCGTCGACAGTGCCAGTGGCGTGGCGTGAATTGCGATGTATCGATTGTCATGCCATTTGAACCTATGGTAAAGAATCGATTATTAAGGTGTTCGCTGCGAACACCCTGTCTATCGATCTTTTTCCATAGGTTTAAATGACATAACAATCGATACATCGCAAAGCACGCCACGCCACTGGACAGTGCGTACTTGGTCCTTCGTTGCCGCATGGGTTGCCTCGGCCGCGCCAGCCGCGGAGTGTCCTCCAAATGGCAATCTGATGTGATTTCAGCGGTTTCTTCGTGAACGAGGCAAACATTCTTGACAGGTTTTACAGACCACTCGCGCGCTGCCGCGCCGTCACAAGGCGGACAGGGGGCAGGGGGCGGCGAGGAGGGAGGGGCGAGGGCTCCTCGTGGCCTCGCTTGGCGTGCCAACGGTCTTGCTCATCGCCTCATCTTCGTCTCATGTGCGATTTTTAGTCTGTGTCAACCGATACAATTGAAAGGATTCATGTTTACATTTTCCCCCTGATTCGCAGCTAACCAAATATCATGCACGAGGCAAAGCAACAGAACGCGGAGAATTTTACGACGAATCTTGGTAAAAAATGATAGGAACATGTTTGGGGGACCTGCAGCGTTTGGTTTAATCATCGCCGAAATGTAACATTCGTATATAAGCCGGACACCGCACAGTGGATCGAGTCAATGGAAGAGGTCGGACAAGATTTGGAAACTTTAAAAGCTCATAACTTCGTTCATACAGCAATTTGAGATTTTAAGAGTTTTTTCTTTGATTTCTTTGTAAAATTTCCCTATAAAGTCACCCCTTAAAATTTAAAATGTGACAAATCAAACATCAAAATTTGCAGTTTTAGTCCAAAATTTCCCGTCCGACCTCTCTGATTGACTCGATCCACTGTACGCAAGTGTCCACTGTGTAGTAGTTCCTTAAACAAGACTTAGTCCGAATTGGCTGTGCCTAGGTTCGGTTACCATGACTGTTGACTTGAATAATTACCTGATTGACACGCACAGCCTTTAGACAAAATGACGATCTGGCTTACATGTTTATCCCTATTTTTACCCGAAGAATTTTATCGAAGACCTTGGAGCGGACCCTCCTATAATCAAAACTTCTGCATGCATGACGGTCTCAACTTTATAAGAGCTTTTTATGAACGTGGAAGCTGGTGTAAAACAAGACTGAGTGCAGCATAGTGCCTCACTCTTTTAAAGAGGTATCGTTCGTTGAACCAAAAGTCCACCGCTCTTCCAGGAGCTCAACTTAAAAAACTTCAGCACTCACGACGGCCCTTCGAAATGACTCATAGAGGAAATAGGTAAGGAATGTTTGATTTTTTCAAGTTTGCCGGTTCTCATATTAATTACGGTGATTCTTATTTTGGAATCGCTCAAAAATTAAAAATTTGAATTATAAAATTTACATATTTTCATGAACTTACAGGAAAAGTGATCATCATCCGTTGTCTCCATTTCCGTCGTCATCATGTTCGCCTGAAACAACAAAGTAAAATAAATTAATTTACTTTCAATTGATAAATGGTAGAAGAAATACATGCTTTGAATATTTTAGCAGCGAAGACCAAACTGTAGACATTAAATGCAGTAAACTTCGACAAACTCTCCTCTAAAAGTTTAACACAGTGTTAGGGCCGGATTTTCCTACTTGCCGCCTGTATTTTGCCGCCCTCTTCTCGTTCGTTTTGAAACATCAATAAAAACCATCAAGGGAACGTGCCAGCAGGGAAGGGGTGCATAAGACGCGTTTACTCGTGTTGAACACATTTTTTGGGAAAGCCCTGTCAACACTACTAGCAAAAGGTCACGGAACTTTGCGCGAAAGTCAAGTTTCGTAAACCTATCTCTAAAGGACAAGGCCTTCCATTCATAAGAAATGAACGAAAAAATTATGAAAGAACAAACACAAAATTTGGTTCAATGATTTTAACTTCCGCCGCCGCGCCGCGCCGACCGCACCGTGTTTGGCGCAATGCGTGATGTATTCACGCAGTCTTGTAGGCGCTATGCGTTTCACGCTGACCGCACTGCGTTTGGCGCAATGCGTGAAGTATTCGTGCAGTCTAGTAGGCGCTAATATGAGTTACATGCCGATTGCCGCGCCGAGGGCTCCTCCTTTTCGTCTCAAGTCCTCGTCATCATTTCTCCCTAAGTCGCGCCGTTCCAGGCCAAATTGTGTGTTTGGTTTCTCTCTTAACTCGACTAATTAAAGGTGCTGTCTCTTTTATCACTGAAAGACGACAAAATTAGAAATTACTATACTCTCAGGAAATGAGAGATTTTGTAACCTTTTCTTGTTTGTAATTTTTTTTTTCTTACTCCGATTTTTTTTATACCTACATTTAAAAACATTGCAAAATTTGCGGCCATGGGCCGCGGCCCATGTGGCCACCCGCTTAATCCGGCCCTGCACAGTGTTACAGTGCATTTCTACGTTCTTCAGCGATTGAAAACGAACTAAACCGCTCGTAACGTACCTTCTGGCATACCCTGAGAGTTCCCGACTGAGACTTAATGATCAATTTATCAACCCACATACATGCATAAATGTCTCCTGCAACGCCTTTTCGTGTTCTGCGACACCCAAACGCCGCAAATGTGCCTATCTCCCAAAAGGTTACCGTCTTTTAGTCCGGTAACTGTCCTAGTCTGCCATTGACTTTTCCCTGGTGGTGCCAAATCCAAAACTTGTTGGGGTAACCACCCCTCCTAATCTATCGCCCTAACTTGATGAAAACAGCTCCTCTCAAAAGTCCTCCTCAAAGACTAAACCTCTTTTGCCGCGAGTGGTCACTTAAGCACCTGCCAGCAACCTTGCCTCCGACTTGCCACAATGTATACTCCACCGAACGTATGCAATCAATCCATAGTACACGTACGTATGAAAATACGCACGCAAGCCAGTAGCGATGATGTCCGAGATAATTGTCAAGATACTAGTTTGATTGATTGTAATAAGGTTTTAATCGAAGGAGCAGTGTTCCAGACGAGGGCTCGGAGCGGGCACCCGAGTGCATGCGCAATGTGCAATGTGCATGGAGCTGGTGCTTGCATTCAGATGAACGCATTGGCTCCGGGTCCGAGGCACGGCCCTCGGGCCAGTGCGCGGCGAAAACGAGTTTTCTTCATTTACAGGAGAATTAACATTCGTGCTCGACCATGATCGCCGTGCACGGATGATAAAGACATAAAATCTGTAAACAAGTGTTCTTAGCTGAACTAATCTCGGAACACATGCAACGCTCCGAAGGCAAGAGGATGCAAAGCAGAGCCGAACCGTCTAATTAAGGGTTCAAAACGGTTAATACTCCGAGAAATTTAGAATGAGTAATTTATACGGGAATAATAATGCGTGTTCGTGTGATAATTTCCCGGCCGCGATCCGCGAGGGACCTGTGATGTCACGGTATTAAATATGCATATGCGCATATGTAAACGTATTCTGGTTGCAAAAAAAATGAGCCATGCTATTTTGATTATTTTTCCAGTAGATGTTTTTAATCCTAGGTGAGGAATGAAAGCTCATAGTACAGTTTCAGCTTATTTTGTATACAATTTATTCCCATTTCCGTTTCTCTATAACTATAAAGAAAATGCGACAGTATCATTATAACTCACGTTAGAATGATCGATTATCCACCGAAAATAATAGTCCGGTGCATTCAGGAGACAGGTTCTCTTTACAGCGCCTCTGTTGAGAACGCAAGTACCTACAGCTAACAAGTATCAGTAAATCATCACCGCAAAAACCGCATCCGTTTTTTTGTTAAATTATCTTTTGGAATTCACACGAGAAACTGGGGCTTGTTGCTATCTTTGGTGCGCGATAAAGTCGTTAAATAGAATCGTATATTATTTCAATGTTTTTCCTTTTTCCGTGGAAAGTCACACTCGTCTGTTGGCTTTTAATAGAGAATTTGCAGGTGTCTGAAATTGAATGAATTTCGTGTTTCAGTGGAAACTACTGAGTGAACTGAACACGAGGAAACCCTTGGTTCATGAATTGAACAATTATTGAAGAAGATATGACAAAATGATCTAATCTGCTAAAATACATGTGTTTAAATGGAAAATGCCGCCGATGACGTCACTAGGTGATGAATTTTCTCGGTTTTAAGTCTATTTTTAAACTATTTCCCATACCAGAACAAAATTATAAAAAATACTATAAAATCAGCTCCTTAAGCACTTTTAGATGAAGCAATAAAACATGTGCATGCAAATTCTCCACCCTTAGAAGTGCGTTTATGAACTGTTCAGTAAACCTTGGGTTTTTTTTTCTTTCGTTTCTTAAATTATAGATGGAAAAATCCAGAATCCTGTAAAAATACTTGGTCACGGCCCCATCGTTGGTCGAAATGAAGGGAGGGAATGCAGCAATGGTGGGGTGTTGCGATAGAGGTCCCCACCGTGGGGGAGGGGGGGGGGCTGAGAAGTCGCAAGACACGCTGGGAACGCGAGCGGCGGGCGGTTAGCTTATCGGCGACCACAGGAGATGATCGAAGTGTGATAGGCGGCCCACGGCCGCGGCTCCGCAACGCGCCGCCCCGCTGCTGCTACGCGGCGCGGCGCGGCCGGCGCGACGCAACGAAACGCGGAGCAATAAGGTGGCACTCGCTTGCAGAGCAACCATACACCGTTGTCAAGCACCTGGTTAATTTTAGATTTGAAAGAAGCGGGGGTGTCCAGTGTCGGTCTGGCTCGAAAATTCTTGAGGTACTGGTAAGTTTTTCGGGGCCCCTCTTCTCGAGTAGGACACCCCTATCTAATCAAAACTCTTATCCTTGATGTAGGTTTTTCAAGTTTCGGAGGTCCCCACAGGCGAACTGCCGGGGTTCCCTGATCTACCTGTCGGAATTTCTGAGGTGCCATTTTAAATACGTTTAGAAGTAGAAATGTGGAAAAATCAAGAGGACAAGTTCAAATCAAATTTCCGTTTGCCGCCATGGATTCCCGCGCTCATTTACACATCCACACAAGCACCCAGCGCCAAACCAGGCTTTAATTTTTCCCCGTGCTTTTAGATACGAGTGCTCCGTCTTTATGTTTTTGCACCTAACCTAACTAACCTAACATAGCATAACCTAACCTAACGTAACCTAACCGAGGGGCTGGGTGGATGCATCGCAGGTGGGTGCAACGTCCTGATCCCACTTTTTTGACGGGTCGGTGATGAAACCGACCCCCGATCGACGATGGGACGACCTTGCGGCGCTCAATTTGGCAGCGCGGGGCGGGTTTCGAGATGGTCAGCTGGCGGGGCAGGCTCTCTCAAGAGCGGCGCAAGGGAACCCCACTCGCGTCCTGGCCCGGGCCCCGCAGCACCAAATAAGGTCTCACGCCCGAATCCCGTCGCGACGCGCGGCGCAGCCGACTCGAGAGCCGCATCGCATCGCGCGCGCCGTGATAATACGGGGGCCCGCGCCCGACCGGGACCGACCGGGCCTGGGATCAGGACCGAGGTCCGCGAATGTCAACATTGTGCTGGCCCCTCGTGCCGCGTACGCAACTGAATTGCTCCTGGCTCGCGCGGGGCGCGTTGTGCAACGCCCGTGTAGAAATGTCATTGCATAAACATCCTCAAACCTCAGTCGCGGTCTGTTCGCACATACACGAGCGTTCCTCTCACACCTACCTTCCCGGGGTGCCCTCCTCCGATCCCTCCCTCTCCTCCCCACCGCGGTTGCCGAACCATCGTCCGACCCGCCATTCGGCCAGCTTTGAAGGAAAAAATGAACGTGGAAAAATGTTGTCGAAATACAAAAAAAAAAACTGCTGTTTTCGAGCCGACTAAACCAGTTGCTGCCCTGCGTCGTCCAAATCGGAGTCAGACACGACTAAATTGGACGGATTTACTCGGGATTAGCCTGAGTACATCGGACATTGCCTAATTTTCCCTGTTAATGTATTTTTTGATAAAAAATTCGATTAAAGACTTTCAATAAAACACTAAAACATGAACACTTAAAACTTTTAAGGGATGATTAAATGCTCACTTCATGGATCCATGCTAGGGCTGAATCACGTTCAATCTCGTAACAATCTAACTCAAAGGCAGTCCCCTGCTACTAAGTACATATCAGATAATTTCAGCGTTACCTGCAAGTTAGCAGACAGATACACTGCAAACTGCAGCAGGTGCATTGGGCTTTATACTATGCTCGCTGCCAAATAATAGCCGGTTACAGAGATTTCTAGCTCCCTCACTTGTAGTTAGATTTGCATTATTGATTCTTAAGTAAGGCGTCTCAACAGTACCGGTCTGGCTCGAAAATTCTTGAGGCACTGTCCCTTTATGGGGACTCTCCTCTCCGGTGGGGACCTCCTAATTAATCTAAAGTCTTCCTTTATGTGGGGTTTTCAAGTTTTATCGACCCCTAGGGAAATTCTGTCGGGGCCCTCTGAGCCACTCGTTAGAATTTCTGGGGTGCTGAAGCATTCAAGCACCCCTGGTCAAACGTCCCATGCGTCCCATCAAATACAGTTATTCGCAGCACCTTTCTGACTTGAATCCTAGGGGACTTTTTTCTTTTTGTGCAATGGAAGTATCAACCTAAAAACACACGAATTGAGCTATTTTTTTTAAAAAAAAAAAAAGTCTCCTGACAATCTCGAGGCGTTATATCGCGGTGATTAGTTGCCAGGACAGACCTTGAGGTGGGAAGTCCGAATCCTCTGAACCACGGAGACAAGACCAATCAGATCCAGTCGCGTTGAGGAATCCGAATCTCTGCGAGCGGCGAGGAGTGACCGGAGCAACAGCAGAGCACAGTGGAGCAAGTCCACGACAGAGCTCGAACGTAAAATTTTGTAACTTAAAAAGTGCATAAGCGATCAGTCCGATCCTATCGTCTTGAATCCAATGAAATTGCTGACATCGGTGTCATCAGAGGGGGGACAGACCTACCTACCAGTACGGACCAATCACAGTGCTTCCTGTTAGATTCACCAAACCCACAGTACACCATCTATCCGTTTGGTGCAAACTACTTTGGTGTTTTACTCCGAAAACGAGGATCTGGTTCACACGTTCTATATACCCGATCCGACGCAAAAATACGATTCATACGCGGAAAAAGGAGGTAGAAATTAAGTCCTAACTGCTGGATGATATTGACATTTCCAACTAATTGAGGTAGTGCCCCAAAAAATTAGATTACTGACCTATATGTTGCGATACTTCCCCAATTTGAGGTGCGGTTCGACCAAAATTCACTGGAAATGTCCATAACATCAGAAAAATTAGGGTAGTACCACAATTTTAGGGGATACCCATAACTTTTTTTGCTGTGTATATCTTTCTTGATACTGAACGTAGGGGTATACAAGTGAAACCACCAGTTTCATTGTAAAATTTCCTTCCAGAAAAACTACCTAATATATAAAATTTGACCAAATAAATCAAAATTTGCAGTTTTGACAAAACATGTCCTGTCCAACCTCCCTCAACGGCTGGTTGCAGTTGGACTGTGCGGCGAGGCTAAGCGCGGCGCGCGGCGATCCGATTGCGACATCAAAATTAACAATTTTGTGTGCGGACCACTTGGAAACCCGTTCCAGCCGGTTGCGAGGCAACCCTGCAGCCAAGTCTTATAGCGACCCAGCCGCAGCCAGGGACGCCGGGGAAGCGAGCGGGAGCCTCACGGGACCGGGGCCGGAGGAACGGGAGGGGGGGGGGCTGAGAGGGGGACCGAATCTTGTCGTCAAGTTGGGATCCTACGGGGCCAGATCGGGTCTTATCCGAGGATTGGACCGGCCGACCGCCGTTTCTTCTCCGGCACCCGGCCGTGACATACTAAGGACCGACGCGACGCGACGCGGCCTAGCATCAAACCGCTTCACGCTTGTCCCCGCTTGCCAAATTGCAGGCGCTTCTTTACGGCTCTGTCGAGGATTGCATCAGAGAGAGCTACCTGAAAAAGCATCAGTGGTAGATTTTCGGGACAAAGCTGCACGCGGGAGTATGCGAGGAGAGGAGGAGAAGGGGACGCTGAAATCTAGCCAGAAGTTTCTTTGAAATACGTGGTGGAGAAATGGTGCTGGGTCCACTCCATTTCGCGGGGAATTCAAAGCCAAGAAGCTACAAAAATTATAATTAGAGTCAAAAATTAATTTTTTCTCCCCCCGCAGTTTTGTACTGGTACTCATAATAGAATTTTTTGATTTGATTGATATTTTTGCTGATTATTTATGGGTATCATTCATTTCTCCCTCGAAAATAATAATTCCTCATGATCAGGTTTATTGGAATTGATCCTCAAGAGCCACATAAAAAATCTGAAGCTAATGAGTCAATCAAAGAGCGATACAGACATGACGATACTCTCCCTAGCGAAGCTCGAAGGAAGCGATGCGATGTCAGCGCCTTGATACAACTATTCGTGTTCGAGAGTTGTCCGGGTTGTATGCGGTTTCAATTGAAGGCGCACCGTGCACTGGCCTCCTTTTCACTCGTTGACAGCTCGCACTGCGCGTCCAGTGTTGAGAGGACGACCGTCCTTTCGTTGAAGTAGTATATCTCGCACCCAGTTTTCTACAAAGGGAGGTTTCAGTGCAATAAAATTGGTTTTTGTGGGTGATTTCAATCTCGTTAAATTTATTTTGGGGCCGAGTTAATGTTGACAAAAGATGTACGATAGCCTAATTCGACTAAATGTGACTGTAAAAAACCAAGCCACATTTTCAAGACAGTCAAGTTATACTGACTTTAAGATCATTACGTTTACGTAAGTTGATGAAATTCTCCAATCGAAACATCAAAATACACAAATAATTCATCAATCTTTAGGGCTTAGCTACAAAACAGTCATGTTACGTGCGCACAAATAATGAAGGCCCATGCCTCAATATTCGTCCGAACAGTACAATTCAATTTTCACGACCTTTTTACATACAGCTCGGGTCGCATTTTTAGTGTTTTCCTCTTGTTTAATTTTTGCACGTTCACCTTGCCAAGAGACAGCGGCGTACAGTGGATCGAGTCAATGAGAGAGGTCTGACAAAAATTGGAAACTTCAAAAGCTTATAACTCCGTTTATACTAAATGTTGAGGTTCTGAAGGTGGTTCCATTGGAATCCTTGTGGAAAGAAGCACCTCCTAAAATTTGAAATTTGATGAAATAAACATCAACGTTTGCAGTCCAAAATTTCATTTCCGACCTTTCTAATTGACTCGATCCACTTTGCGGCGTTTAAGGCCTTAAGGTGGCCGTAAATGAATAGGATCACCTAAGAGAAGATGAGTTGAAGCTCGGACAGAATGCTACTTTTTCCATTACTCGAGGAAACTAGCATAGTCACATTAACTGAAAGTATTAATTAACCGCTACATTGTAGGCGATATCCCCTGAGTCTTCCGCATGGATTCACCTTTTAGGAGACCGACCAACTTCTCAAGCACATTGAGGGGTCAAAGAGTGACGGCAACAGAGTAGTCCGTCCCGAGCGAAACTTGGCGAATGCGAGCGTGCCCGCGCCTACCTACCAAGCAGGGGACTCAGAGTTGAGGGTGAAAACATGGAAATATTTCCCGGTGAGAGCAGGGGAGCGAGTCGAGGCGGGAGTCGGTGCAGTGACAACGAATACCCCGCTACGTGGAGCCATAGCCGGCCGCAGTCGGGACTCGGGAAGGTCAACGCTTGGGAGCGGGCTCGGATATGTGAGTTTTTATTTGTGAATTTATTGCTATCAGTGCGGTTTACCGCGTGTAAATTGATACGAGAGCAACGAGTTTATCATTATGGCTACGGACTCTCCGGGATTCGCTGGGACCCGACCCGCACGCTGCGTTGCGTTTCGAGCCGTCGAAGGGGCAACTTGGAAGGTGGGATCGACTTGCATCACCGCTCCAGCGCGTCCAACGCGGGAGCCCGAGTCAGCCTTGACGCGCGCGCGGCCCAGCGCGACCGGCACTGCACTGGGAGGTTTGGACCGCTGCTGCAGCTCCTGCTATACTGCCGTGCTAAGGAAAAACGTCGTATGAACATTCGAGAGTTGCCGAATTTCCTTAGATGAAGTGTTTATTTTTGAGAAAGATAATGCATATTTGGACGTATTTCTATCAAACGGACCTAAGCGCCATAGGGGGAGGAAAGGAGAGGGGGGCTTCGATTGGCGGGTGTTGCGGAACGCGATGCTCGCTCCTCCAATACTTGCAATGTTTTTTCGTGGCGCTTAGGTCCGTTTGACAGAACGCGCTATCCGGGATTCTAATATCTTCAAAAGGAACTCAATTTGGCGCTGAGTTCCGTTTGACAGAGATACGTCCATTTTTTCTTTGAATTTTCAGACTTTTGAGATTGAATTGCGGACAAAATTGTCTGAAAAATTTAAAGACAAATATCTATAAGTTTACCAGGAGATTACAATTTTATCAAAGGGAATTTGGCAACGTCTGAAGGTTCATAGGGCGTTTTTCCTTGGCACGGCAGAATAACGCCGATCGTGAATTTTGTCTTATGTTTTCAGCCTTTCTGGTGAAGATCTTGCTCTGCTAAAAATGAATCGAAATGGAGAGGAAGGAGAGGAGAATACCTTGTTATCATTAAAATAATCATCATCATGCTTATGTACAGGGTTCCTTGTTACCCACACCTAATTGTATCGTTGAGAGAAGTAGAGTCTTGTTGCTATGAGAGACTCCTTGTCACTGAAATCGGACTCTTTTCCCACTAATAGACAGTTTAGTTTCGTTGAGAGGAAATCCCATGACAAGGCCCTTTGTTTTTAAAACAAGGTAGTTTTTTCCCGTTACATGAGTAGATTTCATCGTATTTTGGGTAGCACACACCGGTGAAAATTATTCTCACACTACCAGAAACTTTTACTGGTACCAGTATTAATAAATCGCAAAATTGCCGATTTGATTAGAACTCATCGCCATACTACGTACAGTTAAAAACAAACTAAAAAAATAACAGCTTTTTGTACCTTCAAACGCAACGACACAGTTTTCTCTCTCTGTCTTTGGCGAGGGTTGATAACGGGAACAAACTATAGCCAGATTTGCTGATAACAAATGTTGTTTAGCAAAAAATCTACCTGTGCTTCAGAAAGAATTCACTGCATAATAATAATTATGTGAATCCTGCAAAGTTGTTTGAAACGTTCAAGGTCAAAACCTCCACATCTAGTAAAACATTACAG
The DNA here is from genome assembly GCF_001854935.1 of Bemisia tabaci. Lineage (NCBI taxonomy): Eukaryota > Metazoa > Arthropoda > Insecta > Hemiptera > Aleyrodidae > Bemisia > Bemisia tabaci. The sequence goes on along the minus strand of NW_017549038.1, from coordinate 5,503,525 downwards.
TAAAATGCAGGACTAATATTTAAGTAACATTTTCACGGTATATCGATGTTTATTCCGGGGAAGATTCACCTGGAACCCATCCACGAGTAGCGGAGATACATATTTTCCGAGCAGTCTGGTGAGCGTGCGACTGGCGGAGGCCCGATAACCCCCGAACCTGGTCACCGCCCAGGCAGTGCCGATGTTGACAGCGGGGGAATGGGGAGGGGGGCGACGGCTCCCCAGACCCGGTCAGGGCCTCCTTCGGTCGCGGGGCTGGGGCCGAAGTCGGGGCCAACACCTCAACGGAGCCGCAGCAGCATCGGGATCTCATCGACGCGGAGCGGCGGTCATTCTGAGGGAGGGGCGCAGGGAAAGGGGACAGCCGACCCCGGGGAGGGCGGGGAGGGGGGCGGAAATGACGCGACGGACGGCTCTGCATCGGGTTCGGGTTCGGGGGGTACGAGCCAGATTCGAGGGGGGCCGCCCGCCCGGCGCGCGGGGAGTGGAGAGGGGGGGAAACACTTGGTGTACCGCGGGGCCCTTGCATCTTGCTACCATCTTCCGAAAAAGGATGCGACGAATACTAATGTTATTAAGGCGACCGCACCGCCCCGCCGCACAGTGGGTCGAGCCAATAGGAGAGGTCGGACAAAATTTGGAAACTTGGAACGCATACAACTCCGTTTATACAAAACTTTGATGTTTTAAAAGTAGTTCCATTAGGTTTTTCATGAAATTTTCTTCTAAAAGCGGCCCTTAAAGTTGAAGGTATGACGAAATAAAGATCGAAATTTGCAGTTTTAGTCAAAAGTTTATTGTCCGACCTCTCTAATTGACTCCATCCACTGTGCGCCGCCCCGCCCGGCCAGGCGCATGTCTTGAACCGTCTGATGTGTTTCACCGTGCAGCAATACGAGCTTCGAGGTATGCGATTTATTAAAAAGAATGGAATACACTTGTTGTGAAGATATGCTTTTTTTATTTTACTCGCTAAAATGTGAACTAAAAATGGATAAACTATAACAAATTTTGAATCAATGCCACTGAGCACAAAAAGAAAGAAAAAAAAGGAAGAAGAATAAGAAGATAAAAACTCGAGGGGTCTATTAAAACAGTTGTTTCATGTTTTTAGAGCAGCATCAAATTCCGTTTAGAAACCACCAAAGGGTCGTTAGTTTTTTTCTTCCTTTTTTGCTAAAGGACATTGTTGAGAAACTATTATTTTGTGAACTTGATGTGATTGAAGATATAATAAGAACCGATGGTTACTTTTTATTTAATGGAAGTGTTTTGAGTTTATCAGTGCCATTGTTTATCATTGCCAAATGGGTTGAATTTTTAGCCAACCGCAGGTATGATTGATTTGTTATTTTATTACAATTGGTTCACATAAAGTTCCTGCTACAGCGCTACTTTAGCAGCGGGAAAACTGTATGTAAATCAATTTAATTAAAGTAACAACTCAATTTTTATAGCATTCTGGCTGAAAATTCAACCTACTTCATAATTTTTTCCGTTGTTGCAACTGATTTGATACCAAAAAATTATTACATCAACATATAATCGATGACTAAGGCAACTTATTGAAAGTTATCTTCTGTAAAAGGAGACGAAGCATGCAGAGAAGCTTCGTTGTGGAAGAAAGCGATGCTGAATGAGACACATTACAAAGCAAAACGGCGATAACGGAGCGGCTGTTAGGATGAATCACGAAAAGAGCACGACAAGGAGAAAAACGGAGAAATGGCTTATCCAGACAGACAATTGAGTATCCGGATAAAGATTTGCGAAAAGGGTTATTCTGAATGGGCGCGAAGTAATGACGGAGCGGTGGAGTCGATTCATGTCTGTTTGTTTCATTTTTTAGCCCGAGTCAATATTGGTGAGGAGAGCGCGGCGCCGAGGCTGAGCAACAGGTCGTCGTCGGAGTCGAGCACGAAATTAATCTCTTACAGGGAAAGCGGAAAGCTCTAACGTATGGTCGCTTGAGCGCGCAGAGCGAGCGCCCGGAAAACAAGAAAAGCTCCGTGAGTTTAGCTCTTAGATCGGGTCAACACGCGGCGGCATCCGTATAGGGATCGTTGGTTTTATTTCGGCGACCTTCTGTTGACGTAGAAAAATATGAGTAAAATTAACAGTGACGAGAAAGAGAGAAAGGATTGAGTTGGGAGGTGGGAAAAGCACGGAAGGAGAGAGAACATGAATTAGAGTGATACAGGATGGAAAGCGGCCGCCACCCTCTATTTTCCCCGTCTGAAGGTCGTCGCGTCGTCACTGGCTCGATCAGTGCTCTGCTATGCTGAGGAAAAACGCCGTATGAACCTTCAGGCGTTGCCAAATTTCCTTTGATAAAACACGAATTTCCTGGTAAACTTATGAATATTTTCCCCCCAACTTTTCACATGATTTTGCTCGCAATTTCACCCAAAGTTCTTGAATATTTCAAGGAAAAATATTATTAACTTTCCTAAAAATGAACATTTAATTGAAGGAAATTTGGCAACTCTCGAATGTCCATACGGCGTTTTTTCTTAGCACGGCACAATAGACTCGAATATTTGTTACGTACTAAGAGACGGCTTGGTTGGAGCTGGTGCACGCATTCGTTTTTTTTTTAAAAAAAAAAATTATAAATAAAAATTGAGGGTAAGGCCTAAAAAATGTCCAAGTTATCAAATCAATATAATCCCGAAAAAGGATAGATGTATGTCCGTTTCCTACAAGTTTTCACTGGTCATTCGTTGCTGACGTGGCGTTTCACTAAGAACAAGGTGCGGGATACAACTATTTTAACTCCTAAGTAGCTCAAATTGCATAGCCCCACAGATGAAGGAAAACATAGTTTTTTGCTTGCGTTGAAATAGGACCCGCTTGGGCCGGCCCATCACCATTTAATTAGCTAAAAGCGCTTCGTTTCCGACTATAATTACTTTTATGTTTTATTTTTTTAAGTGAACAACACTTGATCACCATCTCAAGTAAATTTTTCATACGCTTCATTTTCCATTGCGTGCCATAAAACTATTTTATAATTTCTTCTTTTACAACTTTTTTAGTAACTTTAAAACTGAAAGAATGATAGCAATGTGGTGTCTTCGGAATACATTGTCCATGTTCCCGGTGGACATAAAGAGGTTAGGTGTAGGTTTTGTGTGGTGAGGTAGGAGCACAGGACCCGAAGAAACTCATCGATTACGTCATCGGATGCGGCAACTCATCCGCGTCCGTCGCCGGCCGTTGCGTTGCGGCTGCGGTGCGGCGCGACGGCGACGCCACGAGATCCGGCGCATGCTGCATGGGCGAGGGCGTGCCAAACGTAATCATCACGTAGCAGTCCGGAACCAACCCACCCACTCAAAAATAGAGTAATTCTCCACACATTCGCACTATCTGACACATCTGCGATTAAGGGTTAAGACGTTATCAGTTTTATGCTCAGAACTCATCGCAGATGGAAAAAATTATAACGCTAACAAGACTCGGTTAGAAAGATGACTTTTTTCAGATTTAGTCACATTTCAAATTTAAGGAAGGATAAAAGAAGACGAAGAAAAAAGAGAGTAAGGAGAGGAGGAAAAGAAGAAAAAAGGAAGAGCCAGGAGCAAAAGAAAAGGAATTAGGAAAGGAAGAAGAGGAGCACAAAAAAGAAGAGAAAGAAGGATAATTTTTTCTCCTTGTTCTTCTCCTTTTCCTTTTCATTCTCCTTTTGGCCTCTTTCTCTTCACCTTCTGATTCAGGATACGAGGATTCGGGTGAAAAAAACTCGCCTCCAGAAGTCTCGCCTCGTCTGTCAGACTAGAATTAATATTACGCATGATTCCGTGGGATCCTCTGTGTTACGTCATCCGGTTTATGGTATGCTCCCGGTGCGATAGTGAAAAGAGGGCAGGAACGCTAAGTCTCCACTTAGGCAAACCGTTTCACCAGAAAAATATTATTCTTTCATGAAACCAATTATTATGGATGATTTTTCGCGATTCCAAACGAGAGTGCTCTGGGATCTTTGCTCAGGATATACATAGCATACGACGATTACAGGAATTAGAGATACATAGATGGTTTTTCTCATTTTACAATGATTTCGCGAACTGAGGTTTCTTAATTTTACCGTCCAAGGAAACTATGTGTAGCAAGGAGCTATTTTAGCTAATTACCGACGTCAAATTTCTCTCGATTGTCTCAAATTGAAACTTTAAGCTTTTGTGAATACAATATAAAATCAAAGTATATCACAATATTTCAGGCTCCGACAAAATCGCCTCTTGAATGATCATTGAATCGGAGTTTGAAACAGAGACCGAACAAGTCTAAGATCGGAGCTTCGAAGGCCAAGGGGCCTGCTGCCCAAGGCTGATGATCACTAAGCTGACTCCCAGTGCTGTGGGCCACAATCATGAATAAGCAACAGGGTTCAAACAGGGCAATGATGCCATTCGATTATGAAACCTCACTGCATGGGCATGCGAATGCATCTTCTTGGGGTTCTAGAGCAGGAGTGACGTCACCAGGAGCCAGCCAGGAGCGCGAAGTGGCGTCCAACTAGCTTGGCACTTGGCATCTCAATAAGACCACCTGATACGATCTGAAGGATGGGTGCCTTTCAGCTGTTTCTTGCAGAATCAGTACAGTGCTCACAGGCAAAGCTGTCATGGCATAGTTGCCACTTATCTCATGCGCCGGTGCGGGGTGCGGGGGCTTGAAAATTAGGTATAGCATCCGTGAAAAGTAAACTTTTCCCCGGCGATAGAGCGGGATACTGATGAAAATGGAAAGGGGTTTCTGCTCTGCGTTATGTAAGTCATAATGAGTGAATTCAAGTATGCGTGATGGGTGTGCTGTGCGAAGGGAAGGAACACCAAATTAAGGGAAAACTAAAGCTTCGTAAACTTAAACGCCGATGTATACACACGATGTCCATCGGGGTAGGGATGGTGCTGTAAAAGCGGATAAAAGTTGAAAACATGGGTTCTCAGAACGATATGGAGGGCGGAAAAAGTGCGAAAATAAGTTTAAAGCTCATTTTAATTAAAAAGGCAAATACCGATGGACTTCATATCTTGGAGGATAGATATTTTTTTCAGACAAACTGTAAACAATTGAAGCAATTTCACCGTTCAACAATGTCAATCTACAGAAGAATACTACGTCTTCTCGAAGACTTAAATACTTCAAATTCTTACACTGGAAATAATATATACAGGGTGTTCGAAAAGTCCCCTCCCCCCCCTCTAACTTTTGACCTAATTGAGGTAGAGATTTGAAACTTGGAGGGTGTTCCTAGATCAAAGGGAGCTACTTTTTGACCCCCCAAAATTTTGGGGGGCCCCATTTTGGGGGGGTTACGGACCCTAAATTTTAATTTTCAAATGGGAAGACCCCCTTTGTGATACCTCGTTCGAAAGAGCATAAAAAAAGAAAATTTTTCGCGCAAACCGGAAGTCATTATCTCAAACCGTTTCAAAATGGCGGCCGGTCAAAGTTCCAAATGGCCGAAAATTGGCACCTCTGCTATTTGCACATGGATTTGCTTGAAACTCGGTATCTGGGGGTATTTTGGCACGAGAAAAACGAATTTAACGTTAGATTTTCAAAAAAACCCTAATTTTTCAAAATGGCGACCGGTTTAGGCTCAAAAAGGCCGAAAATTTGACAAACTCGATTTTTTTGCCAATGGATTCACCTGAAATTCGGTATCTGGGGGTATTTTGACCCGAGAATAACGAATTCAACGTTAGATTTTTAAACAAACCCTAATTTTTCAAAATGGCCGCCGATTAAAGTTCAAAATGGTCAACAATTGGCAACCTCGACTTTTTGCCGATAGATTCGCCTGAAACTCGGTGAAATAACGTCGAATTCGTTTGTCTCCCACCCAGATACCCTCAAACACCGAGTTTCAGGCGAATCTATCGGCAAAAAGTCGAGGTTGCCAATTGTTGACCATTTTGAACTTTAATCGGCGGCCATTTTGAAAAATTAGGGTTTGTTTAAAAATCTAACGTTGAATTCGTTATTCTCGGGTCAAAATACCCCCAGATACCGAATTTCAGGTGAATCCATTGGCAAAAAAATCGAGTTTGTCAAATTTTCGGTTACTTTGAGCCTAAACCGGTCGCCATTTTGAAAAATTAGGGTTTTTTTGAAAATCTAACGTCAAATTCGTTTTTCTCGTGCCAAAATACCCCCAGATACCGAGTTCCAAGCAAATCCATGGGCAAATAGCACAGGTGCCAATTTTCGGCCATTTGGAACTTTGACCGGCCGCCATTTTGAAACGGTTTGAGATAATGACTTCCGGTTTGCGCGAAAAATTTTCTTTTTTTATGCTCTTTCGAACGAGGTATCACAAAGGGGGTCTTCCCATTTGAAAATTAAAAGTTAGGGTCCGTAACCCCCCCAAAATGGGGCCCCCCAAAATTTTGGGGGGGTCAAAAAGTAGCTCCCTTTGATCTAGGAACACCCTCCAAGTTTCAAATCTCTACCTCAATTAGGTCAAAAGTTAGAGGGGGGGAGGGGACTTTTCGAACACCCTGTACTTTGAAATATGAGACTGAATCTTGTTTATCAGGATTTGACTCACGAATGATGAATAAAGTGGCAATGCAAGGGAAACCATTATTTGATCCCATGAAAACATACCTGAAACAAAGAAGAAGAAGAAAAATCGTTAGCGATTTTACAATACATGGTCAATAATTCTTTCACTTAAAACCTATGTATGAGTAGCAAGACAACGATAATCCTTAGGGATTGTACTGACTTAAAAGACTTAAAACTAAGTTTGAGCACGGACAAAGCTCACGCGGGTGGTCCGAAAATATTTAAAAATCATTATCCGTCAGCACTGATGAATGTGAGGATTCTTTTTCAAATTTATCGACATTTTTAATTTTCCCTGGACTGGCTTCTCCTCACTGGTAAAAAAAACCTCTCGGTTCAAGAGTGCAGTTTCTTGTCGCCGGATTTAAGAGTCTGGACTCTTGTTTCAATGCAAAATCCGCTTGAAACAAGAGTTCAAGACTCTTAAACCCGGCGACAGGAAACTGCACTCTTAAGTCAATGCACCGCGGCAGTGGTCCAAGAGGTTTTATTTTACCAGTGTCTGTCTGCTCCTTTGGAGTTACAAACATTATTTTAGGTTTATTTTTGTGCTATCCCTTTATTTTTTTATTCATATTTCTTCGATTTAAACCCGATCTAAAGCTTTAGCTTCGATTGTAAGTACTAGCTTATAGTATTTGCGAAACTGGGATGTTTTCAGGCGCTGTTGGGCCAGTTTGAAACCACCTCAATTTCTGCTCGAGGTAAATTCTGACTCATTGAGAGGTTTCAGACATTCCGGTATAGGTTGATAAACAGAACGAACTTACCCATGTAGCAGGACTGAGATCTTGATGGGTGATAAATTGCCGATTTATCACCCATTTATTGGAAACCGATAATATTGACAAATAATGGACATATTTTTGGAATAAAATTGTCATTCAATTGCAATTTTATTTGTGCTAATTTTAATGTTGAAGGTATATTGCTATTTTAATGTCATTTTTTACGGCGATAAGTTATGAACTTATACCTAATACTTTTATGTAAAAAATACAATTTTTCAAGATTGACGATTAATTGGCTGCTCATGGATGAATTGCCTGTTACTTACAATTAGTAATTTGAGACTGAAACTTCAAAATATTTAACTTTTTCGGAAAGTTGCAGTACATCAATTTTTTTATTATTATCATTATTATTGTTTCATTATATTATTTATGTAAAAATTATTTTGACTTTTCGCGCGGGACAGTAAACACGTCATTATGGACGGCCATCTTTAATAGCGTTCGAAGGTGCCTGTCTGTACGGTATGTACGGTCGTACCTCCTACCTCGGTTGTCGATGTTGTGTTTTTGAGTCGGTTAGTCGGTTACAAAACCAACGTAATAGATGATGTGAATTGGTCATTTGTGTGTTAGTTACGGCAATTTTTCGGTTGAGTGTATCTAAGATTCAGAAATGAAAAACACCAAGTATCTTACTGTGCACGTGCATGCACATTATCCCAGTTGGTGATTTATCGCTCGCTTATTGTGGTCGTCGTCAATAACATCCTAATGTGCCTCATGTTAACGTTGTCCACTAGTAACTGCTCAGCGCAGTGGCCGTTTTATTCTGTTTTAAGCCGTAAGCTGTAAGTTACTTAGAATGAACTCATTTCTCTTTCTTTATGCTTTTCCCAAAATCGCCTGTGAATATTGCAAGGCCACAAATGAGGTTAGAAATGCCTTCATATGCATCTCGTCTCAAATAAGCAGATGAAAGACCACTTAAAATCAACCCATCAATAGTTATGGACTTCAGTTCACGTTATACGAGGTACTTTGTTTAACATTCCTTGTAAACAAGTAACAGAACTTCCACTGGTTATTTTCTTGGTCCGACAACCAGTCAACCACTTAGAGGTGTAGTCGTATAAGTTGGCCATTGTTTACTTTCTTTCGGTTTGCAAGCGTATCCACATGAAACCATTTGAATCTAGCAGAAGCCAAAACGCAAGCTTAGATAGGTATTTTAATACTTCCAAGCCTTGTAAAAATTAAATTTTTAGCCGCACATAAATCACAACCACATAAATGTTGCGGATCATAACTGATACGTAGTTTTTTTACGATACAATCATGAGCCTGATATTTTTAAGGTGGATAGTAGCGAACACCGCTTTGCGCAGAGGCGTAAATTCTTCGACGGCGCTCACAAACTGAAGTTCACATAATGGCCAACTTATCAATCAACTTCTTACTCACTGAATGAATAGAAAAAATAACCAATCCGTAGTTTTAAAGTCGTGTGATTTTTGTCGTACTGTGAAATCAGCATGAAAACTTGGCGATTGATTGTTTTTTATCGTTCACAATTCATGTTGAATTCACCGCGTAAACTAAAAAAACTGTGAGTTGAAGGATCAACAAAGCCTTCTTTGTTGGCTCCGCTCGTGTGGTTGTCGAATTGATAAGACCAAGCTTAATCAAACATCCATTGCCGCTGACTGACCCGCTAACAAAAAGCAAAATGAAAAGAGTCATAACGCAATAGTCTAATGTGTCTGTAAGTGTATATTGGGAAAAGCACAGAGATTCCAGAAACATATCATTTTGCACACTGTTAAAATCCATCCTGAAGCTACACAACTCAACCACATTGAAATGAGATGTGTAAGCACTTTCGTATTCACCACTTCGCGTGAAAATATTATGAGGATGCAGGGAGTGAGTATACAAAAGTTCTACAGGTCAGACAGCTGTTCGTATAAGAATTTTAACGACTTTTGATTGATGATAAAATTGCCAAGCAATCAAATGTTGTTAATCTTTATTCGCAGTTGAACAGTACACCAAATTATGAAGAAAACACTGGAAGTTAGCAGTGAGTATATCCACTATCATATCTTTTTCAGCAAGTTTCAACTGAACACTAATTAGAATTATTTTAAATTGGTGTGAAATCTTAAATGTTATTTTACCTAATGTTGGCAGCGTTTGAATCAAACTCATTCAGACTTAAGATCCATGTGAATTTTTGTTGTAATTATTTGTGTAAATTTGTCAGGTTTATGTCTATCTTAATGGAGTGCTGTAATGGAGCTCTTGTCTAATGGCAAAATTGTATTTTTAAAAATTGTGAGAACCATTGAAAAATTCATCTAAGTGTATGGTGGCACCTTTAATTATTTTTTCTATAACCTATTTCTATCTGTAAAAACTGAAGTGTCCATCATTACATTGACAAAGGACAAGCAGCATCCAATTTTAAATTTTCATTTCTATTTTTGAACAGCGAACAAAGAATGCGTTTTCTCTGTCAAATTTCCTGTGCGGAAGGTATCCTCTCCCCTTAATGGGGCGCAGAAATAACCTCAAGATAAGCTACTGAAATGAAATGTTTAAAAATAAAAATACGCTAATCAAAATCTTTAAATACTACTTCTTAGGGGAGAGTAGAAAGGATCAGGGAAAACGATTATTTTAAACATTTGTGCTATTATGTAACTGCATGACATTATCTTTTCAGAGAGTTATTTTACTTCCATTTTTCAACTCTAAGTAATAAACCTCAATTCTCAGTATTCTGTGCAGGTTTTTCAGGGAAAAATTGTTTTCAACCTGATCCTGAGGTCAAAAAAAAAAAGTTGAGATGTTGATGGTTTATTGCTGTTTTATCACCAAAATATTCCAATTTCATTGCAATTCGATTGGCAATAAAATGGACAAATAATTGGTCGACCGATGATTCCCGGATTGGTCGATTATTGGCAATAAATGACCAATAAATGACCAATCGATGGAAATCAAATTGGAATAAAATTGGAAATAAATGATCAATATATTGGCAATCATCTTTCAAATTTTGCTACATGGGTAGATGCAATTTATCTCATGATTTCGAGCTACCCATTCAAGCCGGGCTTGAGTCTCAGATAGGAGGATAATATAAAAAAAAGAATTGGTAGCTGAATGAAGTTTTGTAGTAGTAGTGTTAGGAGTCGGAGCTGACCTACTGCGTGAAAAATCATCAAGAGGAAGAACGATAGGTTAGAGGTGAAATTTCACGATACGAGCTTTCGAGCGGCCAGCGCAGCGGCACGCATCGCGTTTTGATAACGCTATCTCCTCACTTCTTGAAATTTATTCACATTTTCATCAAGGTAATTTGATAACAATACGAAAAGCTCAATTGGACTGAGAGCGAGAGCGCGGGTACGGCTGCTTGGGAGTGAATATAGGTCAAATGATTATTTACAAAGACTGGTCAGTCGCGGGGCGGAGCGCGGGAGAGGCGGCGGCGGCGGCGGCGGCGGCGGCGGCCGGAGACGCGCTGGAAAGGTAGCGAGGGGTAATAGGCTTCGACATTCGACATCTTCGCCGGACTCGAGTGTCTCTTGAATAGCAAATTAGGCCCCGTTGCAAGTGGCGCCGATCCATCTACTTCGGCATGGGTGACTACGGCTCGGCTGCGCGTGTCACAATCGTGTCATGCTTAAATGCGGGAGATTAGGAAAAATATAAACATCGAGCATAGGATTCGAGCAAACGTCATTATTTTTACTAATTTTTCATGGCTAATGCCGGAATCACACGCTGAATGTGGCTTGAATGTGGAAGTCATCGTATTTTTAGTAATTTTTTATAGCTAATACCGGAATCACACGCTGAATGTGGCTTGAATGTGGAAGTCATCGAATTTTTACTAATTTTTTATAGCTAATGCCGGAATCACACGCTGAATGTGGCTTGAATGTGGAAGTCATCGGATTGGTGCCTGAATTCTGCGCGTGACGCGCAAAATTCAGCGACGATTCTCAGTGACCATCGGATAGGGTCGGATTTGTCTGAACTATTCGAATAGATTCGATACAAATCTGGATGAAAATAACTCGAATTTGCGAAATTTCAGCCGAGCGATGACCGTTGACCTCCATATTCAGCTGCCGAGTTCAGCGTGTGATTCCGGCATGATACTGCTGCTCTAAGGAAAAACACCATGTGAACCTTCAGGCGTTGCCAAATCCTCTTGGATCAAGCACGAATGTCCTGATAAACTTATGAATATTTTCCTTCAAATTTTCAGATAATTTTTTTTGCAATTTTATCTGAAAATCCCGATGATTTACAGGAAATTATTTACAACTATTAAACATTTTATCAAGGGAAATTTGGCAACTCTCGAATGTTCATACGGCGTTCTTCCTCAGCACGGCAGCATAGGGATATTTTTATTACCAAGAATCACAGTTTTCAGGAAACGTCAGCGCGAAGCGTAAACTCGCGATGCTCCACTCTATGCTGTCAATGAGTTGTCGCTTGGATTCGGGAGAGAAGTAAGAAAAACGAGGCCCGATTACGTCTATTCTATCTTTGGCTGTGTCGCTGATGTGGCTCTTGAAGCACGACTACAAATAAAACGAACGGAAACGGCCACAATAGGGAAATTGAGTAAGGGAACGGACGCGCGTTGGTGAAGGCGCAGAGATACAACTATTCGTACTTGATGGATGTCCGTGTTGCGTCTGCAAAACTGAAGGCGCGATGGCGTGATGCGCTCCGCTGAGTGGGAGCGGAAATGAAGAATAAATTGGCACGAAAAAAGTGTGTTGTTTCATCCTGTCATGCGTATGTTAGAATCTTCGGGTGAAATTTCATTAACTCGGAATTATTTTTTTCATACATTATATTAACTTCACCATTTTCGCTAAACACGTCTAAAAGCACAAAGTTCCTTTGACGAATTGAAGCTGCGAATTCGAAATACTTAGCCCCTGAACACAAACTTCTTACTCTCCACCCTTTTTTTTTCTTCGTTACATTGTGGAAAAATTATGAAGGAAGGGGGGAACGGCAGATCCGAGAATATTGGAGGGGGGGGGGGAATGGCAAATCCG
>NW_017549038.1:5460853-5485580 GCF_001854935.1 Bemisia tabaci | reverse complement strand
CCGGTCGTGAATATCTATATCTTTTTTCTTATTTCCAAGGGAAAGAAAAGAAAACTCGGCGAACAAGCGAGGGTACAAGGAGAGACGGGGAAGTCTCCTCGGAAAGGGAGGGATTCAGAAAGAAGCCGTTTTCCTTTTAGAGTCTTGGGTTTTATGCTTTTTCCGCAATGAGAAAGGGACAGCCAACGACTTCGTGGATGTATATGTATACTTACTCTAAAACCTCCAAGATGTTAGGAGTTTTGGCGGTTTACACAGAAACGTGAGCAAGGGTGGCTTTAGGTGGACCAACAAAAAGTAATTGGGTCGCTGATATGGATTGAAAATTGAGCGGAAAACAAGTGCACGGGTCAGGTCATTAAAAGCTTTTACAGATATTTTCGGTGGTAGTTAAAGTAATGACGAAGTTATGATGACTTTAGTTGTTTATGTTCTTCGGTGGTATTTTCAAAAAGACTGCATTCATCATATTGCACGTTAACTTGCTGAATTTTTGCGCGCAAGCGTAAAATATACACTTTACAGGCATTTGCTCAAGTCATTGAGTCAATACTATGCGCAAAAAGAGGATTATAATTACTTTATATGACGAGGGAGAAAAATCAAAATCAAAAGTAGGCAATGTTTAGAATGAAAATAATGAAGGGGTGGGTTCTGGATCAGACTTGCCCAGAATCGCTTCAACAATACGTCAGAGTGGAGGGGGGGGGGTACAGAAGTTCCGTGACCTTGCATAAAGGATGAATTAGTGAATAATGATCGAGATGATGAGATTCAAAAAGGGAGGGCTAAGGCTCTATGAGGAGAGTTAGGGAGAAAAATACGCAATAGGAGTGTGGAATACTCAGCAAGTTAAATTCAGACGTTCATGACAATTTGTGCAAGAGCGAGGGTGGGCTTAGACACGAAACACCTTCTGGGGTTGCTTCATCGTTCGAGTCAAGGTGACAAATGAAACACGACATGACGAACCTCCACCCTCATGCTTTTGATATGGCACAAGTGTATGTCCCTTTAGTAGATTTGAAAAATTCATAGAGTTCCCTTGAGAGGGAAATTAGTATCGCAATTGGATGAATATAATAAGATAATATGTACATCGGCAGCCGGTAAATCGCAAACAAAGAATATCCAGAAATCACTCCGAAAACGAAAACCATGATGGAGCCAAACGGATAAAACAGCCCCACACAAAAAACCTGATTTAATACTTTTCGACGAATTCGAATGCACCGCGTTCAAAATCGATAACACTGTCCCATTGGATGCCAACGAAGCCAATAAATACATACCTAAAATTTGAGTAATTCAAGCAGCTAGTGGAATAAAGAAAACTACACGCTTTATAAATTAATGTAAATGTATGACTTGAAACAGACCGGACTACCTGAACATATTGAACGCAGATCTAGAGAACTGTCATCCGATTGCTTGCAGTGTCGCAATGTCCCGTCGTTGAGCTTTTCTGATATAAATAAATAAAGAGTAAAAAATTGCCCAGAAATTCTAACAATTGACTCATAATCAACAGGGCTGACTCAATCTTGGGGTCCTTCCTCTCTACCTATACTCTCTCCATCCTCCACTTCCCTTCCTCATTTGCCTCTCATGTCTTTTTATTTCTCTCATTTCTTTCTTTTTCATTCTTTATTAAGCTTTCCTCTTTATCACTCTTTGCAGACTTGCTTTAATCCTGGCTGCAAAATGCGCTCCCGAAAATTTTCTTTAGAGCAACTTTAATTACGAGATGCTAAGAATAATATTAGGTCTTCCGTCGTATGCCAACACTTTAGTTGCTGAGTTATTATCTTTGAATAATATATATTTTTAAAAAAGCGAAGAAAGGAAAGTTGATGGAATTTTTGAAATTTAAGATAGAGTGTTTAATATTACGCCCATCAAAAAAACGAGCAAATGACTGAATAAGAGTTACTACATCCTAGGATATTTGTGAAAAAGGCACAAAGTTGCTCAAAAGGTATCCGATCCCATTGGAATCATGAATCAATTAATGGTTCATTATAAATGCGAAATTTCGATTTCAAAAAAACACTTGTATTCCATCACCCAGACGTAGATACGATAAGGTTATGTGTCTGTTGACAATAATATAATTGAGCAGCTATGTGTATCGAATGATATAGTCGCTCAATCAACCCATGATCGTTTTGGTTGGAACTAAAGTACATTCGAAAAAAAAAAAAATTTTAGTTTAAACCTTTACTATGGCAAGGTTTGCAAAAGGGTAAAGCAGACGACGAAAGTGAAAGGTTGGCAACAAACGTTCCTCACCCGCACCCACCCATTTTCATAACTCCCGAATAAAACGAGAGTTGAAAATAGGAGCGCCTTCAATCTCGGAGGACGGCAAAGTGGCCAGCGTTCATGCCCCAATAGTTATCTCATACGCCGTGCATTTTCCTCAGCTGGTGCTCGCAGTAGTTCCTTCATGCGTATTGCGTCTTCAACTTCAGCAGGGCGTTTTTCTCCACTGGGTTGCGACCCTGCGTATATCTGGCCGAAAAAGTCGACCAAATCCACTCTCGGAAATTTAACATACGGGAAGAACAGCGTGGAATACCATTCCATACTCTAAATAATCGGATCGCGATTAGCAGACAGGAACCAAGCCAAAAACCCAATTGGACGCTTTAATGTTTTACAAGAACACGTTTGTTTTTGTTGAGGATTCCCTTAAAAATTTTAAGGAATTTGTTTCATGATAAGCAGGAAATTCACTAAAATTTGCGGAAAAATCCACACAACTGTTTTCATGTTAAAAATTAAATTGCCCAGTTCACAGGGTTGCTACAGTTAGGGAATACCGGAAAAACCGTAAATGTCAGGGAATTTTATGTGGCTTGATTCCTTTCTGCTTAACGCGGAGCATTCATCGATGGCTGTACCCGCGAACTTTTCCCCGTTAGAGTACAAACTCTTTCATGACGCGTAGTCATTGATGTTCGGGGGACGAGAATGTTGGTTAAACTTTATGAATGATGGCGTCTGGGGCGAGCGGAGCACGTGGCGCGCGGGACGCGTGTGCGCGCGAGTGAAATCGGAGTAAAAGACGTCTTGGTATCCGTACTCGAGCGAGGCGGTGGAGGTGGCGGTTGCGGCGGCGGCGGCGGCGTCATTGCTCGCTGTGTTTACAATGTGAGCGCGGAGCATCAGAACACGTCTGTCTATTGATTGAAATGCAAAATGCACGCACCTGTTGAATCAGCTATCAGAAGCGCGTCCGCCGCCCCGCGCCGCGCCTTCGCCGTGCAAAAGAGCGCCAACCGTGGATTTCCCTTCACTTCCAGCCGGGAAGCTCTTTCCCTTCCTGGGGGCGAAGGCAACATTAAAGAGCTTGTTTTGCGTCGATGCGGCACGTTAATTTCCTACGAGCGCGAAGCGGAAAGTCCCTGCTGTTTAGAATAGAGGCGAGAGTCCGGACATTCCGGTAATTTTGAGGTTGGGTCATGGAGCTTTTAGGGCCCAAAAGGACAGGCAACCTATGAATTCATATTATACAGAGTAATTTATTATTAGAATTTTTATATGATCCGTCCGAAGTTTACTCAGTTGAGTGACATGTTTTGTGTGAGTAGATTGACTGCCGTTTTGAACCCTACGAGCTCCATTTTTGGACGAGTCCGTAGTTTCCATACATAGGTACTCAAAGTTGGTCAGACCCTATTCCTAAAGTTAGCGGATTCACAAGATTGTCTCTTGATGTTATTAAGCTAGTAAATTGACAAAAACTAATCAGATCTCTCGAAACGCAAAACAGCTACATCCGATATAAACGGAGACGTTGCACATCGAAAAACGAGTAAAAATTTATTATCTCAATGCTTCACTTAAATAACGATAGCGAGTGATAAAAATCTCAAAACTCTTCAACATTTCTCAGACCTCCTTCATTTTCTTGAAGAAGGGCACGAGTCCAAAATTTATAATTAGCTTCCAAGAGTGCTACAAAATTTGTTACCGAAAACATTATCTCAGAACTTTTAAACAGACGTTAAACCGTCTTCTGAACACTTCAGAAAATTCTTAGTGGACTTACATCCCCTCCCCCACCAGAAACTGACATAATTAAGTTATCAAGAATTGCCCACGAGATTTTTGGCACTCAAGGCTTCCATTGGGTCGATAAGGGATGGTGCGAATACCTCCACGAGTGTAGGAGCAGCCACCGACGTAATTTCCAAAGAAACGATGAGGGAAACACTCACCTATGTTTATCAGTTCATAGCAACAAACTAATCTAAAAGCTGCGAGACAAAGTGGGTAACGCCCGTTTTGCAGGAGGGGAGGGGGTAGTAAGGAGGTTAGGGAGGAGAGGCGCCATGCGAGGCGCGTCGCGTCGCGGGGAGGAAGAGTGTGTTAGGGGGATGACGCGCGGCGGCGCATATTTAGGGAAACGGGTGGATGTTTACATAACATACTTATCGGGGCGAGGTGCTCGACGAACAGCGCCAGAACGTGGCAAGTATCAATTCCGCACAGGGGCGCGGCACTACGGCAGGGCGTGGACGGGTGGATGAGGGGGCTGCCCACTTGACAGGGTACAAGGGGTGCTTTATTCCGGGAAGCGCCACGCAACACCAGTCGAAAACAACAGCACTCTTCTCTGCATTTATAATTACGAGTCTAACATGGAGCCATTGGTGCTGGTTGCGCACTATTCTGAGGCTCTCTCCGTCAGGATGTGGAGACACCTTGGATTCGGCGCCGTTTCAGGGAGGAAGAAGTTATCCTATAAGGGTCAGGAAAATATTCCTGAAAAATTATAATTTCCTCCATGTGAAACATAAGTATGGTGATCTCTAAATGTTGGCTTCACTACTGCCTCCACAGTTAGCTGTGCATCCCGGAAATACAAACTTAAATTTGTCTGTATCGAAGGATTTCCAGACGTATATTTGCAACTCATCCTAGGGGCTGGAGCAGGATATTATTTTTTTCTTCAGTGAACGAGTGGTGGACATTTGGCAAAAGCAGAAAATCAGGCAGTGCATCAAAGGTGAGAGGGCTTACGTTTAGTATTACACGAAGGTCAACATTTTAGTATTCTTTTGAGAAATTTGGTTATGTTTCGATTTTATGTATCCGCCAAATTGTGAAATGAAAAAAAGAAAAAGAAAAAAAAAGTGAATTGTCAAGGCTTTGAACAGTATACACCGATACGTGAGCGATGTGTATCTATATCACGGTCTTTCAGTTCTGAATTGCATCTAGGAATGCTTACCACCAGATGAGGGGCTTGGAGGACAAAACGCATAAATGCAGTTTTTGCTATTTCGAGAATGTGATTGAGGTTTCGAAATTACATGGATCCTTAATTCCTTAAGGCGGAAATTTCAAACTGACTTTCTGATCCTTTCAAATTATAATTTGGGAGCGAATTTTATCGCAAAATATGCATCAAGACTGGTTTTACTTTAAATCAATAATATTTCAATTTGTTCAAAAACTGCACTTATGCACCTTTTCCTCCAAGCCCTTCAGATGAAGTGAGTTCAAAGCACATTTTAAGTATTTGGGAAGCTACAGGATGACGACAGAACGCGACAGCGGTTTCATGTTTTTGTACGAGAGAGGCTCCCGCGCGGAGGGTACGGAGAGATACGGAGGGAAATATGCCTCCGGTGTCGGTGCGAGGTATTTTCTCTCTCAGCCGATTTTCACGAGGGAAAAATGCGCTTTTCCTTCGGTGTCGGGCTACCCCGACGAGCGAGCGCTTTCGGCATTGCGGGACGACGAAGGAGCCCACATTAAAAAAAGACGGGAAAAAGAGCTGCTGCACCGCGCCGCGCTGCGTCGCGCCAAAAGCAGCTTAAAAATAAAGTAGAAGTTCCGAGGAAAAAGTAGCTTTTGAAACGGGGACGGGCGGGATCCGCTACGCTCGGGGAATTTTTCGTCTGACCACGCTCGGCAGAGGCTCACAGCTTTCCTTCCTCTTTTGAAAAAAAAAAAGCGAAGGAGGGAGGGTAAAAGCTCGGAAGGAGGAGGCGAAAGAGAGGGGACGAGGGGGAGGGAGAGGGTGAGATCATTATTTTTAATTAACGCGGTGCACCCCGTCGTTTCTCCCGCGGAAGGGCTGAACTTTGTGTAGGGACCGTCGACTCAAATCCACCACAGGGCCGCTTAAACATTTTTGTCAAACAATGTGCACTTATTTCTGACCGACTACTGTTCTCTTTTAGTTACCGCGCTTCGGCTCGAGTCCACTACTTGAGCCGGCAATTTTTCGCAGTAAAATGTAAATTCGAAGAAAAATACAAAGTGATTGCGGTGGACTTACGGGTCGTAACACAGTATGTTGGAGTTTTTTGCCAACGTGTGTTAAAAATTCAGCATGAAGCTGAAAATCTACAGCGGACAAAGTTCATGTGAAGACAATTTTCCCTCAAAGAGATATGCTGTTATGCGCTCGAGCTTGGTAGCAGAAAATTTAGGGGGCTGCACTGAGGATTGGCCCAACAAGCCCGAAACGCGTATTCAGTTGCCTTCCTTCATGGACGACACTAGTGTTGCACCAAACAGCATATCCATCAGAGGGGAAAATGTGCTCATATGAGCTTTTTCCCTGTATATTGAGATTTCCAGCTTTATGCTGAATTTTTAACGCACGTTGGAAAAAAAACTCCGACATACTGTCAAAGAAAAAATTGTCTTTGATGTACCACGTCATATGGTTGCAATGGGGTACAAATAAACGATTGCCCAATATAGCGGAAATGTATTGAAGACGGTTAAAAGCTGCACGCAAGTATACAGAATGAAATGATAAGGCAACATCACCATCCACCGGAACCCAATAAGAGCATTATGAAAAGTAGCCTTTTATTAACAAGAAGTAGAGAGAACGACGGCAAGTCAAATTTCCAGGACCTTATCTCTACAGGATGTTTTCATAAGATCATTTTCAGGGTCGAATTTCGGGAATGGCACTTCGGGATTTTTCACAGGTACCTGGTACATTCTACACGTGACAGGACTCTCACGTCCCTACGACAAGTACAAGAAGTGCAAAACATATACTTAAAACTGCGATAAATATCGAGTTGGTCAATGTTTTCCTAACTCGCAAGTGAAACTTTTCCCTGGGTCAAATCTCATGAAAACATCCCGTTGGGACAAGGCCTAGTGGGCATGCACTTGCGCACTGGGCATGACTGACTAGGGTCCAACGTGGCAATGAATTCCGAGCGTGAGTTTGCGGGAAATCATGAAAAAAAGCAAGAAACCGAAATAGTTTTACCTGAGTGGCAGCGCAGGAGCATTTCATCGAACGTGAGCGCATTGCAAATGGACGGCTTGCCAACGCAATGCTCCTGATTAAAAGTTGTTAATACGCCGCGCCGCGCTGCGTCCAGCAATCGCGGCGCGGGCTCTCCCTCGCGAAGTCGCCAACCGAACCTTGTTCGACTGGCCTACCATTTTTCTCCTTGCCTTTTCTCCCTTATTTACACACGTGAAAAATTTACTTGCTCAACTATGCCCACTCTGAGGCAAAATTTACAAAAAAATAAAATAAAATAAAAAAAAAAAATCACGAATAATCAACTTCGCCTTCATTTTGCGTGGTAGGCAACAAAATATCTGCGTGCTGTATCTTTAGTATCAGCTCTCAGACCATTAAAATTTTCATTTTTTGTCACTGTTCGTTGTGAAAATATTGTATAATACAATAGAGTCTCTATTATACGCGGTGATTGGGATCGGAGCTAGCGCGGGTAATCGAAAATCGCGGATAATTCGAAACTATGCTATTTGGTCGGGAATAGCGCTCAAGAAGACTACACAAAAGGATTCTACCATAAAACTTGTCGAATATTAGACAGAAATAAGGTAATTATCAGCTACCAATTCATACATTTACCTTAAAAGAGGTTACTTTGGCAACCACTATTTCTGGTAAAAATTTTTTACAGAAGTTCGCGCCATGGAATTATAACTTTTTTGGGCTGCAATCTCGTTCATGCGTTAAAGAGAGTTTGTCCATAGGTTGGATGGATTTACCCTCAAATTTCCTTCCACTCCACGAGAAAAGCCACCGGAAAAAACCGCGAATAATCCGATTCGCGGATAATCGAGACTCCATACCTCGTACCTATCTCTATTTCTCGTGCCTCTATATCTATCTCTATATCTCGTATCTCTATATCTCGTATCTCTATCTCATATCTTTATATCTCGTATCTCATGTCTAGAGTCTCTATATCTCGAATATCTATCTTTGCATCTCGTATCTCCATATCTCGTATCTCTATAACTGTACATGGATTTAGATGACAAGCTGAAATTTTAACCCCAATAAACCAAATATGTGCATTGCAAAATTTTACACAGTTCCGGTGTTGATCAAGTATAGTTCGTAGAGTACGACATAACGCGATTTCTTTGAGAGATTTTCCGAGCAGCGGAAAAATTCAGCTAACAGTTAGGCAAGTGCGGGAACGGAACGTAGGCCATGTTCCATGGTGCAACGGCATCGGTGCGGCGCGGCGCGGGATTTCATGAGGGGGTAAGAAGCGCGTTAGTAACTGGAAAATAGGAGGGATGGTGGGGTGCAGCGGGTAGGGACGGTGATGGGGGGAGGGTTGGGGTTGGGGATGGGGGTGGGGACGGGGATGAAGCTGTGCCCTGAGGGGTCGTCGGTCGTCGGTTGTGAAAGAGGAGGGCACCTGTACCAGGCATCCTGCGTTCGGGCTTTCGGGGAGGGGGTTATGAGGATGGAAGATTTATCAACCTGCGCCCAGATTATGTTACCGCGCCGCCGTTTTCAAGAGATTACAGGTAGACTCATATACCGCCGCTGTAATTTTTCTCGATTTACTGTCGTGTTTTTCCGCCCTGCTCCCACCCCGGGACTTAGTGCTTCCGTCTCGTAATTTGCTTTGCATGTTTAATAATGCTCAAACAACTTTGGAAAAATAAATGAAACGAAAATGAGGGGAAATGAGTGGCCGTGATAAAATAAATTGGATGCTTCGATTTCGGAACGGTACCCCTTTTCGAACAAATAATATCTTGGCAATCTCCTCGTTTAATTCTTCAAAAAATTGGCCCCTCATTGCGACAGTAGAATCATCGGTGACTCCATAACTCCCAAAATGGTGATTTTATGACCAAACACCGCCAAATTCACCTTTAACATTCGGGGGTCAACAGCTTCCCATGTAGTAATGCACAAAAGGACGTATATTTCTATCAAACGGAACTAAGCGCCAATTTGAGTTCCTTTCGAGGAATTTAGAATCCCGGATAGCGCGCTCTGTCAAACGGACCTAAGCGCCATGGAAAAGCATTGCGAGTATAGGACGGAATAGGCCGGACGCCCGATTCCGCCGCCAATCCAAGCCCCCCTCTACCTTCCTTACCCTATGGCGTTTAGGTCCGTCTGATAGAAATACGTCCAAATAATAATGATTGACTGATTCTAAAAAGTTGGAGCCTTCGTCGCGTCGTGTGCTCCGAGGTAAACAGACCACACTCCGAAATTAGGAACTACAATTTCAGGCTCATCTATAAAAAAAAAAAAGTGCTCCCTAGGAAAACTTATGGCACTCATGATGTTTCTGAAATGAGCCAGAAATAGTTCCAAAAAAGTCGGAGTCTTCGTCGTGTACTTCGAAATAAATGGACCACATTTCAATTTCAAAAAATTAGGAGCTAAAATTTCAGGCTCATCCATAAAAACACATATACCTGCGTAGGGAAACTTATGGCACGTTTGACGTTTCTGAAATGAGCCAGAAATTGTAGTTCCTAATTGCAAAATGCTATCAAAAAGATTGCGATCAGTAAAGGTAACCAGAAGAGAGCAGCTTGTTAAATTGACGCGACACTTCAAATGGACGTAACTATACGAAAAGGAACTTTGTGCGCGTGACTGAAATCAGAAGGAACGATGAAGTACGTAAACACGCACATAGTTCCTTTCAATTTTTCTCATTTTCACATGGATTCTTTTGATTCATTTCATTCTCACATGGTTAGTATAAATACGTCCAAATCAGCACCGTTGTATCCAGCATCAAACGAAGCAGGCTAGAGTGTTCAATTTTTTCAAACCGAGCACCTGCGGGACGGAAAACGATTAAATAAAAGTACGGCGATCATCTCTCGGGCTGTTTCCCGTTGATTGCGCTATTTCATGACAACTAGACGGGACTTGAAATTCTAATGAGGGAGTGTCGCACCACGGATAGTTTTTTCTGAGAATTTTGGAGCTCTGAAATTGAATACTTTGAACGGGAGCGAGGCGTGACTCTAATTACTGGCCGTCAGCATTTCAACGATCACAATTTCGTATGAAATGCACTGTTCATAAACGGTATGGATTACTTTCAACTCAACCGTCACTGCAGTTGCTCATCAAGAGGATTCTGGCTAGATCATCTGCATACAGGTTCTCCGCAGTACAACTTTCGATGTGCATTTAAACTCCGTCATTCTTTACACACAATAAATATGAAGAAGTTGATTCAAAGGGAAGAAAAGATGGATGCGCATAAATAAGGCTTACCATAGTTCATAAGTTCATGACCCACGGTAATCCGTAGTAAAAAATCTCAGCAAGCTTACCTGAAACATAGGAAGAAAGTTTCAAATTATAAATCCATTATCAAGGAAAACATTAAAAATTGTGAAAAAAATTAGACATTTTTAAACAAACGGAAAAGAGAAAAAAAAGTCTTCCTCTCAATTTCAGAAAAATTCTTAAACCGCAAAAACATGGAGTAGTTAACATACATAGGCGGATCCAGACACTTCAAATCAAGGGGAGGGGGCACAATGGGGTCCCTCGGGGCCTCCCTCAGAAAATTTGGAATCTAATGTACAGTTTTGAGTCAGTTATGTCATGAACTATTGTCAAATGTAAGCGTCTTTCTTTCTTCTTTCCTCCGCTCCTTCCTTCCTTCTTCCTCTTCTATTTCTTCCTCCTTTTTTTGGGCGAACAGAGGGGGGCATGCGCCCCTTACGCTCCCCTCCGAAATTAGATCTTAGATCCGAATCAGTTGACGTGACTTACTGTTCAACGAAAAGTTTTTGCGTTGACCGTTACAATATTTGGAAAACTATGACGAGAAACGAAGGATATAAATCCAGAGAGATGGCACCGACTGATGAGACTGCATCATTTGGCTGTAAAATTACAGCAGGGAATGTTTCCGAAGTTGCAACAAGTTGTAGATAAGCCGAAACGTGTTATGTAGGGATGCTGGGGGGCGGAGGGGGGGGGGGGGGGGGGGAGCGAAGTTGCGGACAGCGGATCACTCACCGCCTTCAGATTAAGTAGACTCCCGCCACGCCCGCGTCCCTCAGTGGATCGAATCAATGGGAGAGGTCGGACAAAAGTCGGAAACTTTAAACGCTTGTAACTCCGTTTATATACAACTTTGAGGTTCCAAAAGTGGTTCCATTGGTATTCTCGTGAAATTTCCTTCTAGAAGCACCCCTAGAACTTGAAACTGTGACGAAATTACCATGAAAATTCGTAGTTCTAGTTAAAAATTTCATGTCCGACCTCTCTAATTGACTCGAACCACTGTGCGTCCTCGCGTTAACGTGCAGTGCCCGCTCCTCATTAGCGCAACTCTCCGTAATGCACTAGAACCAACATCTTGATGCAAAACGGATTGCCCCGAAATTGACACGATAAAAATGGCGTTGTTCTTGGTCAATTTGGGTTACTTTTCTTTCGGCTGCATTGATCAAAGAATTCGGTTTTTGGTTGTGGTTTCGGAACTCATCCGAAATTTTGGTTGAGTTCAAGAATGAGGAAATTTTTCCGACCGCTGGACTGGCCCCGTCGTTTGCCGGTCGCGTGACAGTTGGGAACCCACAAGAAAATAGGATCAAACGGGGGAGCCCCGTGCAAGATACAGCGATTCAGCGGTAAAATTGTCCAATTTTTCGAGGGAAATTATTTGTTTTTTAAATCTTGAGGGGGAGTGGTCATAAACGGTTAAGAATGGAAGAGGGCCGGTTGAATCCCGGGAAAGGCTCAGAACTTTTTGTACCTCTGATAGGGTAAAGTTAGCACTCAAGAGCCTGGGATGTTCGCAGATAGCAGGGCCCACATATTGCGGGTTGCATACTTCATAAATTGTAGGCGATTCAAGATTCCAAGAAAACAAACGGTCTCAACTGCCCTCACTTTGGCTCCAGGAGATAAAAAATTACTAACTTCAATGGTTCTTCCAAATTAGGCCCTTCTCCCCTCCAAAAAAAAAAAAAAAAAAAAACCTACTTTTATGCCAAAACTCGATTTTCCCAAGAATGTGAGTTAGTGCCTTTTCACTCTGGGGCACTGATACAAAGTTAGATAATGACGTAAACTCTGAATGAAATTATCTTAACTCGACAAATGAAGCAAATGTCGCTGAATATAGTCAGCAACTAAAAGGGCCCTCCGGCTTAGCGGGACACGTTAACAGCTGCACCTATGTCGCCCCTCTGACGCAAGGGCGTATCTGAATTTCCACTTGAGCCCTGTTCAACATATAAACCCATGCTTTCTGGGGCCACGCGGTCATCGAGACACGTCAGAGGAGCGGCGCTATAAACTCACGGAGCCGAGCGATCAGAATTGCCACCTAAAAGCAGCGTAGCCGTGCGTTTGGCGAACCAGCGCTTTTAATTAAATCCCCCTCCAATCGGCGAATTAACATTTTAATAGGCTCGATCTACCATTCCCTCTGTGCTTGTCCTAATGACGTTTTGAAACGTTAACGCCGCTGAAATGCGACCGGGTGTTAGAAGCCGACTCGGAGAGACCGTTCGACGATCACAGTCGCACGACTGAGAATATTTTTTGACTCGGGTTATATTTTCAAAGCCAGAGAAGATCGCTATACACCCGAATTAAGATTTCATTACCGTTCATTGCATTGATTGTAAAAAAAATTAGCTTAAGTTTACAGAATGCTCGAATGATCACTGCTCACTGAAAGTAATTCCTACGTCACTTAAACTGATCCCTACTTATCGTCACAGCCAAGGCCTTGTTGAACAGAAACTGACTTTTGAGCCCTTCAAAACTCAAAATAATTTAAAAAATGTTGCATTAAAGATATGAGCAAATCTAAGTTTGTTAAGCTGCTCTTAAAGTCCTAAAAGTTCTCATTAGAGCTAAACTGTTGCATGTCATTTGCATCGTGGCTATAGGGATAGGCTTCACCTACGTTTAGTTGATGGTGACTTCCACGGACTACCATAGTTGAAATGAAAAACTGAAGTCTGTTTACAGACAGCCAGAATCGTGAAATTCTTTCTTGAGCCTCCTCGAAAAAAAAGGATGCGAAGTTTAACTGCAAGTCTTTCTGATTTTAGATCCGGGTAGACTTTTGAATGAAGACAATCTAAGCTCTGGTAGTATTTACTACACAGGAGAGATATTTTTTAGGAATAAGACGCGTAGTATCAGGACTCGACTGTCTACCGGGGTCCAAAAACAGTCCGTTCACGTCCTTACTTTTTAGGTGACAGGAAATTTCATGCATACAGCGACACTGCGTGCCAAGGAAGAACGCCGTATAAACCTTCAGGCCTTGCCGAATTTCTTTTGATAAAACACGAATTTCCGGGTAAATTTGAGAAAATTTCCCTTCTAATTATTCAGGTAATTTGTTTGCAATTTTTCATAAAGTTCCTGAAAAATTCAAGGAAAAATATTCATAACTTTTCTAAAAAATAAACAGTTTACCGAAGGAAATTCGGCAACTCTCGAATGTTCATGCGGAGTTCTTCCTTCGCACGGCAGAAGAGGTGACGGGGGAATCTCCTCGATTGAAGTGTGACACTTCCTTAGACTTTAATCAGAATATGCCGTGCTAAGGAAAAACGTCGTATGAACCTCCAGGCGTTGCCAAATATCCTTCGATAAAACACAAATTTCCTTGTAAACTTCCAAATATTTTCCTTCAAAATTTTCAGGTAATTTTTTCCACAATTTTACCGGAGGTTCCTGAAAATTGTAAGGACAAATATTCATAACCTACCGCAAAAATAAACATTTTAGCGAAGGAAATTTGACGACTCTCGAATGTCCATACGGCGTTCTTTCTTATTAGCACGGCATAATAATACTTTTTTGTACAGGTGTTAAAAATACGACGGAGCAACTTGGTTTCTCCGAAGCGTTTCAGCCATTGGCGGATCCAGCAAATTGGCAACATTGCCTTTTTTCCATTTAAACCTATGGAGATGTATCGATTCTTGAAGGGGCCAAGTGCTCCGACAAGAATCAATTATTTAGCATAGGTTTAAAAGGAGCAAATCCAGGGTTGCCAAATTGCTGGATCCGCCTCTGGTTCTGGAAGCGCGGTTCAAATCTGAGACGGCGATGTTAGTGGTTTGGGAGTGAATGTGTGAAAAAATTAAAATGATTCGGCTTTGGTCTCGGCCACCTCGTGCCTCTACGCAATGGACACCGGGCAACGAGGACGCTGATGACTTCACCCCCCCCCCCCGCACGCCCCCTCCGATGCCCCCACCATAATTAAATTCATGGCTTCATCCGCAGCCGCTGTATCGGCGCTGAGCCGCGTTGGATGTTGTAGGGGCTGAGTTGCGCTCTCTTTGAGATGAAGGGGTCACCAGGTTCCCACGTGTCAGTGATAAGGCTACCCATGTCCCCTAAGGTCGACCAGGTCCGGTTAGCAGGTCTCCTTGCCCCCTCCCCCCGCCCCTTCCGCCCCCTGCCGAGGCCCCGGCCCCCCGTACCCCGCACCCACCGTTGCGCACTCCGCCACCAACACCACGGCCGCGACCACCGCATCTCTTGCTTCATCTCCGGCGACGCACAGTGGTCACGACGCAATCAGAGAGGTCGCACATGAAATTTTTGACTAAAACTGCAAATTTGGATGTTTATTTCGTCACATTTTAAAATGTTAGGGTTGCTTCTTGAAGAAAATTTGACGAGGAAACCGATAAAACCACTTTCAGAACTTCAAAGTATTGTATAAATGGAGTTATAAGCGTCCCAAATTTTGTCCGACCTCTCCCATTGACTCGAGCCACTGTGCGACGACGACGAATAAGCGGCGCGGCTCAAGCTCATCGTTTGTAACCAGTTTTCAGCTTTGGCGTCGCCGTCGTCCAGCCGTAATTCACCGTCGCTTCAAACAGGTACCACGCATACTGCCCAACTCCTCGAATTGGAGATTTTTCGGGGACTCACCGAATTACCGATGACAGCTCTTATGAAAAAGCTCAGTCAGAAGTTCAACATGCCTCGCGCATATTTCTGTAAAGACTTAAAAATTATGAAGATGACATTTAATCCGAGGAGACCCGTTTATAATGCGCTTATTGAAACACTTTGAGTGAGGAAATATTCGTCAATTTTAATTGTTCTAGCTTCTAGCTTTCGGACTCAAGTGTAAGTTGATTAATTATCAAAAAGGACTCTACGTACAGGGCCAGATTCACCTACTTGCCGCCCATGGGCCGCCTATATTTTGCCGCCCCCTTCTCATTCGTTTTGAAATTCGATAAAAACCATCAAATGAACGTGCCAGCGGGAGAACGGTGCATTAGACGCATTTACTCGTGTTGAACACATTTTTTGGGGATGCCCTGTCAACACTACTAGCAAAAGCTCACGAAACTTTGCGCGAAAGTTAAGTTCCGTAAACCTATCTCTGTGTGGACAAGGCCTTCCATTCATAAGAAATGAACAAACAAATTATGAAAGAACTAACATAGATGTAGTTTAATGATTTTAACTTCCGCCGCCGCGCCACGCCGCGCAGACTGCACTGTGTTTGACGCAATGCGTGTAGTATTCGCGCAGTCTTGTAGGCGCTATGCGTTTCACGCTGACAGCACTGTGTTTGGCGCAATTCGTGAAGTATTCATGCATTCTTGTAGGCGCTATCCGTTTCACGCTGACTGTGATGACCGCACTGTGCTTGATGCAATGCGTGAAGTATTCGTGCAGTCTTGTAGGCGCTAATATGTGTTACATGTCGATCGCCGCGCCGAGGGCTTCTCCTTTTCATCTCAAGTCCTCGTTATCATTTCTCTCTAAGTCGCGCCGTTCCAGGCCAAATTGCGAGTTTGGTCTCTCTCTTAACTCGACTTATTGAAGGTGCTATCTCTTGTATCACTAAGAGACGACAAAATTAAAAATTATTGTACTCTCAGGAAATGAGAGATTTTGCAGACTTTTCTCGTTTTTAATTTTGTTTTTATTAATCCGATTTTTTTATATACCTACACTTTAAAGAATTGCACATTTTTGTCGCCCCTTAGATTTGCCGCCATGGGCCGCGGCCCATGTGGCCACCCCCTTAATCCGGCCCTGTCTACGTATGATCACTGCATGAGACTAAAGGATTCATTTACCAAATTTAACATAAAAATTCAATACATTAAAGGCAGGGGTTTTTCAAAGGAAAAATATCGCATTCGAGTGCAGTTTCGATATCAATATCGAGTGCGAGATTTTGCCTCTGAAACCCTCTGCCTCTAATACGTTGAATTTCTTTGTGAAATTTAGTATATTAATTCTTTAGTCTCATGAAAACAGAACTGCGATAAAAAAAAAAAAAAAAAAAAAAAAAAAAAAAAAAAAAAAAAAAAAAAAAAAAAAAATTGGCAAAGTTCGGAACTTTTAGGCTCCCTTTTCCACAAAAACCGAGATGCGCTGCTTTGAAATTCAAATTATGAATAATTCCGAGCAAGACACATACATTGTTGTATTATACAGTTTCCATGCAAGCCAACTAGGCTCATGATATTGCTATTTTATGAAACGGGTCATAGCATGCAGGTTGTCAGTCGCTTGCAACAATGAATGTGTGCATATTGCCGCGACCGGCGCTCAGCGATTATGAGTAGCACCCAGGTCCCCGGGCCCCTTCCCACTAAACCCCTCCTCCTCCCAACGGCTACCGCACCCACCCCTCCATTCACCGGAGTCATCCCGCTTGAAATCCCGACGAAACTCCCAAGGAGGCAGTCGACTGAATCCGCCTCTTTCACCCACCTTCTTGTGTAAACACTAGCGAAATGTCCGTGACTGGAGTCACGGGTCTAGAGGCCGCTAAAATTTCTACAACCCCGAAAAAATGGTGGTAGGGGAGCAAGACATGCCATACAAAAAAAAAATGATAAAATCGATAGAAAAATTAGTTGTGGAGAGAGGGTGATGGAGCTAGAAAAATTAGCCGCGGGTGGGGGGGAGGTAGAATTAATGCTGGCAAAAAAATTAGAACTAACCTAGCAATGATTTATTAAAAAAAGAAAGAAAAAAAATGAAAAAAAAAGAAAAAAATAAGTTGAAATAAAACATCAGCTGAAAGCAAACAAAGGTTACCAAGGAAACCAAGGAATGGAACTTTCATAAAAACAGTTTAGTGGAAAACAGCGTAAGTAGGGCACTTACGTTAATTACCGTTTATAAGTAAACGGTAAATGCGATTTAACCGAAAATTTATACAGTTCTTCATAAGACCAAAATGGGCAAAATTGCAAAATTTGAAGAAGCTAACGTAAATCTAACGATAGTTATCGTGAACGAAAAATTGTTGACATAGGTCGGGTAACTATTATAGGTGGGATGGGATAGGTCGGGTAACTATTATAGGTGGGATGGGATGGGATTGCGATTTCTGGTTGATTCTCTCCCAGAAGCCTTGTAGACACCTGAGTGTGTCTTGCACCCATTGCATTGCACCCATTTACATACAAAAAAATTGTAACGAAATGAAGTAAAGTTCTTTTTCATCCTAACTAAAATGTTAGGGGATTAAGAGAAGAACTGATCGAGGAAAGAAGAAAACAGAATGGATCAAGCGGCAGTACGTGAAACGTGAAACTCGACTCATCTCATAAAAGTTGT
This sequence comes from Bemisia tabaci, assembly GCF_001854935.1. Taxonomy (NCBI): domain Eukaryota; kingdom Metazoa; phylum Arthropoda; class Insecta; order Hemiptera; family Aleyrodidae; genus Bemisia; species Bemisia tabaci. The sequence continues at coordinate 5,467,723 of NW_017549038.1, read as the reverse complement.
AAATCATTATCATCAGAAGTAGATCAAATGTGGATGATAGTCGACTGGAAATTTGAAACATGTTTCAAATTCTTAGAGCATTTTTTCTTTATAAAACTTCGTCTGCTTTCAGAAATTTTACTCGAGACCTTGCAATGATTTTAGGTGATGCTACAATGTAGTTCTTTCATGTGTCAAGGATTTGCGGTTCAAGTACTGAACTTATGTAAAATTTTGCGAGAAACAAGATGGTACCACTGGTTTTCTCTGAAAGCGATTCTCAAGCTTAAAAAAACCACTCAGTGCTCAGGTCGTAATGGAGGGGACATCTCATGCTACGTTTAGAGTCCATCTCTATATACCTTGTCAAACTCTCCATAGCTCACATTTTCATTTTTGTAGAGGAACGCTCATCATGAACATTCTCGGACATCTTGATTCGATATAGGAATCTGAGGATTGGCGTTGACATTTTCTCCATCAGGGGGTTGGCTGCCCTTTTGGGCCCCAAGAGCTCCATATTTCGACATGTCTGTATAGGAGTTCTAGTTGTTGAACCCGGTGGAAATGTATTGATCTCGCGCTACGTGGCAATGCGGTCAAGACGGACCCGGGACGGAGGGCAAGCTCGGATAGGCCAGGGGCAGGGGCCAGGACCCGGGAAGATCTCCGGCTCGAGGACGGGGGAACGAGGCCCCGGACGGCGGCTCGGGGCCCGGGCAGAGAGGCCGCTGCCACCGCCGGTCGGGTCCACCGGTTCGCCGACTCGGTCCGCGGTCCGCCGGTTCGCCCACCATCGGTGGTCTCATCATGTCATCCGTTCGCACGCTGCACGCTCACACTTCGGACACGCACAAATTTGATACCTGCCGATGCCCGATCCCCATCGCCCCCCCGGGTCCCCCATCGCCCCCCCGGTTCCCCATCGCCCCCTCGGAACCCACGGCCGCGGCGTATCATCCGCACTCGCTGCCCCCGCTACTTACAACTCGCTCCCTTTCCATCCCCCTCCACCCACCTCCCGCCGCGTCGGGCCGGGCTCCGTCCCAAACGTCCGACTCTCCTCCGGACTCCCGGGTCCCTTCGCCTCGCCTTCCTCGTCCAACGGTTCGTCCTCTCCCCCGGTGCTCCTCGCATACCCGATCGGATCTGATTTGAATAACCCGATTCGTCTTTGAAACATCCGCAGGATTATTGCCGTTGATTGGATGGACTTATCGAAGCAGGTTATTGATCCAAAGATAAGTGGGGGGGGGGGCTATGGTAGAGAAATATCTACTGGAGATCGGAATAAGTGTTGAATTTTCAGTCACCGTTTGAGTTCCTTTCCCACGAGTTCAACGTGTCGAGGAGTGAATTTGCAGTTAAATTCAGGGGGATGGGATTCGTTCGGATAGTGATAGAGTGGATGAAAGGAAATCGAAAAATGTCGAAGGATTAGTAAAAAAAACACTGAAACTGAAATAATCAACTTCAAGTAGATGGATGTAACAATTCCTAGTTAAGAGGGATAGGAGGAATGAGCCAAATACCTCCAAGAAAACACCCTTACACCTTGCATGTAAGTCTATTCGTCGCCTACCTGACATAAGGGCATAACTACACTCTGCAATGAACCCTGTCTCCCATACGTTTCAATGGTTTTCCGGGCTCATCTCAATGGGTAGTTTTGCCCTTATGTCAGCCAAGTGATGTATTGATACTTGGAATAAAATAAGGGTAAAAAAGGGTGGGAGTGGATAAAACGAGTCAAACTAGATCCGAATCTTCAAAAATGTCTACTTTTACGTAAAAATTTTGAAAATATCCCTTCTTTACAAAATAACTTTATAAATATTTACCACACTCAGAGCCCTAAAAAACTTTCCCTAGGTGGTCGTTTTGATGGATATTCTCATTCTTAATTAGTAAAAGCCATCATTAAAAATTCGTATTCTTTACCACGACGTGCAGTATGACACATATTTGAATTTATGTTCGAATCCTAAAAGTGCCCATAAATCGTAAAAAAGGGTTCGTGCATGACAACAGGAGTGCGACCTCAAAATTCGAAAAAAAAATCTAGTAGCTGAAATAATGGAACAAATTGATGCGATTTATCGCACGTCGCTCTAACACAAAAAATGGCGACCGTCGAATCTCCTTAAACCGAAAATAGTTACTTTTTTCAAAAGCAAGTCAACAATGAAGGGTAGAGTGGGAGGCTCAGATCCCCCTACCAAAACCACCTCAAAGCACCGATGACTTTATACATAAACTTTAAGGCGAATGAGCCATGGGAGCAAAAATTGATTCCTCGGGCATGAGAATGTAATCTGGCGAACATGAGACGTATCTGCTTGATGACTGGTCAAAGGCAGGGTGACCGGAAACCCGAGCCGATATCGCGGAGGAGAGGATCGGTCGAAAAATCTCCATTTTCCCGAGTCGAACCCGGTCATGGGGCCGACTGCGGGACGCGGCAACCAGGGGGCAAGTGTGACGAGAGCCACGGATTCGAGGAATGTCAATGCGAGAGACTGATAGACTCGTGGACAAGAGGAGTAAGGAATCGGGCCGGGCAAAGGGGTTGAGTGCCCGGAGCATGATGCTTCGAGATGATCCGGGGGGAAGGAGAGGGGGTCGGGGGAGGGGGGAGTCTGGAGGAGTGCATTTGTATGCAAGGAGCAGCGCAGCGCTGAACGCAACAAGTCCCCGCGACCCGCGACAACACCGCGGCGCGCTTCAAGCGGCGAGCGCCGGGCTCGAGCCCTCGAGCAGCCCTTAAACCGCTCCTGCTCAACCCCCCGACTAAACACCGAGTCGTGCCATTCTACGTCACAACCGGTGAGGATCATCCGACTGCTGAGTTTCTCCGAGTTTATCTAGAATTTCGTCATCTTCTCAAAATGTACGACGAGGAACGCTTGGGGAAGTTGATCCTCTCTGGTATTATGAGAATTGAATTTGATATCGTAGCGGGGCAGGAATAATTTTGATTGCTATGCGCGATTCATACCGCGAATTCCGCTCTTTTAACACGGACGAAGATGATGCATCGACATCAGAATGAATAGTGGATAATACTTTCGGATCCATCACGGGAAACGAGCCAATCAGCGTATTCATTCTGTCCGTGTGCAAGTGAACGCTCAATTATTGCTTATCATTTAAATTAGCGTATATCATGTAAATATACCAAAATAGAATTTTCAGGAGAGAAAAATCTCACTGTAAGCAAAAAATTCAAATTTATTACTACAATTTTTATTCACATCAACGTGTGTTTCTTTAAAATGCCTGCAATCCCCTCTTTTTGAAGAACAATCATGTTTTCGAATAGGAATATGAAGTTTTCTCTGTGTAAAAAGACGAGGAGGAAAAACAGGATTTATTGTCTTCGCAAATTGAGGGAACAATGCGCTATTAACTGGTTAAATCTTCGGCCAGCGCAGAGTATGGTTGCGGCGTTGATGGCAACGCAAAATCTCGATGCAACAATTCGAGCATAATGGATGTCCGTGTTGCATATGCAATGGATTGAAGGCGCGCTTCATTTTTGTACGTTCATAACGACACGCGGCGCGCTGCCTCAGCGCAGCGCGAATGGGTAAAGGTAGAGACACGCACAACGACGTTGTTTTGTGCCATTTTGATACTAATAACTTCACTTTGAAACGGACTGTGCTGTGGCGCCTCTTGTAGGAAATTTTTTGAGAAAAAATATGAAGACATTTGGACCGCGTTAAACAGAAAGGAACCAAGCCACATCAGCTATTGTCAAATTTAACAGGGGAATTTGATTTTTTACAAGAGAACGTTTGTGCGGATTCCTTTGAAAATTTTAAGGAATTTGCTTTGTATTATGGAGAAAATTCATAGAAATTTGCACAAAAATCCGCACAACCGTTTTCATGTAAAAAATTAAATTACCCGATTAAATTTTGGCAATAGCTGATGTGGCTTGGTTCCTTTCTGTTTAACGCGGTCCATTTGAAACTGCTACAGTTTGTATTGACAAAAATACAAGTTTAGAAGTTTCAACATCTTGTCCGAGCTCTCCCGTTGACCCGCTCCACTGCGCGACGGCGACGCTTCTTCTGACGAAGCTATTTCTCAACGCGACTTTAATGGGTCTCGGGTCTCAGGTGGAGGACCGTGGGCCGTCGGCCGAGGGTCCAACAGCGGCAACGACGGTCGGGGTCCCCCACTGCCGTGCTCAGGAAAAACGCCGTATGAGCCTACAGGCGTTGCCAAATTTCCTTTGACAAATCACTAATCTTCAAGATAATTTGCGAATATTGTTCTTCCGGTGCCTCAGGTAATTTTGCTTGCAATTTGATCTAAAAAGTCTGACAATTTCAAAGAAAAATATCGACAATGGAGATGTTGCACGTGTGAGGAATTTGCGATTTGACTGTTGATTCTTATGTAAAAGTTCGCGAGAAACACGATAGTGCCACTGGTTTTCTCTGAAATCAACCCCCAAGCTCAAAAAAAGATCTCAAGTTGAGGCCAAAATGGAGGGGGTATCCCACGCTATCCTGAGAGTCCACCTCTACATCAAAACAAACTCTGCATGCAAAAATAGGGAGCAAATACATTAGCAGTGATGCCGTGTTTTCAGTTTTAGAGTCCCCAAATAAAGTGGCAGCCCTGTCAACGTATGTGCTCCCTATCATTGCATGGAGAGTTCGTATTGATGTAGAGGTGGACTCTCAGGATAGCGTGGGATATCCCCTCCATTTTGGCCTCAACTTGAGAGCTTTCTTTGAGCTTGGGAGTTGATTTCAGAGAAAACCAGTGTCACCATCGTGTTTCTCGCGAACTTTTACAGAAGAAGCAATAGTCAAATCGCAAATTCCTCACACATGCAACACCCCCTTTCTTCAGGTAATCTTACTTGCAATTTGATCTAAAAAGTCTGAAAAGTTCAATGAAAAATATCGACAATTTTCTACAAAAATTAACATTTTATCGGTGAAAATCTGGCTACTCTCGAATGTTGATACGCCGTTCTTGCTTAGCATTGGAGCCGAGAGGACTGCACCGTCGCCGTCGTGTGGCGAGAACATCGCAACGAGGCTGGATGGCTGTCTCCGTCCCTGGCCCCATAACTGGGCCCAAAGCGGCGTAACGCGCGGTGCGGTGCCTCGGCCAGCCGATGAGTGGAACAGCGTAAAAAACTGGTCTTCGTCGAGGGCCGAATTTCAAAATCCGAGCGACCGGTCGCGCCGCGCCGCCGCCGCCGCCGCCGCACCAAGCTCCAGTCGGATGCTTAGCCGTCTGCCCTCGGATTTCGAAATTCGGGACAGTACGTGTGCCCGGGCTCTTTTCCAGTTCTTGCGTCCGATCTTAGCTTCGGGCTCCATTGCCCGATCATCCTGCAATCCGCCGGTTTTTTTCGTACCCTGAAAGCTTGATATTTGCCGTTTATTGTCACGACTTGAAATAAAGTCACGATGACAAAAATTCGACCGTCATTGGGCAAGTAAGAACGGAGTGGGTATGAATTGGACAGCATTTTGAAATTAGGTTCTACAGTTTCTGGCTAATCTGTAAAAACAATTATGTGCGTAGGGAAACCAAAAGTACGTACGTTGTTTCTAAACTGTGTCAGTAATCGTAGTTCTAATTGGAAATGACTGCAAATTACAAAATAACTGCAATCCATTTTAACACATCTCGGAGCATTGTTCTCCAGAAGAGAGAATCAATGCTTTTACGAGAGTATGATTCCGCAATATCTGCACACAATTTTGTAGATTTTTGGAGATAATTAGAGGAAACTCAATTAAATATATATTAAGGAATGACATGAGGAAAAGTGTGAACCCTGCTACATTTTTAGACTGAAAATAATGAAGTTTTTACAGAGGTGAATTCAGAAAAGAGGGTAAAGACTAATTTGGTGAGAAAAATACATCAGGGGGAGGGGAGATTACTGCGATCGAGTTAAGTAACAATTTCAGGTGTGAACATTGACGAGGGGGATTTCGCGCTCCATCACGAGGTTTTCGGTAAAATTTCGAATTTTCCCAACGGTCTTGCGACCTGGCCACTTTGTGGGACTTATTATACGCGTCGCGTCGGAATCCTGTCGAGATTTGTGAGTGGATGCAAGCTTCGAATTCCTCAAGAGGGAACGGAGATGTGGATTGGGTGTGCACCGCACTCCCAAGTCCACAAGCCTCGCAACCCGCCCAACACGAAAATGTTTCCAAAATATTGCAGCAACATTGTTATTATATTTCCGAAAACATTGCTGCAATATTGTCACAATATTGTCACAATATTGCAGCAATATGCGAGGGTCCTACCTGAAAATATTGTTGACAACATTGTCAGCAACATTTTGGCAACATTGTCGACAATGTTGCCAAAATATTTCGAAAATATTGCACAAATATTGCGATCAGGGTACATATTCCATATCCGTGTGCGCGCTCTCTAGGAGACACCTTTGGTACTAATTTTCTTTCTAATGTACATATGCGTCCAGGTTGTGAATCGTAGAATTATTACTTACCTTAAAATCCGCGCCGCGCCGTCCTAGTCGGGATTAGAACCCACGCCTCGGGATGGAGTTGATCTCCGAAATCCAGTACTTTACCACCAGACCAGCCAGGCTTGATGTAGATGGGCCCGTAAATGCAATCTCTTAACTATCGCAGGCCTCTGAGTCCGTAATATGTTTGTTTATTGACGGATTCTTATAATATTTTACCAGAATTTACTATTTATTTATTATTTATTTATTATTTTTTATTTCATCCTGTAATTTATGTTTCAAATTTTTTATTAATTGTACTCAACATATTCCTATTCATGTATTTCAAATTTTCATTTTTTTTTTTTTTTTTTTTTTTTTTTTTTTTTTTTTTTTTTTTTTTTTTTTTTTTTTTTTTTTTT
>NW_017549038.1:5409985-5458061 GCF_001854935.1 Bemisia tabaci | reverse complement strand
CAATCACTGAAAAATTGTCCGATTTACATTCGGTTTGGACAGGGTGGCTTGTTTTTTTGCGTAGAATTGATTTCTGAAATAAAAAAGTAGGGGTGCCATTTGAAAAGTTCGACTTACGGGTGGGGCACCCCCCGCCCCGCGCCCCTCCCGCGGTTTGGGAAAATGTCAAATACGCCAAAAGGTGTCCCCCTCGATATAAACGAACACGTCTTTTACCGTTTTTCGAAATTCCGACGCGTTCGGCAGATATTCAAGGTGGCTCCTTTTTCGTGAGACACCCTGTATAAAGAGAATAGAGAATAAAAATGTAAGACACAGGATGATTGACTCATACCCCCTCCCCCCGTACCCTCACATGCGTAATTTGTTGGCAACTCAGGTTGAACGGTGGTCGGTGGGCTCAAGTCCTCCTCTCTCACCACAAGTTGCAAATTGCACGGTCGATGGTCAGCGGCAAATGCAAATTACAAATTGATGCTACTATAAATTCAAGTCACATTATTTTTGATTAATCTCAGTGTTGAGCCTCAGTCGGTTTCAGCAAGACGAATAAACATGTTAATGGGACTCGGCCGTAGCCGTACGGGTCCCAAGGAGCCCACGGAGAAGTAATGCAGGACGCTCGGACTCGGTGTAATATGTAATGGAGTAGTGCGCAATGATGAGTCTAATTTAATAAGTTGCGTGAACAGGTTCATAAACTAACTTCTTCGCTCGGATGTCACCGGTAGCTGCGCTCTACAAGACGTGATTTATGGTAAACTACTGATTAATTCCGACTGCTCTCCATCCATGTTGTATCTACCACAGCCGCAGAATCCTGAGCAAAGTGCAATGAGCAATGACCACTGTACCCAAGCTTTCTGCCACAACTCATACTTTGCCCGGCTACTACAGTGTAGGTACTACATTTGGATGTATTTCTGTCAAACGGAACTATGTGCATTAAAACATGAGCTCTGAGACCCATAAGAAGGTATGCGTAACAGGGCTCACGTCATAATGCACATGGTTCTGTTTGGCAGAAATAAGTCCATTTGTTGATGCTTTGCATCCCTCCGGAGAAGCCAATGATGAATTTACGCCTGAATAACTGTAAATCCTACGGACTCCTTTGGTCGAGTATCTAAAATATACAGTACCTAGCATGCTGCAGAATCACAAAGTAATTAGTGACACTATAGGTTTGATTAATATTAAAATAAAAAAAGAGTTTCGTCAGCTGTCTTTAAATTACTAATTTTTTCATGTTTCTAATCGTTGAAAATAAGTTTGAAATGGTATACTGTTACCTATTGAAATTGAACAGACTGATGCCACTGGGTATAATATCTTGTAAGGACCCAATTTTGTATACCCTTTGAGTTGAAGGCTAAGCTAAAATATTGATTTCTATGTTTTGTCTGTTTACTGTTGATGGCGGCTGTTGTTTTGTTTGGAATATTACCTTATTTTTTTCAGCTACGCTAATTCAGAGGCGTGATAGGTGAAATAAAATGAAAGCAGTGGTAGGAGTCCTAGACCCTCTAAATCTCGAAAATTGTCCTCCCCCATAAAGCGCATAACAATATTTTATCGGATCCCTCTACATAAGAAAACTTTCATTTGGAACTCCTATGTGAAAAAGTGTTGTTCCTTTGCGCCATTAATTTCATCCGTTCGTTCGTTCGAGATGCTAGTACAAATCTAAACAGTGTGGTGACGAGAATCACTCGCTAATCTCTCATATAGTAATTCCTGAATATTTTAAGTTGAGGGAGAAATAGAATCCACGCGCGGAGCGAAGCTTTATATCATGCCGCAGACGAAAATATCTCGCAAATAAACCAGTTTTTTGTAGATGCGTCCATAGTGGGACACTCGACTTGTCGGAAAAATATCCTAGGCGTCGAGCAATTTTAATGACTATGTTGTTTGTTCCTTTGAGGTGCGGTATAGAAAACACCCATGGACAAGCGGTTACCTACGAATAAATTATCCGAAGATTATCCAAAAAAAAAGAGAAGAAAAACCGGTAGCATCCTCAATGTGGTTTAGATATCTCCGCTGTTTACTGTTTACAACTGCTTATGATTGTATCACTGATGGAATTTCATAGAATACTGTCTAGCTAATGATGACTGTTGAAAATGTTCTAAATTTTCGAATCCACAGTTTCCTGCATGAAAATCCATCATTTATACAGAACATGTCTTTTTAAATATTCGTATTTAATACACAATTCGCACGATCAGTAGTATCAATAACATGAGTAAACAGAAACAAAAAACACAAGTCTTTCGCGGAAAATACTCGTAAATAAAATCATATACATAAAATAAATAAAAGGTGTCAGAAATTTGTTCCCTTTGTTTTATTCCATTCCGATGTGCAATGCACAACGTGATTGATTCCATAGGGTCATGTAGCACTCATGCCAGATCCACCCTCAGTGTTCCCGCGAGGGCGAAAGGGGTGAAAAGAGGGTGAGGGTGAGCGTTTGTGCGGTGACAGTAATTACATTTGGTCAAAAATTTCCTCCCCTTTTTAATTGGAGCCGGCAAAATGGAAACTAGGATAAACGCGTGCTGGCTACACGGTAACGCGGGGTGACACGGCCAGCGAGGGGTTAATTGCTGCCTCTTTTCAAACCTCCAATTAATGTGCACGCTGCAAACTTTGTTTTTTCTTCCTTGTCACCTGCGACATCCTAAATAGAAAACCCTAGCTCCCGCTCCCTCCGATGCAACTTCAAGTTGATTATTAATTTATTGGCTCGCCCGGGAGCGCCATTTTGGAGCTCGTACCCTGACGCAGGCTCAGGGTCCATGCAACGATCCCTCCACCACCTTGTTCCTATAGTTTTTGTACCTCCTCATCCCTCTTTTATGGATCTTCCCAAATTAGAAGTCTCACGCTTTATGGAGCTTCATTCAGTTCAATTTATGATAAATTAAAGCCAATGGAGAATTTTTATGCAAAATTTTTATTGCTTCATCTGAAAGTGCTTAAGGAGCCGATTTCACAGTATTTTTTATGATTTTTTTCTGATATGGGTAATAGTATAAAAATAGATTAAAAGTGAGAAAATGCACCGCTTAGTGACGTCATCTGGCGGCATTTCCCATTAAACACATGTATTTTAGCAGATTAGATCATTTTGTCATATCTTCTCCAATTATTGTTCAATTAATGAACCAAGGGTATCCTCGTGTTCAGTTCACTCAGTAGTCTCTACTTAAACACGAAATTCATCAAATTTCAGACACTTGCAATTTCTATATTGAGGTAAGACAATTTCGGAGATTCTGACGATGAACAGAAAATGTAATATTTCAAAATCGATTTTTGAATTATTCGAGAAAATAAGCAATTCTCACACCCCAGGCATCTTAAGCAAACACCCCATTGCATACAACTGCGGATTTTTACAACCCTGAGGTCCAAAATCATTGAAATTTGCGCCGTAGGCACCTCTAAAATTGAACATTTTAGAAGTCGGGGAGTCCATTGAAATGCTGATACCATCTTTGATAAATTCAAACTCAAGCAAATAGCTACCGAAAAACTGATAACGATAGGAGATGATACGGGAGACGAAATTTGGGATTCAAAGCATCGTGCATTTTTGTTGACGAGTTAGCAACGATCTTGAACTTATTAGTTTGTTGTTGGACTTATAGGGAAAAAAATACTTTGACGAGGGCGTTTAAGGCTCAGAGCAGGTTTTGAGAAGCATAAATAATTTGCGGACGTCGAAATAATATTAGGATTTACGAGTGTCCTCGCGTATTCTTGGATAGATCATGATTGTCGACAAATAAAAGAAGAAAGAAAAATAGAACTTACATTCTACTTTTCAGGGGGTGGGCGACAACTCAGCAGATTAACGGTGGATTATATATGTGCTCTCATTTAAAACGCCAAACAGTAGGCGACTTCCTCAGTTGAAATGACCCAGTCACCCTTTTAAGCATGAAGGACGAGAGCTTCTTGCACATTTTGTAGATGTTTTGTATCCATCCTGTGACTCTTACAGCTCTCTTACACCTGTTATCTATTTTCTACAGAATTATTTACCGCGATAATTTTCCATAATTTAGTTCACCCTCCTCATCTCAGCGATACGCAAGTTGAGCAAATGACAAGCATTTTGCGGCCGTCCTCGATGACGCCAGAGTCCTAAAGGGGAGGAGGAGCCAAGGGGTACCGGAATGTACCTGAAGATGGGGTAGAGGGTCAACCCAAACCTGCCCTTAAACCTGACTTGACTTTAATTGGGGGAAAAGGGTGGATTCAACTTTACTTGGTATGTACGTGACATTGGGAGAGGGGGCCAATGAATAGAGACGCAACTTGAGGTCATCTATGGATGTTCCCTCCAATCACCGATGATTGACGCGACTAAAGGAAAGAAAGAAGAATGCACCGATGCAGCGGTTGACACCATGTGTCATATTCTCTAAAAACCTACACTGAAAAAAAAAAAAAAAAAAAAAAAAAAAAAAAAACACTCGATCTGGAGTCCAGACTCTTGGAAACATTGACAAGAAAAAATACTCTTGATTCAATCAGATTTAAGTTTAAATCAAAAGGGCAATAAAAATTAAGAGGCTTGGTTCTTGATTTAAGCAAAAATCCGATTGAATCAAGAGTATTTTTTCTTGTCGATGTTTTTAAGAGTCTTGACTCTAGATCCAATGTGGTTTCTTTTCCAGTGTAACACTGCATTTGATTGGATTTGAAAATTTGGCACTTCAGGTTTGACCGAAAAATTACGATTTGGTGTCTTTACGATGCGGTCTTGGACCTACACCATTAGACTGCACTGATTACGTTGCTGCACTTCCGGTTTCGTGATTTTTATTACGAGACCTACGATACATTTGCCAGCGACCCGACTCGTAACTTCGCAGACGGTGGCATGGCGAGCTTGAGGCTGATAAGTCCGCTATCAGACGACGAAATGCATTTCCAGCGGCGCGAGGCTCGACGCGCCTCGCGAGCCATGGGCGCCGCGACGCTCGAAGCGCGCGCGGCGCGGCAGTTGTATCGACGTCTCAAGGTTCTCCATTGATTCGCGATTCGCGCCTCCCGCCTCCCGTACGTCGTGCACGAGCACCCACCCTCAGCTCCCTCCCCCCCCCGCCCCGTTTCGCCGTTCGCCGCCGGACCCTTCCCCTCCAGAAAGGTGCACCCGCGCTGACATGAGCGTAGCGCCGGCCGCGTCGCGGCGCGTCTCGCGTCGTCATCGTCTCTCACGCTCACCCATTGATTCATTTTCCTCCGTCCGAACTCCCGCCCCGCCTCGTCCACGGTCCGCGGTGGCCTTACGAGTAAACACCTTCGATTATACGCACTGTTACGGCACCTTGTAATCGACTTGGTTTAGAGGCGGTATATCGATGACTTAATGCAGAGACTATGCATTTCGATATGACGGTCTCGAACTTGTGCCAAATTTTGTTCTTCTCCTCCCCTGTTTTTTAGTAAACCAAAAAACTTTGCCGATTACAGAGATCGCAGAATCCGAGATAAATCTAAACTCATGAAATATTGTCAACGAGAGGGGAAATAAAAGAAAAGAAAGGAAGAAAAAAAAGAGGGGCCAAAATTTGGCAAAATTTGAAGGAAATCACGTTGGTTATTTTCTTCATGAAAAGATGAAGTGTAACCGGTAGACGTAGTTTCGAAGTTTAGCTATCGATATATTTTACAGACCCTGCGCTCCTATCTTCTCCGCGGTGTATGCCATGTATGCATGTATGTATTCTGCGTATGTACGTATGTCTTTCTGCATCAACTCCTTGAGTAGTCTAATGGTCAATGATGACCAAATCTGTGTAAAAATCGACCTGACAAACAGGACTTGGCGTTTGATGAACTTGCCTTGAAAACCACTCAATTCTGTTGCGATTCTCGCGAGTAGGAAATACTAGTTTTCCTCCATTTACATCCACTGTAAATATCGATTCTTACAATTAGCCTTTCGGCGTGCTTTGTTATATATCGATTGATCTACCATTTAAACCAATGGAGAAGAATCGATAAACAAAGTGTTCGCAACGAACACCTTAAAAATCGATTCTTCACTACAGCTTCAAATGGGAAAATATCGATAATCGATTGTTCACGGCCGGAAATCGATTGTTTTACTTTCATTGAAACGGAGGAAAACCAGAGTTGCCGTCTTGCTAGAATGGCGACTGGCTCGATATTACACTTTTCGGTTATCATTAAGCCGATACCATGCTCAACAGGTCGCTCATCAATCATCATTGCGCGGAAAATATTGTTGAGATCCAAACTCGAGGTTTGTCTCCCCCGATGGAGTTACTTCGATAGGAAAATCGGGGTCGCTCTGACTATGTAATGTATAAGACGGAATAGAGAACCCGGAGGAAAGGGTTGAATCAGTTTAGTACCATCGTGAATGTCACAGCAGATGTAATGAATGAAAACAGAAAAAAATACTTTTACTCCTCATTATAGTTAAGGACTGTTAATGATCACACATTTGCTCTTATGAATATTCAAGTTTTTGAGGAGGGGGCCCGTAATAGTTGAAGATGATCATTATTCCGGGAGGTCGGTGCCTGGACGAAGAACAGTTTCTCTGTCTTCCGCGATCAGTAGGAGCTTCAGTTCTCGGGGGGATCGATTTGGTGACATCGTAGGAAGTGAATTCTTGATTGCTGACCTTATGTATTCAATAAGATATGCTAAATCCTAATAAACACTCTGAGCTTGTCGGATTAAGAGTTTGACTGATCGTGGAAATACTGATTTTGTTGCCTAGATCGTTATGATGTCTATCAAATAAACGGAGTCACCCGGGTGTTTTGGCCCTTTTTTCGGAAATCTCTTTTACCACGGAGCAGCTGATTTAAACCCATCTTCACATCCGTCGGAATCACATGAAATCATTTCAATCCACATCAGATAATAGGAATCAGTAGCGGAAAGAAAACGGCTTGAGTTTACAGCTCGTGAGACAAATTCATCGTGAAAAACTGTGAACCTTTCAAAATTTTGGAATTTGCTTCATAGTCATCTAAATAATTACAAGATAATGAATTTTAACCGATCTCTAATTAGTCGCTACGACATTTAGGTTTCATTTTCGTTATTTGGTTTGACTTATTTTTGTACCCTTTGATGCGGAGTGCCGGATGTACTCCCATGGAGTTTTGCATCATGCAGTTTTGCCCGTACGTAAATATCAGGACGATTTCGCCCAATTCATGTCACAATGTGGAATCAATTTGACACGTCCATCAGTTGTGATAAGAAGAGGTAGGCGGCAAACAATCTGGTATACAAAATATCGTCGTTTCACTCAGGAGTATCGTATATGAATTGAAATCGAGTCCAGCGATTTTTCCGCGGTTTTCACGGTTCATTACCAATGCCCGCTGTATATTTACTCAATGCAATTCAGTTGATGAATGCTCTGTACACATGTAAATAACTGCGGTGATAGCGTAGCCCAAATTACCATTAAAAAGAAGTTGGAAAAACCCTGGCCAAAAAACCAACCAACCCGTTTTAAAAGGGGAAGAGAAAAAAAAATAATAAAAAAAGAAATACATCGTTCATAGAACTTCTTGAAATTTAGAAGCCACAGACGGTGTAATGAAAGTTTGGAAAAAGAAATGGAAGATAACTTCCTTCTGTGAAGTGCATGCGGTTATTACGTCCGTTCATGGACGGTTCAGATTATCACACGCGAATCGCATTACGAGAGCTCATTGTCAGACAGCTATGAATAATTAATCGAGGGTCTTACGACAGAAAATTTCGGAACGGGTCGGGTGACTGACTGTTCGTTGGAACCCGGATGAGTGAACACAAATTTTACAATCGGAATCTTACTCTCAGCAGTAAGCAATGTGATTGAAGCAAAGTTTGAGCCACTCAAAACTCACACTCACCGGTTCATAGCCCTCATTTTTTTATCTTTTCTCGTCCACAATAAATGGAAAAAATGGATAGTTTGAAACCGGTTAAATAGATTAGCATGCACTTCTTCTGTGAGTCAACATACGGTGAAACAGCGAGAGGGGCCGAAATGCACTACCAGGGGCGCATTAGTGTTGCACCATCCGACAAGTTAAGATCACGTGTTTTATCATTGGCAATGCATTAAACTTCCATCTCCACTCACATTTGGAAATAATCCTGCAGATACATGTTGTGCAGCCATCAAGCTCATACTTTTAAAGTACAGACCCTTTAACGTTAACTCGCGCTTTGAAATCACTGCGTTAGGTGTCCTGAATACTTGAAGGCGAAAATACCCTTTTTTTTCAATATTTAGTGAATTTAGAATGCAATAGTAGGACTTTAGTTTCCAGGAGACGTTCGCCAACAGACAAATAAAACTTTTTTGAGCATGCATGCATGCATTGTGCAAAGTTGTTGATAAAAAATGAGGAAAACAGCTGAGGTCCACTAGTCGCCGGTATAACAAAAGTCAATTTGCTTCTCCCCCAAGTCCAAATGATCCTTCATTACCTAAATAGCAGCTAGGTACAATAGCGAATTGAATACAGGAGTTAATGACTGCGTGCCTACCTTTTTTGTAGTTTCGTTTCAGGGACAGGCGATTAAATAAGCTGGGCGATAAGAGCTATGGAGTGGCATTTCGTTTGAGCCATGATACAAGCCGAGGGGTTGTCAGTCAAACAAAACACGTGGAAACGAAATGATCGCACTATTACATACACTTAACTGTAAATATTGACGAGCCACCTCTAGATAAACAGCTACTCCCGACTCTGGAGTTGAATGAAATTTAGTATTAATAAATGTCACGCAGTTTTTCGAAGCAGTTTAGGTTACGACGCAAGAAACACTATTGAGGTTCAAGCTCTTCTCGGATTTGAAGTCGCATTTCTCACTTCGGTAGCTTTCAGATCCTCTTTCACAATTTTCCCTATCCACTAGTTTTTTTTTTTCTGTTTCTGTTCGTCGATTGCACGCGAAAACAATCCTTTGAAGTTCGCCGGAAATGCACGAGTGTCGACCGGACAGTGTCAATAGTGCGCGGACGCAGGGGCCGAAAATTTCCGCCGGCAATTTTCCACAACAAGCGCACGGTAAAACGGAGAGGAGGGGGTTGCAGTACGAAAAAACGAACAACACGGCACAAGATTTTAATCAAATCACCGAAATAATCGAACGAAGCGGGTTCGAAAAGCCGGAGGGGGAAAGAGCCCGAAAAAGTCGGAACGCACCGCTCTGGGAATGACCACTTGAGGTGGAGTGATAAGAGTTATCAGTGATATGGGACGCGCTGCGTGGAATCCTACGGCGCTCTCGGGTGATGCGAGGTGTCTACTGAACGCAAAGCACTGGCACTACGAACGCGGGTCCGCGACGCAAAGCGCGAACTCTGGCCCCCTCGCCCTCGCCCTCCCCCCGCCTTGCTGCGCCCCCTCACTGACTCCTGGACACCCATTCCCTGCCCCCGCCCGCCGCCAACCCGCGCCGCGGCCCATGCCCCTTTCGGCGTCGCTCATTCCAGCACCGACGCCGCCGCCGCCGCCGCCGCCCCCGCCACACCTCCGCCTCCACCGCCGCCTCCGTCCGCCGAGGCCGCCACGCGTCGGCGGGTGCGTCCGCTGAGGGCCCCGCGAGGCGCGAGTGGAGGTGGCGGCGGGTCAGAGAGAAATTCGGTCTTGATGTAATCATCATGAGTAAACACACATATGCACAGAGGGTCAAATATATTACATTATAAACACATGAAGCGGCAAGCACTCGCGATTCCTCAGCATAGCTTTCTGTTTGCGACTACCATCGCAGGATGCAATTTTAGTCTCGACTCGAAATATTCTGCTCAGTTTAAAGTTTGAGCGAGTTTCATGCCGCGAACATCTGTCAAATGTTCTTGAACTAGGAGTACCCCCCTGACCGCTTCGCGGTACAATCCCTCGATGCACTTCGCGCCTCTGGTGTTATGCGTTACGCGTTACTTATTTTCTGAAATAGTAAAACGAAGACTTAATAATTAAAATGGACGTTGCGATTTTCCTCTATGAAAGATACTAGTATACGGTTTAAGTCAAGCTGAATTTTATTTTAGTTACAGTTACCATAAATTCGGTGACCATGTAGAAGATTAGCTAAGATATATGGTAATAACGCGCTTATAGAAAAAAATTGATTTTTTTTTTATCACAACTAAACTTATAGCAATGGAGACGACAATTTTCATTGATTGTGAGACCAATTATTGTGTAGTGGTACATTACAGTGTAATAAAATAGGCGGAATTTTAGCCTTAGAGTTATAATGTATCACCATAGTGCACTGCAAGGGGAGATGACGAGGGGAGATGAGAGAGCACGGTGCGGTAATAGCGTTACAGGAAAATGGACTAATATTTTTCAAAAAATTGCATAGAATCATAAAACAGTCGAAAAATCATAAAACAGTCGAAAAGAAAATTTGAGTGGTGGGAAGAGGTTGGTATGTTATACGTAAAGGATAGTGCGAGTCTCAGTTTGCGTCAGAACGGCGTTGCAAGTCGAAAGCGTTTCCACTTTGGCAACCAAGAGAGGTTACTTTAACGGCACATCAGTTTGCCTTCAATTTTTACTGTAGGCAACATAAGCTCTCGCGTGGTCGAATAGTGGTATCATAGTGAAATGACACGTCCACTCTGGACTCACACACAAATAAGAGCATTTTATCAAACGAGAAGAGTTTATTTTAGTATGTCGGTTTGCCTTTAATTTTTAGGGATGAGGAAAAAACAAAATGTGGATCAGTTATTTCTCGTCGAATTAGAGGGCCCCTTTAAAATCAGGTCTCGGAAATCATAATCACATTAAAATTGAAATTTTTCTAAAAGAATAACAGTTTTTATTAAGAAGCCTGTGCATACACTCTTGTTCCTCTTTCATTAATTTGCTGAGCAGATTAGGCGGCTCACACAGAACGCATGAGAGTAACCAGTAACATCTTCCCAAGGAGTCGGTGAAAGAAGCCGCGCGCGTGTCGTGTTCAGCCCAAGGGCAGCTAGTGCGCCTTCATCTCACTGCATATGCAACGCTTACAATCGCTGAGCACGAATAGTTGTATTCTAGGCGCTAATATCAATGTTTCGCCTTTAGATGTTTCCATCCTTCGATAACTTTGTTCCATTTTCTTTTTTCTGCGTGCATAGTTAGTCCACTAATCATTGTTTATGGCTAGATACTAGCAATGACTTTCGTTTAAGATATTAATAATCATAAAATGTTGAAATGTACTAAAAAATGCAATCAAAACATTAAAAGAAAAATCAGTCGTATTTAAACTATGTATTTAGATGAAAGTTGATAGCTTCTTTATTTCTTCAGAAAATAATGAAAATGAACATATTAGATTATTAATAGCTTACATTCTATTCCCCTCCCCCTTTACTGTGTTCATTATTTACAAAGCTTTCACATCCTTCAACATCTTTTAAAGAGACAATTTTCATTAATTTTCCATTGCATTCTATTTAAACTCCTCATCGCGCCATTGTTCGATTGTGCGTGCGTTTTTTCTCAGTGACCTTTTGCATATCATTCCACCTAAAACCTGGGTCAATATTTCGTGCTAAAGGCACATTGCAGTGTGTGCTGAGAGTCGATGAATACTTAGTTTACAAGTGGAGCTTCTCTTCGGTGAGTGGAAGGCGGAAAACTTGAAATATTTCAGACGACTTTGAACTCCTAGAAATAATGGTAGATGACCGTACATTGTAACGTTGGTTCGAAGTCTCGGGTGCACCTAAACGAACGAACCGGTAATGATCAATCACTCTTGTTTGCGCATTGAAGTGAGAGCCACATAATGCCAGTTTGATTGAAGAAACATGATAAGGATGAATTTGATGTCTGGAGCACTTTAAAAATACTAGGGTTGTTTGTCTCGCAATTTTTTATGACGTGTGCATAAAAAGCTATCATCTCTTACATTTTCTTTTTCAGTCGATCTGCATTTGAAAATCCCTGGCAAAATAGATTGGAGACACCAGAAATTTAAAATTTAAACTTTCTCTATGACTATCATAGTTGAACAACTATTTCTTCAGGGACCTGAAAACAGTTTTTTCACTTTCAATCATTTACTAAATGCCAAATTTCGATTTATCGATTGATCTGCTATTTCAACCTATGGGAACGGATTGATAAACAGGGTGTTCGAAACGAACACCTTAAAAATTGGTTTTTTATCAAAGCTTCAAAAGGGGAAATATCGATAATCGATCATTTACGCTTCGCCACCGCGTGGTTGATAGCTATGCATGCGGCAAAACTATAATAAAAAAATGGCAAGTTCAAAGCTCAACTTAAAATTGTGTGGTCTGCATAGAGTGTTATTCAAAAGTATGATTAATTAGGTATTTATAATAACTAATCCGGAAACATGTTATCTTAACTGAGTGACTGTTTTAGAGAAGGAAACAATTTGTGAGAATGCACCTCAGTTTTCAACAGCCAAAACATGATATCTCTACTGCAGGCCTACTGTAGAAACATTTCGGCTCGAGTTTGACAGTTAAAGCTCATCAAACTTGATGCAAAGATTGTTTTGAAATCGGACAGTCAGAGACCATCAGATACTGTCTTAAGAAGAATGTCACCAAAGTTTGGGAGGAGCCACTTTCCAAATGAACACGTTTTTCGTTTAGGAAACGGAACAGTTTATGGTGAATAAAAATGAGTTTTTAATGTATGATAAATGCCCTACCACATTACAGTTGTAAAATTTAGCTCTTCTGAAGAATGTGCTGCCATGACACATTTTTTTTAAAAAAAAGCAAATTAAAGCAAGTAATGTTCATGTTAAATTAGTGTTAAAGAAATCAAGATTATTCAATTTCACATTGCACGAGAACACGTATGTGCAATTCCTAAATTAGTTTCGTTTTTCTTTTCAGCTATACTGGAAACGTGTTTTCTACAGAGTGAATCACGGTTTAATTACGATTTAAAGAAATATTTTTATCCATCTATTTACAGTTATTCGACAACTGTTATTCATTTTTGGAGAGAGGACTAAAAACTGCGGAAAGAGATTACGCTATAGTTTCCGTTCGATGGCTCTTGAAATGCAGCGACTACTTATTCAGAGGCTTGTAATTGAAAATTTCAGAGCACTTGAGTGATAAGCCATCATTTCAATTGATAGAGATTTGATGGTTGGCCTAATTAGGATTTTAGCAAGTGCTCACACTTATTTGAATAATTAATTCCTTCACAAACACTGCGGTGTTCATCGTACGTACATAAAATGCTCACGACAGTTTGAACAGCAGATAAAGTATGGGTACACAGTTCCGACCACTTTGCACATTAATGACTAGCTCTTAGTATGAACACTGAAAAGTATATCTAAAAAGTGAAATTAGCCTTGCATTTCTCAACCTTTTACTATCTTAGTGTATTTTCTGAAGGATACACTATTTTCATCAAAGTATTCATGTTTTTTGCTCTTTTTCGTCTTTAAAGGAGTGAGCAATTGAGCATTCATACAAATATGCTTGAATCATGCTCTTTTGAAGTAATTTTTAAGCAATCAATGATCTCATGATATTCAAAGATGATTACAATATTAAATTACGGAACGAATGCCGCGGACATTTAAGATGTAAACAAAGTTTGTGAGAGTTATTATAGCCGAAACAGGCAGCATTAATTCGACGCATCTCAATAAAGTACATGAAAAATTTTAAACGTTGATTTGTAAATTATAAAAAAAACCGTTATGTGGTAATTTAATTGTTTATGCTATTCTCGATTTTCCTAGGAAAAAAGCAATGGACACACGACACTAACACTACTGTTGTTTACAACTTGTTCGAATCCTGGGTCGAGAGGAAACTTTCGTGAGCCCCTTATTGTGTAAAATATGGATGTGTCGCGATAGGAGGTGCGAGGCGAGTCGAAGCGGAGGGATAAGTATACCCGCAGAGGGAGAAGGGCGCGGAGGCGCAGGGAAAGAGAATAAGGGATAAGCCCTTTTCTGTGCGACGGTGATTTGGCTTTGCGAGTAAAGACAGGACAGGTTTTCCTTAGCCGAGCATAAGTTTTAAATTTTCTTCTCGGTTGCGAACATTTCCAAGCTTTGGCGAGAGCGAGCTGGCGCGGGGGCGGGGTCGGGGGGATGGAGAGGGGGCACTTTGGTGGCGGTGGAGGCCGTAGCGGTGGGGGCGGCGTGACGGTGGAGTGAGTGACCTAAAAGCGGGCGAGGGCGCTCCCAGGGTAGATTTGAGTGACGGCGGGGGGCGATTGGGGGTGGTTGGGGATGGAATTTCCTAAACAGAGGAAACATGAACGGCTAAAGAGTGGAGGGCAAGGGGGAGGAGGGGGGCCGCTAGCGCGGCACGGCGCGGCGCGGAGCGGCGGCGTATGGAACCCTTTTACCCTTTGGTGAAGTAAAGCCGTTTACAAGAGGAACTAAGCTTCACCCTCCCCTGGCGTTGAGCCGACCTACCCTGTATTATAGGAACCCTTTCAACGCTTTTCCTATCTTTCTCGCTCCGATTTAAGCTCGGCTAGAGGCGCGGCGGTGCCCCCCCCCCCCCCCCCCCNCCGCTGCCACCCTTCCCTGACCGGCCCTCTCTTACTTCTAACTTAATAGTTCAGATGACAGTCTTCTCTTTCCGTGGTCATTTTTCCCGCTCACTCCTTCATTTTTGTACCTAGTTATCTCTCTTTCGCCTGTGCGCCTTCTCCCTCCCCCACCCGCTCTTCGCGTTCCTTCCCTCCTGTCCCGCGAGTTTTTACCGTAGCTTTGTTGGTTTCCCATGACATCTCTTTCAGACTCTTCTGCTCTAGTCTTTCATTTAATTTTTCCGGAAGGAGTGGGCGGGGATTCCAACCTAATTTATACGTGAGACAAAATGCCACGTCCCTGCCGTTGAGGCAACAGCCAGTCTTGAATAATTAATGACTTGGCATGTAGGACTGGACCCAAAAAAAAATGTTTAAATCGATGAACATTTTTGAGATTGAATCGTAGTTTCTGTTCCTCCGTATTTTTTTTCTAATTTTCAAATTTTACTTTAATTCGCTTGCAAGCAGAACTTACATCGAGGATGAAAAACTATTTCATGTGTGCTCCTTTGTTAACACACACTTTCTTACATGTATCGACAATGTAATCATTTACAAGGTGTTAACATTGTATTATCATGAGGTGGAATAAATAACTCTATCTCAAGCGTAAAGTTTTGAATGGATATAATCTCCAGCCTTCACGCAAACATACTGTTGATTTCACAGGCAACCTGTTGCGTTTCCACGGAAGAAACTGTAACGTGCCGATACCTATTTGCGATTTTCAGAGGCGTGCGAATTAATTACTTCCCACAAGTATGCGTGCATCAAAGCCCGAAATCCGCATGAGAGGCAAATGTGTCTGTGAGGAAATTTTAATAACTGGACGATAAAACAGTGAAATGTTCTATAAATACCAAATACAGCAGATGCCATATTTTCTTTCCATCGGTCTGAGTATAATTCTAAACACCAAGTCTTTAATACAATTAACATAGGTATCCGCAATTTTAATTTACGTTAAAATATATTCCCTACTTTTGGCACCACGCGATTTAACGCGGTGAACATGTAGTTCAGGCATGGAGGGGTGTCCAACTGGGACTCTATTCAATCGATTTGTGATTCGAGGTCGCGCCCTCATCAATTAGTATTTTGAACAGTCAATGACCGGCTCTTCACCACCATTCTCGCAAATAAAATAAACAGCGTTGCCATTCTAGAGTATTGTGGTTTTTAAACGTGCACTCTTTCGTTTTCCCTGAAAAGTACGGCACAATAGGACAAGTTCCGCACGAAGTGAAACTTTGTGATGATTAAAAATAGATATAGATGAATAGACAGATATCCGTTGAAACCACGTATCTCGGTTATTGCGGGGTTGCAGACCTGCTCCGATCGATTTTTTTTTTTTTCAGGAAGCTACTCGACGTCTTCGTCGGAATTCTCTTTTTTCCGCTCTCCAGGAAATTTCGGGAAAAATTAAAAAGTGAACCATTCTCCGCCAAAAGAAAAAAGGAAAAAAAAGAGTGGAGATTTTGGAACACCGCAATTGTTAAAAAGGGTTTAGCAACCGTACCGTCAACATATGTTAAACAACAGAAATAAAAATGTTGATATCACAAATAAAACAAAACACGGCGCACTCAAAAAAAAAACTACGGCCCTGTGACCCGGTTGCTCTGGACACTGGTGATCCCGGCGTTAACGCGCTGTGCGCCAGCTAGTACTGGACCCAGCGGCCGGTGTCCCGTGGACCCCGCGCGGCCTTCATGGCCGTAAGACCGGTTAGGAGCCGAGCGTAAGTTACGGGTTTCAGGATCGGAGCCAACCGCTTCCACGGCCGTTGGCAGTGAGGTGAGATTCAGTTTTCGGAAAATGGCGTCACCATCAGATTAAAATTGAGACGGCTACGTGTATATTCGCAGAAAATTACAATATTTTACGTCAATGTTATTCAGTGCGTGAATTTAAAGTTGCCGCCAGCCTTGAACATTTTCGGGAGCGATCGCAGCCACCACTCAGCGTTGTTTATTGAGGTTAGAATCTAGTAAATTGCTTGTCATTGTTGGTCATTGCTCATTACGTGTGTTCGTTTTTCGTTTAATTTTGGAGGTTTTCGATATATTTTCTTGATTCTGTGCGGTGCACGATTGATTCTTAAGTTCTGTGTGATAACGCTTGTCAAATACTTTCGGAAATGCGACGAGAGTTAAGTGAAAATTGTCAGTTTTACCTACACACTGAGCTCATATCCTCTCCTCCTGTAAGTTCGTTTGCAATTCACTTATTTTCCCCCTACTAAGGGAAAGAACTTAAATCCAAGAAAAGCAATCAATTACCTGCCACGCATCTTCCCACAGAGTAAATTACCGCCACACTAAAATACTGATAATGTAGTCACAAGAATGTCTATTTACCGATTGCAACTTCATTGTGCCACCTTTGCTTGCTCATAAGATTGGGTTGATTTTTTATTCCATTTCAATCTAATCTCTGGCTTATACTTAAATGTTTTCAATTGAGAGTAGGTAGTATTTCACTCTCCGACATCCAACACCTCCCTTCTCTGTTGCCAAAATAGCTGTCCGCCAGCGGAAGCTATAAGCCAATCTTGCCTGCGTTGATTATCCGATAAGAGCCAGTGCAAACATTGTTGCTGTGAATATCTCTCTGATTCCATATCCCAATTCTAGGGAGCTCAGTGTACTGTAATAGTGGTAAAATTTTGTGTGAATCGCTCTTCAGTTTGCTGAAGGGAAGATCTACAATTTTAACAAGTGTGACAATTTTCGGTGGTATATTTCTTCGCTAATATTTTGTGGAAATTGTATCCGATAGTTATTGCGGAGAGTTATATCTTGAAGTTTTGTCAACTTTTACTTCTGAATTTACACTTTGAAATATTCTCAACCTCATTTTCAAGATTCTGAAGCTTTTCTAGTCGTAAGGAGTAAAAATCTGTAAGTACCTAGACCTACGCCTGTGCTTTTCCTTTGTTAATCATTTGGGTGATTTCCTACTTTGCATTCGTATTTTTTATTGAGGGATGAACCAGGTTTTGTTTTTGACAAATGCTGAATTCTCATTGAGTGAAAGTAATTACATTTATTGAGAACGGGCTGCCAAGTGATAAAAATGATTTTTCAATTTACATTTTTCGCTGCAATGAGTTTTAGCAATTTATCATACCTTGGACAGTCTGTTCTACATTTAAAATAGGTAGCATGAATTTTTGATCTATCTACATTTGTTCCTTCCAGTGCTTCCCCAGTGCTTTATTTATTTCTACGAAGGCTTGCAACATTAAAGTTAGGTTTTTGAAAATTTCTCTTGATATCTCTACACGATGAATAAGCTAACATTCATATGCTGATTTTCTTTCTCAATAAGCATCATCTCTTCTCTAAGATTCATCTCTTTTCTCAAATTGACTTGCTGAACTATCAGCCTAGGAGTTCAAATCTCTCTTGATATCTGAAACATGATCAACAAGCTAACGTTCATATGCTCTTTTTCTTTCTTAGACATTGAATTATCCATCACTTTCCTGAAACTAAATTGTTATGAACTATCAACAAAGAAATATATACCTATTTTAAAAAGAAGGAAAGAAAAAAAATCTTGTTCAGAAATTGACACAAGATAATTCACTCAATGTTTAAAACTTTGCTGGAAAGTTTTTCTTTTCTAAGTATGTACTTTAATGGTGAATTTTCAGCTGTAGTTCCGAAAAAATCCACCACGTCGCGCACAGCGGCGGCGCGCAGAGCTCCGGCCGTCCAGCCCGTAAGTAGCGCCTAGAGCGCAAGCTGCCTATGCCGCTCGAGGCCGCGACTTACGGTTTTCATGTCCGTAGGACTCCGCATCGTCCCCGCACGTAGCAATCCGGCCGTCAGGCGCGTAGGCGAACGGTAGTGCCATATAGCCCATCCAGTCCGTGCTCCAGGTCCGCTGCTTATGGCCTCCACGGCCGGAGCTTTTTTTGAGTGCGGCGGCGTATGCAGTGGGAATGCAATAAGTGCACTGCTTTCTGTAGGAATCAGAGGCAGGGATCATCTTTATGATTTTATCGTAATAAAAAAATAAATAAATAAATAAAATGAAAAAATGTGTCAGCTTCAGTGCTAAACCAGATCAAGCAGTCAAAACTAGGGAAGCTACACGACGCAAGTCGTTTCCATTTAAGAAACGGTCATGATCCAACGCACTTATCATCGGTGCTCTTGTATGAGGTTTCCACTATTCCTGATCCGTTGCTGCAAAGCAGGAAATATTGTGGTATACGTAAAAGATGAAGGCGCAATGTAGATACACCGTGCGCGAGTTTATTGATGAATTTTGTTTCGGTCCAATAATGCAGCTTCCTTAAATTTTCCCGTCAGAGACATCCAAAGTTAATCTTACAGTGAGCACCATAATAAGCTATACGCTGCCTTTGCACCATAGTACTTTATACCATAGTAACAAGAGGTTTTATCAGATCTAAGCGTATTGACATGCATGATTTATTGAGAGGACTCAATGAGATGTCATCTCAATCAATGTAGACGACTATACTTTCTGCCTTTATCCTATTTGCAAAACATGAACGATTGAATATTATGATTGTAAAGCATACAGCGGTATCTAACATCGTTACTCCTGTGGCGTAAAAGCGTATACCGATTCTTGTCCGTGAGCCCTGATCTCCGTAAGACTTTATGTTTTCGGGGCGCACTTGAATATGGAGATACGCTCTTACGTCAGAGGCTCGACGAAATTTGGTCAACCCACTTCAGAAAACTTGCACGTTTTCCCATAGAAACGTACAGGGTGATCCAAAAGTCCCTTCCACCCCCTCTAACTTTTTACCTAATTGAGGTAAAGATTTGAAACTTGGGGGATATTCCTAGGTCAAAGGGAGCTACTTTTTGCCCCCCTAAAATTTTCAGGGGGGCCCCCCTTGGGGGGGGCAACGGCCCCCAACTTTTAATTTTCAAATGGGAAGACCCCCTTTGTGATAGCTCGTTCGAAAGAGCATAAAAAAAGAAAACTTTTCGCGCAAACCCGAAGTCAATAACTCAAACCGTTTCAAAATGGCGGCCGGTTAAAGTTCAAAATGGCCGAAAATTCACACCGGTTATTTGTCGATGGATTTGCGCGAAAATCGGTATGTAGGGGTATTTTGACACGAGAAAAACGAATTTGACGTTAGATTTTCAAAAAAACCGAAATTTCCAAAATGGCCGCCGGTTAAAGTTCAAAATGACAAAAAATTGATTTTTTTAGAAATCTAAGTTCAAATTTGTTTATCTTATGCCAAAATACTCTCAAATTCCAAGTTTAAGGCAAATCCATCAGCAAAAAACCGAGGTGACAATTTTCGGCTATTTTAAACTTTAACCGGCGGCCATTTTGGAAATTTCGGTTTTTTTGAAAATCTAACGTCAAATTCGTTTTTCTCGTGTCAAAATACCCCTACATACCGATTTTCGCGCAAATCCATCGACAAATAACCGGTGTGAATTTTCGGCCATTTTGAACTTTAACCGGCCGCCATTTTGAAACGGTTTGAGTTATTGACTTCGGGTTTGCGCGAAAAGTTTTCTTTTTTTATGCTCTTTCGAACGAGCTATCACAAAGGGGGTCTTCCCATTTGAAAATTAAAAGTTGGGGGCCGTTACCCCCCCAAGGGGGGCCCCCCTGAAAATTTTAGGGGGGGCAAAAAGTAGCTCCCTTTGACCTAGGAATATCCCCCAAGTTTCAAATCTTTACCTCAATTAGGTAAAAAGTTAGAGGGGGTGGAAGGGACTTTTGGATCACCCTGTATACACCTCCGAGATGTGTAACATTATTGACTGTATACTTGCGCATCAAAATTATTTTGAGAATTTCATGGAGGTCGATTGAGTCGGCAAAGCCATTTTTTACCCAAAACAAAAGTCACAGGTACACTCACGTTTATTTCTAGTTATGTGTCTAAAAAGAAGCAAGGGCAGGTAATTAAAAAGGTAAGTTGGAAATAATCCCAAATTTATGAGTATATATATCATAATCCATGGGGTACATCGCGTGTTTTCCACGAAGAGATGAAGGTATTAATGCTTCTCTTTGTGGGCTCAGGACGACGGTCGGCAGTCATGTGCGGCACTTTGGGGTTGGGGGGCTCGAGGGTTTGGAGGTTAGGCTACGGGGGTGGTTGATTAGGGGGTGCAGGGTTCGGAGGGAGGCTCCAGGCTCGTCATCTACCTTAGTTATACTAACACTAGGCACCATGGAGGCAGGTAATCCTCCAACCTCAACGGTTTATGATGTTACATCAGAGGCACCTTCTCATCTGTCTCTGCGCTGCCTGTGTATGTCCTGCTATCCGGGGCTTACAATCTATTCCCCGGCCACCACCCCTCTTCCCCCCGTCCCCAACCTCGCCCCCGCCTCGCGTGCTGTCCCCATCCTCCCCCGACTCCGCCGCCCCGCCACCCCCCGACATGTTCATTTGAGGGGTGAGCTTGGAGCTTCGGGCTGCGATACGAACCACGCCTAAAATTATGCTGCACATCCGAACTTTCAAATCATGTTTGTACATATACTGCCGATTGTCACTCCCGAATAATCCTCCCGCCCCCGCGTCGCCCCTCTCGCCCCCGCCTCCGCGCCCGCCACCCCCTTCGCGAGCCCTGCACGCCCGTTTCACCCGTCATTGCGACCCCGTGTACTCCTCCCTCACCCCACTTCGCTTCGTGTCCGTCGCACAATATCTATCTATTTTTAAAATTCATTACTCACTTATTCATGGTGGCCCTGTTCGTGGTGTTTGCGTACCTCCCTTTCACCTCTCGTTCCACTTTCCCCACCCACCGCCCAACCAANCACCCCCTCCCCCTCCCAGCCTACCACCGCGCGACCCAACCCTCTCCGAGCTCCAATAATTACTTTGCGACTGCGTCCACGATACCAACAATGGCCACGTCAACCTTATCAAACCGAAAATACCGGCATCTCTCTCATCAGCTCCTCACATCAAGTGGCTTATCGTCAGAAAATAAGGGGACGGAAGTAGGAGTGTGTCTTGCCATTGTTCTATCGTTGTATCTATATTTTCCTCGTAAAAAAGGTGGATTTCAAATGAGTATGAAATGGAGGAAGAGGAAAAGAGAGACGTGGAAGAAGAGAAAGAGGAATAAGGCATTTTTCAACGATCCATCCGTATATCAATTATTTTGGTCCTCCAATATTAAGGTAGATGGGGCTCCGTTAGTGCACTAACGTATTTATGCATACGATGCATGTGCGGTGTCACGCAAGCGACTGGTATCATTAAAAAAATAAAGGTTGGATGACTTTTGTGGAAACCCCATGCTCGGCCTACACATGGCCTGAGAAAATTAGTCGATGGAAGTGCGGCTTTAAAAAGCAAGAACTTCACATGTTCTTTCATTATCTTCGGTCAGCGGTGATAAGCTCTACATTTTACATTTAATTGACCTCATTTGATCAAAATGAAATAAAAGTACCACTCGCATTGTTCTAAAATAATATACATTGTTCTTCCTGCGTATTAAGAAGAATATACCAACCAGTTCATTCGAATGATACTGTTGCCTATGTGGCGGAATTGAAGGCGAGCCTCAAGTTGTCGATATCTGCTAATTAGTTTTTACGCATTGTCTGTTAAATCTGCGTTCGAGTTTTTTGAGTGAGATATACGTGTCCGCCATCTGAAGAGGCAACCCTTGGCGCCATCACACAGTGAGCTCTCTCTTCTTATTTTTCAGCTCTCTTTATCCTTATTCTCCTTTCCTCTTTTTCAAAATTTCTTGCCTCGTTTTCCTCATTTNNTATCTTCTCATTTTAGCACTCTTGTAGTTATAGAGAATATGATGGGATCTTGATATGTCACATTCAATCCGGCTCTGGATTTTTTTCTGAGGGAAAAATCTCAAACTGATGATAAATTCTCTCATAGATTTAAGCTGTTCGGCGCAACGCTTGTTACGACCAACCAGAAATCAGTTATGGACGCTGTTTGGGTCTAATTGGACCCGTCATCAGTAATTCAGTACATCGTAACGTGCACTACCCCACCCCTGGAAGAAGAAAATTAGAAGGCTGCACTGTACTAATAATGGGAGTGATTGAATCTATCAGTTCGAAAGCGACCCATCTTGGAAAAATGAAATTTTTGGACTGAGGAAAACTGCGTGACAAATGGCGTGAAAAGGAGTATTTCTACGACGCAATGAGATGCAAATCGTAAAAAACCCGAGTTGGATCGTTTTCGAACTGAGAGATTCAAATAGACCCGAAACGCGCACGGTTGCTTTCCGATTGCGCCGAACAACTTAACTCCAAGGGGGAAATATACTCTATCCTCCATAGTGAGAAAAAATGTTGTCACCCTGGAATCAAACGACTTGTTCCTATCGACCGATGAGTTCCGCCGCTTTGTTCTTTGTAAAATAGTCACCCAATAAATTTTAAAGAATAATTTACACTTGCGCACAAGAACCAAGTATTCACTCATACTTCCGAAAACGAAAACTTTTGAGAACGTCCTGAAGTAAGCCGCCGAGGAATTCGCAGGGAACCCCGGTTCTTGTTGCGTCACTTAACATCCCCAAGAAACTTTGATCCCGATTCCGGGGCAACCACCTGCAGGCATGCACGCCAGAGGGTGGGAAATTTCGCGTGCTTCGGAAAAACACGGGGGGAGGGGGGGGCGGAGGGGGAGCCGGAATGAAAATGAGCTTTTAAAGGGTGTATAAAAAACATGTGGCCCAAACAGAAAGAGGTATTAAACCGGCGGAAATGGGGATTTAAAGCCGAAGCCTTAAATTACAAAGCAGACCCTTGAGGTGCAACATCAATTGTTGTGCTCAATGAGTAAGCTGCGGTCCCGGTCCCAATCCGGATCCAGATCCGAAGCAGCGTTGCCAAATCAGCGCCCTGATACAATTATACCGCCGTACTGAGGAAGAACGCCGTATGAACATCCGAGAGTTGCCAAATTTCCTTCGATAAAATGTTTATTTTTGAGGAAAGTTATGAATATTTTTCCTTGAAATTTTCAGGAACTTTAGAACAAAATACGAACAAAATTCTCTGAAAATTTGAAAAGGAAATATTCATAATTTTGCCAGGAAATTCGTAATTTATCATAGTAAATCTGGCAACGCCTGGAGGTTCATACGGTGTTTTTCCTGAGCACGGCAGTATAAAAGGGGCGTCAAGGGTTAATTTCGCGCCGAACCGGCAGGGCGCCTCCCAGGTTCGATACGTTGTTAGCCCTGCATATTGTTTCTCCCTCAAACTATATACCATCCCGTGGTGTCCCTTCCTCGGGGATATTCCGCTCTCTGCTATCATTAATTAATACAGACCCGAGCCATCCCCCCCCGCCTCGCCGGCTCCTGATCAGCTACGCTCCCTGATCCCGCACCGCGCACCCCCACCCCGTGACTTGCACCCTCCGCCCCGCGCCCCGCGCCCTCCTGCCCGGCGGCTCTTCTCTTTCTGTTGACAGACGTTCAGTGCATAATTACCTGCCCAGTCTTTGCCATTATTACATACGCGGGGCCTTTATTCGGCCCGTGTGTCCGGTTCAGTCGCACCTCCTGCTTTTTTATGTGCTTTTTTTGCGGCTGATAACCAAACTTTCACTATTTCAACTGTCACTTTTCACGCTTTTTAATCCCCTCTTTTGGTTGGTGATGGGGAAGGGGGGTTCAGCTGCTGTTACTTTTTTTTATCATAGTGATTTGATCGGATATTAATCTCAATACCTCTAAAAAGACTCACTTGCTATGTTTTCTAGGTTTTAGGTTTTGAAAGAGCGCATATTGCATCTATTAAAACTTGATTGGAAGAGAGTAAGGTTGGCCAAGTAGATGCATAAATTACATTTGGTTAAATAAAATGTAATTCATGCATCTACTTGGCCTACCTTGCTCTCTTCCAATCAAATTTTCTATGTTTTTAAAAGCTATGTTCCCATGATCAAAATGAGATCAATTTTTTAAATTTATTTTTTATTTTTTACTTTACATACAGAGACAAGAGACCCTCTTCTGGTATCTTGGCAATGGCGGAAGGTTTTACTTTCGAGTCCTCAACATTCAACTGTTGACCTACCTACCTGGTTGATGGTTAACAACGAGTTGACAGTTTCGATTGGCAAACAAACCGAAGTTTGGGAAATTCGTTTGGCTCATGACGTCACCCGAAGCTCATTATCCACCAAGAAGGTAGGTCAACAGTCGAAAAAAGAGTGATGACTGTTCCTCCCTCATAATTGTCCCTAGGGAAATGTTGAATCCCCGAAAGTAAAAGCTTCCACCTGTCACCAAGAGGCCAGTGGAGGGCCTCTTTTCTCAAATACCAAACGAGTGGTAATCCTGCGCTTTCAGTTAGAGCCCCCCCCCCCCCCCCCCTTAATCACTACTATACATCCAGCTCGAGGCAACCATTCCTTGAAACCATCAAACTTGGTTTGCCGAGCCGGGAATCGAACCCGGAACCTTATGTTCATAGAGCTAGTGCTTTAACCACTACACCATAGGAGGAGGCAAAAAATGAGATATTGATACGATTGTTGAGCGTTGCCCATCAAAATTAAAAGGAGTCTCTACTTATTAATCAACATAGATCACGAATGGAAATCATAATGTTCCACGTATATTGTGGAAACATAGCTGAAAGTCTCGCACCCAAAATTAAGAAACCTCGGATTTGCTGACTCATACCAGCAATAATTGGAGTTTCCAGCGAGACCGCCCGACGTTGGGGGCTAGTTCGTATTTCCCAACAAGACGACGACGCCAAAGGAAGGGGCCAGCAGGGAAACTCCTTGCCCCGGAGTCTTTGTTACGGGACCGGGAACCATACATAAAGCCTCTGCTAAATGGGCAATGCTCGGCAGAGCCGATGTGCGGAATTTTAGATTGAAACTTGAAACACAGGGTATTGAGGGTCTTCTTTGAGCCGCGGCGCGGCCACGGGGCCAGCACGCGTCTAACCCCCTCGCTTCCCCTCCGCGGCGCGGTCGCCCTTTATGCCACCCCCACATCCACCCTACCTCGTCCCCTCGACCCAATTTACCTTTCCTATGTAACACTCGGGACTCGGAGGAGTTCGCTTCACCTCATACCCTTTTCTTCCTCTTCTTCTTGGGTCCCGAATCCTCTAGATTAAATGATGCCACGTTTTCTTCCATAAAAAAAAAATATACTTATACGCCTTGAAAGTTCTCATGATTCTTTCAAGTTAAGAATATCCATGGAAAATGAAGACTCCACGAAAGCCCTTACCTAGGGCAACGTCATGTGGAATATACTTCTGATTGGATCCCGTTTTGGCTTATTGAATGTCACGGAAGGGCAGAAGGATTACATTCTCGCTGGTTCCTAAAATTATAAACTAGAAGGGAAAAGGGACTGAAGGCACAACTGGACACACGTGGCGTGGAATGAGGGGGGAGGGGGTTGAGAGGATTTTGGGAATTTATTTATCAAAGATTACGAAAAACGTAACTGCATGACCATGTTCTCTTCGCCACTCGTGACATCCAGGACCCAAGATGGCGTAGGTCTGGGTATGAAGGGACTCTAGACTAGGATTATAAAATATATATTCTTTAATAAGATGCATGCTACTCATTGGTGTCAAGTTGACATTTCAAGTGAATCTTTGAGGAGGTAAACTTTAATTAGAAAAGGCAAAATAAGTGGTAAAGAATTTGTAGAAAAGAGGCGGAATGTCACTGAAATTATAAATATAATTTTTTTTTTTTTTTTTTTTTTTTAAAAAAATGAATTTCCAAGTTTTGTGCAAGACAGCTCTCCTTTCCTCTACCTTTCTGCCTTTCCAGATGATGCTTCAAGGGGGTAAATAAACGGTCGCAAAAATGAAACCAAGAAAATATTGTAACTTCGGCCACCGTCTTTTTAAAAAACCTAGCCTAAATGTAGTAGCAAGTGATTGAGCTCCGGTTGAACATCAGAGAATTATTCCATTTTATATTTACATATTATTTCTTAATTTTCGTGCAGTGTACTTTTACGCTGATTCGTATTTTCTTTCAAATCGCAATTAATTTCTTGGATTCCAAATTCCACCCCAAAGTCGAATAATTTCCGGGTAACTTGACACCTTCGTGGAGCTCCCCCCTCTCAAGTTTCGATGCTCTTCCTCATTTCCGTCGGCACCCGAATCCCTTGGAACGAGAAAAGGGATGAACGCGACAACCCACCAGCTGACCCGACCCGGGCCGGAGCTTAAGGTCCGAGCAAAGACTTTGCCGGCCAATCTTTCTCTGCTCTTCGGGGGTCATACAAAATTAAAGGCCCAAAGCTCTCTCCCTCGCCCCAAAAGAGGCGGCAGAGAGAGCCTCTCCCCGCCGGGCTTAGCCAGAACTGCCCGGCAGTATCCTTTCTTATTTCTCCTTCCTACTTCTCCGGTTTCCCCCTTCCCCTCAAACCCACACTCCTACGTTAACAATTAAAACAGTGGATAGCAACTAAGACTCTATGACAAGTTGGCTTTTGTTGTAATTTCTTACTTTTAAAATTTTTAGAGCCCATTGACAGAGTTTTGAATTTATTCCGCGACTACAACTGTTGAAGAGAAATGGTAAAGATTCTGTGATTTTTTTTTTTTTTTTTTATTTTTTTTTATAAAAAGAGAAAAAAAAATGTCAAAGATTGCGCATTTACACGCGTCCATACGCACCACTATGTAACTACCGGGCTTCACGCAAAATTTAAGAGTCAATTTTATTCGTAAAACAATAGTAAAATATATTAAAAGTCAACCAACAGGAGTTTAAGTGAATATTAACAGTCGCTGCTTCGAACATTCGCGATGGGATAAAGTTGAAAAATGTTCTGCGTGAAGCAACAAGTAGTGTAGCTGTCGCAGGCAAAAAGCAGTGTGATGAATAGATTGAGATAAAATTCAGAAATAAAAAAACACGGAAAAAACGCAGATCATTGTGCCGTGAATTGTTACAAACGCTTTCTCTCCTTGAGTACGTTACGCAGCTGCATTTAGTACATTTGCGTGTGCAATTCAGTGTCACCTCAGTCTGGTTTCGGTGGGATAGGCAACTTAACAAACTGTACGACGAAGGGTGAAGTATCAGAGAAATGAAGGCGCCACAAACCGATATCATGATTCTAAGGCATTCTATCATCGAAACCTTTATTGTTTTTATGTGAATTATTGCAATTTTGCCACGCCAATTTGCAAGCGACTTGCAAGTTGCCGGTAATTTTTAATTGCCTACAACTTATCCAAAGATTTTGCTTAAGTAAAGCCCGTAGTGAAAACTTATTAGACTAGAATGAAGTTTGCTCGAAATCCTTCCTTAAGTCGAAGAAGACTTTCTCTTTAGAAGCATGTTTTTTTTTTCTACTTCACAATATCCTCATTTGTACACAAAGGCTGAGATGATAGGAAAAGATTTACATGTGATTTTTAGATTTTGTTTTAGATGTGTGTATTTGCATTCTTTGTTGAACTGCAAGTATGCAAAAGTACTTCGGAGCAGCACCTGCCAAACTACCCGAAAGTAAGAAGGCATAGATTGGAAAATTGCCGTTCTGATAGAAAAGTTTACTTCTACAGGTACTGCGCCTTGAAGCTGCCTCTGGTACTTTCTTTAAAAATATGCATGGTTGTTACTTGGACCCTTTGTTTTTTATTCTCGACGAAACCACTATCGGTACGGTTCGATCGGAGCGGAAGACGAAAACTTGCGAGAAAAATGGAAATGGAAAAGTTGTTGAGATGGGTACGGGCAAAGCCGGACTGTTGAGCTTTGAAGCCTCACAACCATTGAGGCCCTCTCAACCCACTCGCCTCGGCGACGACCCCTCTGACTCCCCACCCCCCACCCCCCCACTTACCCATCCCTCTGCCACCCTATAATCCCCCACCCCCTTTTCCCTCCCCCGTCATGTCCTGAGCCCCGCAACCCAACGACCGTCACCCACCGCAGCGCCCTAAGTCTAAAGTTTAGCCTTCTCAAAATAATATTGGATGTCACTCTACACCACCCTCTGCTCTAATACCCACATTTTCCATCCGTACTATAACAACCCTTACCGTCCCCGTCCACCCCGGCCGCCCATCCTTCGGTCCCTGCCGCCCTCACCCCCGCCCCCGCTCGCGCCCGCTTCCACCCCTCGCATTCTCATTCCTGTCCCTCTCGCTGTCCCTGTTCCTGTCCACCGCAGTACCTTTTCCGTACGATTCTTTCATTTTTCTCACATTTTTTCTTACTTTTCATCCATTTCACCCGCCCGGGCGCCCGTGTCCCTAGAAAGGACGTAGAACAGGCTTTGACTTCCTCTTGCGTCTCTGCCCCTTTCTAAGCTCTCTCTCGTTCTTTCTCCGTACTCTCTCACCCCTGAGGATTTTCTCCTGCTATTTTCTGCTTGCCAGAATTGTATATAACATTACTGTTCTACTCTATAACTCTAGTGAAAAAATTAGATCGCAAGAATTTTAACGACACAAACAAATTTCAAGATTCGTTTGGAGACCCGCACATGATAATTGATCAAATAAAATTGTAAAACTCACTTGCACGTAACAATTAGTTAAATTGCGCAATTTAACTCATTTGTACGTGCAAGTGAGTTTAACAATTTATTTGAACAAACAAAGTTAGTCCAGTATAGAGGATTTAAAATAGAAAATATCGATTAAACAAAGACAGTGGTGATGTGTACTAGTAAAAATTATCCGGCCTTCTATAAACGGCAAAAAACTCTAATTTTTACCTTTGAAATATTCAAAATATTGAGAAACTCCAGATTCACGAAAACTTTAATCCTGCTATGCATGAAATATCACTGTAAAAGTGATCATGTCCGCTCCAAGATAAATAGTATTTTCTAGCAAAGCTCCTCTAAAAGATCCCCACACGGCCTTAATGTCAAGTTTTGAGGCAGACTTTGAGAACGCGGTATCCAAGTATGTGCTAAGTTATTTCGTGCATCAATTAACATCCCAAAAACGCCAATTCATGTTTTCATAAATTTGAGTCGGAATTTTTAACCGCACAATTGGAGTGAGAAACATTACAAACCTTAAACATCCCCTCAGATGGATTTGTCATTTCATCAGTGCGTCCATGTACACATACCGATTCTATCAGCTTTTGGCAACTATTCGTTTATAAGGGTAGTGTCATGAACGATCCTTGTCAAAATTTGCATATTTTAGTTTCTTACGATTTCTATTAAAAATATTATACCCGTCTCTCAACTATATTTATAAGGCATGATATATTTATTCGTACTGTACAGATAGAACGCATTTCCAAATTTTTCAAATAAGTTTGCGCAGGTACTAAACTCCACCATTTTCACTGAAGACATTAAATATTACCTTAGATTATATTTTCTTTTCTGCGTATGCAAATGACAGTGGAGCATTTAATAAAGTCCTAACATAATTTTCGTCCCTGATGCATCTTTTTTCTACGAAAATAAACAAATATCAAACTTTGATGCATTTAATGCAAGATCAAAGAGGGTTTGCGACCTTAGCAACATTGCTGTGCATATGTTTCCCCTCTGCTTCACGTCATCTAATTATTCAAAAGGAATTTCCCGCTGAAATCGAGACGAACTCCTTGGGCCGGGTAAGAATCCCGTTTAAATCAATGCAAGTAATTTTAATTCCACGAGCCAACGACCTTATGTTAATTCGAGCGGAGAAATTTTCCCCCATGTGAGGATTTGCTGAGTTAGTACTTCGAGCAGCCCGGAGACAAATGTGAGCCGCGGAGTTTTATGAGGTAAAACATTTTTGAGGGCGCCCAGTCCGAGGCAGTAGGCACATTAGCTCGGTAACAGTGACAAATGAAATGGACGCAACGAGCGGCGAGCGGCGCGCATAAATTCGCGAACTGGCGCATTCTACCGGCTCATTTGTCGCCGGTGCCGCGGCGGGGCCTCGAGCCACGCTTCCACAGACAGCGCGCGACGTGACTCAACCGCGCCAAGTCGATCGAGCGCAATCGACTGCAGTATCCAAACAAGCATTGAGCCTGCCTTCCACTCATACAGCGACTCGCGTCGCCTGCATCTGTAAAAGCGGGCAGCTTCGTGATGATTTCACACTGTCGCGCGGTTAATTTCACGTCGCGGGTTGTCTGTGGAGCCGTGGCTTAAGCCGGAGCCAGGCCTCGGCTTTGCTTTGCCCCGTCCTGTCGCCGCACCACTCACCACCACAGGAGACGAGGTTAGATTAATCATCATCTCCAATGACGAGCCTTGTCAATATCCCCCCTATAAAAGGAGTTCGGGATCAGCAAATCCCCTCAATTATGACAATACCGCTACAAATTTTGCGCTCGGTTATCGCTGCATGCTTGGCAGAGGTACAAGTCGCCCCCGTCCCCCATACACCTCCCCCCGCCTTCCGCCCTCACCTTTACGGCTCCCTATTTACCCCCCGCACCTCCGTTGTCCGAGCTCATAGCCTTCGTCCACCTTTAGTCAGCGTTGCTAGATGCTCCGTTGAAAAACCTTAGCTATACTTTTCCAAATCCCAGCCAGGGTGTTTTCAACTTGAACCTAATGCAAAGGATAGCGTAAGGAATCGTGATGGTGCATGCCCAGTATAAAATTGACATTTAGACAAGGTATGACTTTAATCAGAACGATACGTTTTTTCCCCCATAAAATTCCCCAAGGCAAACGAATCACATAATGGGAAGTCTGAGAATCAACTCCAAAGCAAGATATACGTATTGTCTGTTACTTTTGGTTAAATGAACTGAATTTTGCAATTTGGAACTACAAATTCTAGCCCGGTTTAGAAGCAACGTATGTGCCATTTGTCTCCCTATGCACTTAAGTGTTTTTCCAGAAGAGCAAGAATTTATAGTTCCGAATTGCAAAATGCAGTCCAAATGACAAAAATACAAATGACGTCATAATCGAAATTTCATTTGATTTGTGTCTTAGAGACTTGTCATACTCTCGCATGGAGTTTATTTCAAATTTCTCTTCGTGTGAGATATTTTCTATGTGGGATTTTGAAGAGAGAACCTGTGATGGAGGACCTCCTTCTATTTCAGACCTTGTTTAGTGGTCCACACAGCGCTTTTTTTAGAGGATTGCTACTTTAAAATAGTTTGCCATATTTGATACCTATTTGAAATATTCTAAATAAAAAAGATGTAGATGAAGTTACAGTAACATTCTTGACTAATCCCAGCTTTTCTACGAGAGACCGCGGTGAAATACATGGACGAGGGGACAGCTGAAAGTTAAAATTGACCCCAAAAATATTGCCTCAAAAGTATGGGTAAACGGGCTACTCAATTACTCATATATTCGCTCATCCTCTCAATGGACCCAAATAAGGTTTTAATTTCCATTAAATCATCGCAATTCCCAGTACCATGATAACGTCGAATCAAAATATTTCCATGATGTGTGAAAGTTTCTAAGAAGCTTACCTGGCTAGAAGTAGGTTCCTGGTCAAAATATCCGACGTGTTTGGTCCTCCTCTCACAAGTGCTGGTGGGGTGATCCGAGTCACTATCCTCGTCCGTCGGGTGCGCCGAAAGCCGGTCCGGACACTCGGAGGGGTCTGCGTCTGGAACCCTCGCCGTTCGACCCGACTCCATTGTCCTACCCTTGGAGTGATATCGCAACAAGTCAGGGTTCCAGACCGGGATCTGAATGTAAGACACCGGTGCTTTCGATTGGGGCAACTTGAACTTTGAAATTCGATTTTGCGAGTTTATCGGGGAAAGGTCCAAAATCTCAGCTCCGTAGCTGTTCTCGCAGGATTCGTTCTCGTTCGTGCTCGAGCTGCTGTTGCGCGGACCGTATCTCAGGCTCTGGCTCGAGTTTCGCGAGTACAGGTGGCTCATTGGCTCGGGGGTGGAGGTGTACCTCTTCGAAGAGAACCTTTTCCTCCTCGAGGACCCGTTCGCGTGGGGTAGTAAGTACTTTTTGGAATTACATGCTCTGACCGGGTCGGTAATTTTCTTCTCTGATGGGTACCCATCCTCGTGACCTAGTCTCAGAGAGAGAACTGGGGCTGGCGGAAGCAAGTTAGGAACATTTACAAAGTAATCCCTTTCTTTCCTCACATTCTGATGGTCAATCTGGTGCCTTAGGTAGAACTCCGATTTTATTTTATACAGAGGATCTCGAGAGTCTAGTTTCGGGTGCAACTTGTTACTCTCGCATACGTATTTTCGCTCGACATCGCTCGCCTCGTCCTTCTCAGAGTCTTCAGTATCCTTGTCTTGATCTTTAAACTTTTGTCGAGCGAGAGATTTCAGTGATTTGTAACGAAAGTCAAGAACTAAATCAGTTTTCTCATCAGTCTCTTCCTTGATACACAATTTCAGACTAGGCTTAGCTTTAGATTCCTCCTCACCATCAGACTCTGTTTTCGTCGCAACTTGAAATAGTTTATCGTCACGGTGGTACTCAATCGCTTTGGTTGGGTTACGTGTCGAACTCTCCTTACATGTTGGGTAAAACTCCCGGGAATCCTCGTACTTATCAGTCGGAACATAACCATCAGAATTGTTGCCCTCGTCATCCGCCAGGCACAGTTCACTCGGGTATTTGGGGAGTTTCAAATATTTGCGTTTTCTGTTGTCGAGAGGGATTGATAAATTCGTCGAATAGCAAGAGGGGTCAATGGAAAACGAAGAAGGGCTTGGATCCCAAGTGTTGTGTTTCCTCTTTTGAGCTCTCTTTACAGGGGTGTCCTTGTTATTTTTGAAAATGTCAGACCCCAGAGAGTCTAAGTCCAGACGCTTTTGGCACTCAGCACATCCCAACAGGAACTTAGTGACAGCCTCTCGAGGGAGAAATGCGTAGGTTTGTGTGATCTGCAACAAAATAAAATACCAAACATGTGATACATGTTGAACCAAAGTTGACCTGTGCAGAAGCACCTTAAAAATTACAACGAGCATTATCAAGCGTAAAACATTAAAACTTCGAACGCCTTGGGCCAGTAAACGTGTCACTTGTTAACTAGAAAACATAAACTAAAACATTAAGTCAAAATTAGGAGATTTAAACTTTTATATCCATCGGTTTTAACACGATGTTATCTTGTTCACATGCAAACCCGAGAACTTTAGTTTAATGGCACGAATGCTTAGTCTAGCATGCAATATCTTTTTAATTGTAACGACTGATATAATTACATACGTAAATTTGTCGTTGCTGTTACATTCCCTGATAGATGATATTATATGAATTTTTTAGGGCGGAAAAATTTCTAGTAGACCTCGAGAAGATAAGTTATTTATCTCGTCAAAAATGCCGTATATCATAAATTTATTCCTTACATAGGTCAAAAAGCATTTGTAACAATAACGGGTTGACATTGTTTAACTTACTCTGCTATTCGTCGCAATATATCTTAAAGAAGAGCCTGCTCCTTAATTTTCCCAGAAAATTGTGGAGGATAATCTTGGTTGACTCCTTTATGGGTTAATTAAATATTACAGAAATGAACGGGGCGTAATATCTATTCGAAGGTATTACAGATTAGTAAACGCGTGAGCCACGTAATGAAGCAGCTCACTAGTTCGCCTTCAATTTATTGGTTATGCGATGAAGGGTACGCAAGAGTTAAAATAGTTGTATCCCGTAAGTTGACCCATGAGAGACGGTACCGTTCGTTCGCTGTTTCGACTTTAATGACGGCGGCCACCCTCTACAAATATTAAAAATTATAATTAAGTTTCTTTCTCCTTTTTTCAAAAATTCTTGATGTGCTTAGTGGAATAAAACTGAAAATAAATTGAAGATAATGCTATTCTCGGAAGGATTTGGAGACGTAAAAAAAACATCGTTTGAAAAAGCACGATATGATTAAAAACAATCAATGGATACAAAAAGCAAGGAAAAAGGGAGAAACGTTGAAGTTGGAAGGACGTTACTGTAATGATATGCCATAATTCAAATGAAATCATCAGGTAGGATCCGATGGTGCCGTAAATTTTTAAAATCGTTCTGTATCTACAATGAATTGAGGTTGATAAAATGAACGGCTATTTTCAGGATCATGTTCATTTTCAAACACAGGAATTACACACCATCACTCGCAAATTGTGCGGAAACCAGTTTTAGTCAAAAGGGGGCAAAGCTAGAATAGAGAATGGAATGTTCGCAGCAAAATTGTATCGGACTTAGATTCTGTATTGATACTAAGAGGTTTAATTCGATTAGTCTTATGAGAAAACCAAATTCATGAATTTGCGGAGAAAATTACGTTAGTTTGATGATATTTTATAAAAATACCGCATTTGTGTATATATTCCAGCAATCAAGGCATTATGATGACTTGAACTTGAAATGAAATGAAATGGAATCATAAATTAAGAAACACATATTTAAATTTGCAGGTCATCTTTCTGCCACAATTATGCGGAAAAATCTTTGAAGGTGCATCTTCATTCTGATAAGTTACTCGAGTTAACAAAAGTGCCTTTTTCATAGCAGCCCTGCGTTTTCTCCCTCAAAACAGAGATAAAACCCCGAGACCAATTTATCAATGGCGTAATGTTTAACAAATCACCGAAAGTCTCGTTCCGTCCGTCCGGTAAATGGCTGCGGAGTTTCAACTCGGACGCCGGGTCCGTCTCATTCTTCCGGTTTATAAAAACTGCGTTTGCTATCGTGTACTCGAGTCGCCTCCACTTCATGTTTTATTCATCCGAAATGATGCACGGCCAAGCGGCTCCCGACACAAAAGGAAGGGGTCCGAGAACTCCGGGGGTGCCGGCCAAAATATTTGTCGCAGTGTTATATATTTTCCGGAGGTATCGCATTTTCCGCGTTCGTTTTTATCGAAAGCCCGCGTTTCCCGGGGAGGCATCCTTATCTGGAAGCGGGCATGGTGTGCCGTGTGCTGTGTGCGCTAGGCTGACGGGCCGCTAAGCCGGCAGGGCCTAGGGGGCTCCAGCCGCGCTCCCTGCTTTCTTCGTGCGTCGACGGTGCCTTCGCTCCCCCTCCCTTTGCGCGCCCTTTCCTTTGGCCGTGGGTTCGGGCCCAGCGTCGCCCCTGCCGCCTGCCCCCTCCCGGATCCCAGCTCCCGGGTTCGCCCCCTTCTCCCCCACCCCCCGCCCGCCCACCGCCTCCGCCTCCGCTCGGCCCAGTAATGAGGGAAGTAAGGGACCAAGGGACCAAGGGACTGAGGGACCGAGAGAGAGTTTTCCCGGCTCCCCGTTCGGGTCGATTGCAAGGGTCGCGGAGGTCGGGAGTTGGGATGTTGGAGTGGGTGGCGGCGGGAGGGGAGGGCTCGAGCCGGGGATGGAGCTCTGGGACGGGGATGGGGATGGGGATGAGGGTATGAGAGCGTCGTAAAAAGTAGTCGCTGGCTTGGAGCGAGGTTTTTATCTCGGGGAGGATGTAGGTGGTGGCTCAACCTTATTTTTGGACGCGCCAAATGACGGCCTAGCCGGCGGGCTGCGGGGCGGTGGGCGGGTGGGTGGTTGCGGCAGGGGGGACTCGGGCTCGGGACAGGGACGGCGAGGGGACGGGGGCAGGGATGGGGATGGGGGTTGGAACGGGCCGGGTTCGCCGGTTTAATGTTGAAGCATCCATGCTTTCAAGACGCTTGGGGCTTGTTCCCTTCCTCCGCCTCGGCCCTTTCCTCGTCCCTTCCGCGCCCTCCCCGCACCCTCCCCGCTCCCCAGCGGACTTCGCCTCCTCTTCCTTGGCGCGCCTCGCAACTTCGTTTAATTAGAGCGTCCCGGCGTCCCACATGATGGACGACGTAGGTCAACAATCATA
Source organism: Bemisia tabaci (assembly GCF_001854935.1). NCBI lineage: Eukaryota > Metazoa > Arthropoda > Insecta > Hemiptera > Aleyrodidae > Bemisia > Bemisia tabaci. The sequence continues at coordinate 5,421,763 of NW_017549038.1, read as the reverse complement.
TTCCCCCGTTTCTTTTGCAAATCTCAAATTCTATAGACCGTATTCGATAACGGTTCGATGTATCGTTTGGTTCAAAACAATAGAACATAACCTCAAACCAAATTTTGAGGATTTTAATCGGAAAAGCTGAAAATGAGAAATTTCCTAACAATTTCACTTTGCATTGGCATTTGGTACTCAAAAGAAGAAAAAAAATCTGTTTCAAAAGATCCGTTCTCTCAGATTTCTGAATTTAATTTTGAGGCTATGTTTATGTTTTGAACCAATCGATATCGATACAATCTCACCCGTTTGATGTATCGAATACGATCTATTTACGTTTATCAAATTTGTCACTATGTATGGATAATTTCAAGATTAAAAGTCTTAAAATTACGGTTCAATGTGCCTTGCGGTACAGTTCGTCTTGACTTTTCTCGTTGCTTCCAGAACTTTTCTACCATGATGGTTACTGCGTTACTAAAGCATAAAGTTGCTTTTACACATGCGGTGGGTCTGCAGGTTCCAAATGAACCAGTGGCGATATGGCGTGAATAATTGATCATCGATATTTCCCCATTTTAAGCTACGGTAAAGAATCGAACTCCGCCTGTGCCGTCTCCTCGACGGTACTGCCGGTCCCAAGCCCGGGCTAAGGAGGAGGGTTCGGAGGTAAGGCTAGCAACCTGCCTCCGGTAAAAAGACCCGTTTTTGCTCATAGGAGAAATAAAAAGCCTCGGTATCAGAATAGAAAGGACTTTCGACCCAAAGATTTAAGGATAACGGACAAATGGACAAAAGCGGCTCAAAAATTGAGAATTGCGTCTTGGAATGTGACATCATTAACAAATAAGGAGCAAGAAGTTATTATTGAATTGGATGGAAAGAAGATCGACATCTGTGCGCTGAGTGAGACCAAGAGGAAAGGAGCTGGAAGTGTAATGAGGGGCAACTACCTGCTCATATATAAAGGCGTCGACAAGAGTGAAAGAGCACACGCCGGCGTTGGAATGTTGGTTCATAAGAACCTCATTGATAATATCATTGATATCGATTATATAAGCGAAAGGATCCTAAAAGTTATCATCTACTTAGGCCGAGAAAAATTAAATCTGATATCAATTTACGCGCCAGATACGAGTAGAGGGAAGCCAGAGCGAGATACGTTTTATGAGTCTTTACAAAAAGTCATCGACACAATACCAGCTCGGGAAAAGTTAGTCATGATGGGTGACTGGAATGCTCGTGTTGGGAATAATGTTGTACCTGGGATCAAAAATAGATTCAATGAGCCCACCTTGAATGACAGCGGTGAGGAACTCATTGAGTTTTGCGCCATAAATGAATTGAGGATTAATAACACGTTTTTTGATCACCCGTTACAACAGAAAATTACCTGGACCAATCGGAGAGGCCAAGCATCGATGATTGATTTCATCATCAGTAATCGGCATGTACATCCACAGCAGATCCTAGATGTTCGCACCTTGTCATCCGCAGATGCTGGTACTCAGCACGGCTTAGTGTTATGCGAACTAAGAATCGATTTCAGTCAGCGAAAACAGCAACCGGTGATTTTCGAAAAACTTTGTGTTGAAAAGATGTCCGACCCCAGCATCAGGAGCTTCTATCGCTCCAGGCTGCATGGCAAGTTGGAGAGTGTGCCAGATGAAGATTTGACAGCAAATGAGCTGTGGCGGCATGTAAAATCGAAGGTGCTGGAAGCAGCTGGTGAGGCAGTAGGATGGCGAAAAGTAAACAGAAATCGCACAGATACCCGGACACCCTGGTTTTGTGATGAAGTCAGAGATGCTGCAAGGTCTAAGAAGGAAGCATTTTTACAGTATAAATCTAATCCCACTCCAGAAGAATATGAAAAGTACAAAAGGGTCCGCAATTCGATGAACCAGAGAATTAGGAAAATTAAAGAAGGCTATTGGGAAAGTTACACCAAAGGAATGGAGCATGACTTTTATGGTGCGCAACGGAAAATGTGGAATGCTCTTCGAAATCAGCGGAAAGAAATCTGTGAATTTAGGCAGGCCCATCACATTCGGAAAGAAGAATGGCACACTTATTTTACTGAACTGTACAAAGATGCAGATGACGACATCCAAGAGAGGATTGATTACCAGAACGAAGATAATGTGACCGTGTCATTGGAGATGGTGACCAAAGCCATTCACAGATTAAAGCTCAGAAAATCCCCTGGACCAGATGGCATCGGAAATGAATTCGTTAAATATGGTGGAAAAGTCCTAGCTGTGTGGATGCATCGTCTGTTCCAAAAAATTTTGGAAGAAAAGAAAATGCCGGAAGACTGGAAGGATAGTTTCACAATTCCCATCTTCAAGAAAGGTGACAAATTTGTACCTGAAAATTATCGCGGTATTACGCTCCTAAACACGTGCTCCAAGCTATTTACATCCGTTCTTAAAGATATTTTGGAGCAGATTGTGCATATGGCCGAGGAACAGCAAGGGTTTAGGAAAAACAGAGGCACCAACGATGCCATATTCATGGTACGACAATTGGCAGAGAAATCCATCGAGTTCAACAAGCCTTTATTTTTATGTTTTGTGGATTTGGAGAAGGCATTCGACCGCGTACGGAGAACAGATGTCTTGAGGATACTTAACGAGCGGAATGTTCCCAGGTGTCTCATCGAGATAGTTGCCGACTTGAACTCGAACACCAAGACACGGATAGTCACCAGGGAGGGAACCTCTGATGTAGTCATTGTAAACAGAGGAGTAAGACAAGGGGACTCCCTCAGCTCTTTTCTATTCAATTTGTTAATGAATAAGCTAATCGATGCAGTTAGATTTAAGAGAGGCTATCGGCTAGGCAATTCGAATATTAATATAATCTGTTATGCAGACGATGCTGTTTTAGTAGCAAGCTCCGAGGATGATCTGCAAAGAATGCTCCATTCCTTCAACCTGGCTGCAGAGGTATTCAACATGAAAGTGTCGGCTAAAAAAACAAAAAGTATGGTCATCAGCAAAAATCCAATACGATGTAAGCTAGTCGTGGACGGTACCGTAGTTGAACAAGTAATGCAGTTTAAGTACTTGGGCGCTTTAATAACGAGTGTGAAGGATTTAGGGACCGAGGTGCGGAGTCAGACAATCAAGGCAACTAGAGTAGCCGGATGCCTAAATGAAATGGTTTGGAGGAATAAGTACATGGCTAAAGAGAGCAAAGTTCGAGTTTATAAAACGGTTGTAAGACCTGTGCTGACTTACGCTGCGGAGACCCGAGCGGACACGAAGCGCACTAAACAACAGTTGCGGACCGTAGAAATGAAAGTCCTGAGGAAAATAGCAGGCTTTACGCTCCGAGATAGGCAGACCAACGAGTCAATTCGCGAAGAGTGCCAAATTCAAGATATTGCCAAATGGACCAAGATGCGCCGGAAAATGTGGTCGGAACATGTTGAGAGGATGGAGGGGGAAAGGCTTGCCAAGATTTGTATGGTAGGACGACCTCATAGCCAAAGGCAACCCGGACGACCGCCCAAGAGATGGGCACAGAGCTGCCTTTCATCCCCGGAGAATTAAGTGATCTCTCTCATCGGCATCATATTACTGTTTTAGAGGCTAGACAAACAGGGTCACGGCCCTAGTCAGAAGGCAGAAGAAGAAGAAGAAGTAAAGAATCGATTTTTAAGATGTTCGTTGCGAACACCCTGTCTATCGATCATTTTCCATAGGTTTAAATAGCAGATCGATCGGTATGTCGTAAGGCACGCGATGCCACTGAAATGAATCGTGCATGTCAGTTGTAACTGCCTTTGGCCCAGGATTTGATTATATTAGAAACTTGAGTAGATGTTGTTAAATTTTCAAAATCTATATTTACTTCACTATAAATGAAAAAATTGACATCCCTGTGTAGGGTTGACACTCATTATAATAATTATCACAGCAAAATCACGCTTAATTATCATTGCGTGTAATGCTTCCTTATAAAGACTTCGAGACTTATTCCAACATATACTGCTATTACAGTTAATACTTTTCATTATTTTCGTATCAAATGTTATAAAATTGACCTCGCTTTTCAAAATTTCAAATTTCTGCTAATTTCTTCAGTTTTAGATTTATGCATGAGTGACCTAACAATAGATGAAAGATTTTACAGGAACAGTAAGAAGGAAAAAAGAAGAACGGCATTCGGTTTTTCTGCGACTTGTACATGTATCCAGCGGATTGTGAGAAAATGATGAGTAGCTGAAAAAATGGAACCAATTGATGCGATATATCGCATCCCGTTCTGACACAAAATATGGCGTCCATCGAATCACCTAAAGGCAATTTTATGATCTTTCTCGTCTCTCATAGACAAATCTGAATCTTCGCGTGACTCAGCCCGGCTCAAAGCGTCAACTCTAGACATGACTTTTTTTTTGCGAGGTATATGTTCAGATGTTCAAGTCTTGCTTTTTTACTCTGGAGACACGCTTTATTCACCGTAATATTGAGACAACGGCAGAGCGAAGCACAATGTATCTTTCAACTTCCCTCCCCCCTCGGTTTCTCGCTGCTGTCTCTTTCGAAGCTCGTCGCTCCCAAGTCGCTCCCCATTATACTCCCTTAATTCACTCTTCTTTTCGTTGCGAATGCCATTCCGTGCATCAGAGACACTTGTTGAATTGAGTTTATCCCCGGAATTTCAAAAATTACTCAAATGAACGTGCGTCTCCTAAACGACCGACATTGTGACTAGACTTCCTTCAGAATGTCTCCTCTCACTTTCCCCCACCTTCTCTGGTCCCCGTGATTTTATTTTTCGCCCCTTCTTGATTTACCCTTAATAAAAATAGCGGCACAGGAAAATAAAGGTGCCATTAAAAATTTAAATTATCGGCCGTAAGTTCTGCTACAATTTTTGATACACTGGAATAAAAAAAACACATTGGATCTAGAGTCCAGACTTTTGAAAACATTGACAAGAAAAAATACTCTTGATTCAATCGGATTTTTGCTTGAATCAAAACGAAATCTGGGGACACGGACTTTATGTTCACTTTTTTTACGTCCACAGACTTTTCGTCCTCAATTTTTACGTCCACAGTTCTAACGTCCATACTATTGTTAAGTCCATTACTTAAACGTCTGCTAAGTGAAGTCCACAAATGTAAAGTCCACTAAAATCAAATTCAAGCGTCATATTTTAGTCCGTGTGTAAAATTATATTGACAATATCGAAATGAGAAAATTAAGAGAGAATGAGGTGTTGTTATCGTAACTCATATTTTAAATGAAATGTTAATTTCTTCTTTTGATTCATCTTTTCAAATTGTCTTTGGTAAATACTTGGTTTCATTTCTATCCTTGAAATTTCCGATATAAAATATGCCGTAAATGTATATTATTTTTTTTAATGAAATCGATTACTTCATTTTAAAAACATTTACATTTTTAAAACGTGGTAAATATTTGTAAAACCTTCTCCAAGCAATGGCATCGATATGAATCTCTATGAGCCGTAGTTGTGATGAAAGAAACTATACAAAAATTAATAAAAGAGGAAAAAAACTAAGGAGCACGCAATTTTTTGTTTTTAACTTATTTGTACATCGACCTCCTTGAATCAAATACTTCCAATTTTGAGCGTTTGGTTGCGCTTACACCATGCTGCAGCACAGTAAAAGCCCAAAAACATAAAAGAATACATTTGAATGCTTTGGAAATCATTAAATTTGACACGGAAGCACTTTTATATTTACAAAAAACACATTATATTGTCCAGTAGTACATATTTCTTTTTCATCAGTTTAAAAGGGAATAATCAATGCAGAGAGTGCAAACATTTCAAAATCATGAGTTGAAAAACGCTGACTTCGCGAGTTTAAATATTTAAGCCCAACACAGAGCGGAGCGGCGTGTTAGCAGCGCAGGACGCGCACTGGCGCCTACAAACCTAACGGGATACTTCACGCATTGCGTAACGCGTAAAGTATCCCGTTAGGTTTGTAGGCGCCTATGCGCGTGTCACGGTGGTTTCCTGCCGCGTCGCAACGCTTTAAGCAACTATTTCGCGTCAGAGGCGTTGCACAGTATACTACAAGATTGAAGGCGCACGAAATAACTAGTTAAAGAAGACTTTCAATTTCAACTGCATCTTTTACTGAATAATGTTTAATTTGGCATTGGAGCGTTTCCTAGGCTCCCGTTTTGGTTTTCATCTTATCATATCCGAACAGTGTACACATGAACAAATGTTTTTATCTGCTCTTAGACTTAGAGTCTGTTCGCTTTCATGACTTGATTCATGAATGAAATGAATTTAAGAATGAAGGTAGTAGTAGTATGCATTTATTTTTGAGGTGGTTCCTGTCATTTAAATGAGAAAAAAAAAAAAAATGTGGACATAACATGTCCACAATTTGGACAATTTTGGACATATTCATGGTTGGACATTAAATCGTTTGGACTTAATGAAGACTGGACTTAACGCTTAGTGGACATAAATAGCGGTGGACATTTACTTAATGGACGAAAGGTAGGTGGACATAAAGTCCTGGAAACGAAATCTGCTTGAATTAAGAGGCTTGGTTCTTGATTTAAGCAAAAATTCGATTGAATCAAGAGTATTTTTTCTTGTCGATGTTTTTAAGAGTCTGGACTCGAGATCGAATGTGTTTTTTTCCCAGAGTGGTAATGTTTCAAATCTGACAATTAATGAATCACAGAAGCCAAAATGAAGTAGGGAATTACAGATATCAATTTTCTTGGCAATGATTTAAAAGTTCGGTCATGATAACTTTTGAGAAAAAAATGAAAATGAAAATTTAGGCGACAGAATGGCATGTCCTCGAAATCATTTTCTCATTTAATTTTGCGTGCGACGCGATATCTATCAAATACGTTTACGACAAGATTAAACTGGAAATAAAAATCATCGTCGCCATTTTTTCATGCAACAAATTCAGTCCGTTTATTTATCACTGAAACGAGAGTCAACGGCTCTTGAAACTACTTTATTTATTTGAAAAAGTAAGCGAAGTGTGTGAGTTTTTTCTTTTGAACTTTCATGATTTTATCAAAAATAAAGATGAAAATATTGAGAATCATTTGGGAATCGAATCGGAACTTTTTTTTCAATATGTTCTCGAGAATAGGATGGATATAGAATATTTTCTGACCGCCTCCGGAAAATTACGCCAAATGTATAACAGCGAACGTATGCCACATATCAGCTACCGTTTAACAAATCTTACGTTTAATTTTTATCTCATATTTATATTAATTTCAATTTATTAACTCGCTTTAAGCGTATTCTAGTTAGTTGGTTAGCGCGAATAAAGTGTTTATTTGGTGTAGGTACGTGAGACGTGGAAATATCCTAAAAGTATGATATGAACCGTCTCAGCTGTTCATCGACGTAATTTACAAGCGTTGATTTCCTTCCTCGCGGGGAAGAGATTAGAAAATCGTGCAGAATAGAGTACGGTGGAGTATTCACACTGAGCTCATTCATAAATTCATTCATAAATCACAAGTCGCTCGCCGAATCAATTATTTGGTCCTTCATTCATGAGTTGGCGCTTTCCCTTGGTCTGACGCAAATGCTTTGTTTCGCTCGAGTCATGCTTAGTTCCCCTAACTTTGTAACCAATCTGCACTAATGAATGAACTTCGCTCCTATTTTCATCGCCTCATACTTTTGTTCGACGGAACATCCGATTATATCATGTCTAGAATCCCCTCGCTTTTCCCGGTTGTTGTTCCCCCACTGTTTCTTCACCTGAGCTTAAGTTCTGTTTTTCATGTGATTCGTATCTTAAGACTTCCATCTAAATAGTTACGGAACTCGTTGATTCATTTCGTGATTTAACGGTATGAGAAGTTGAGAGCGAAAATACTGATTGGCATTGTGAAAATGAAATATTATTGCCCTAGTGTTTAGATGAAAATTTTATATTTATTAATTCGTCACCAATATCGACGGTGTAAGTCGGCAATCACATAACTCGGTTTGCGACGTCGCAGACTTCCTGTCATACTTTATTTTTTAAATGGAAAACTACTCAACGGCAATTCTTTAAAACTGTCATGATTTTTCTTCTCAATGCGAAGAAAATTCTGCAAAAACTTCAAGAAATTTAGTCAATTTGCACTTCTATAAAAAAAATGACGTAGAGGCGGAAATTTTCAGACACCGCAAACGAGTTATGTGATTGCCGGCTTTCACCATCGATATATAACGTCACCAATATATCCGTCATTAATAAAGTCACCTTCCGACCAAAGTATCACAAAGCGCCACGCAACGTTTCAAAATTTCCGGCATCATTTTTTTACAGAGTAATTATTGGTTAAATCTGTTCGAAAATTTCTTTGTGCTGCCGGCGAAATTCAGTGAAATTTTCGGATAGCTTCGTTGAACAATTTCTCTGTAAAAAAATAAAAAAAATGGCGACGGAAATGGTTAAACGTAGCCTGGCGCTTGTGATACTCTGGTCGGAAGGTGACAATTTTTCTTGAATGTAGCACACGTTTCTGCGTTTATCCCTTTCTCTTTTGAAGACTGCGCAAGCAGTTGCAGGAGCTATTACCATATTATTAATAGATCGTAATTTTAACTGGTCTTTTTATGACCCTTTGGAAGGAGGTGATCCTATCTTGTACCAGCACCTATTCATGTTTTTGGTCATATAGAAGTTTATGTTCTGATTTTACGAGGATTTAGTATTGTGTCTACTGTACACATATTATTGAAATTTTCATCTTTAGAAAATTCGTTTGTTTTTTCATTATGATCACTTGATAAAAGTTAGAAGCACGGCTTTTAAAATAAAGGAGGCTTAAGGGGCGAGAGCACTGCGAGAAGCTAGAAGAAACATTTCAGGGAAAAGCATCGGTATTGAGAGTTGAAACGAAAGATGGATATAAATTAAAGTGGGTTGGAATTACTTACTGTCCGGTAGGTTTTTTTCTGTCCAGCGTGCTTGCCACCACTTTCGACGTGGACTTGATAAATGATTTCGAAAAACTGCTCGACGACGGCCACTTTTCGGTAGCTCCTTCCCTCAGTGCCACTCTGAAAATCAGAAATTGCTTTTAAGTCAAGACAGAAACGGAATTCACTGAGGCATGACTCGCCAAAATGCCAGTCTCGTCAATTTATCGAGTCCAACAAAAGAATTCCTACTCTAAGTAGCGATGCATTAGTGGCGAAACAACCTCAATTTTGACCTGATGATACGTCTAATTTGATGAGAATTTAACTAAAATCAGTGAGAATAATATTGAGAACAGTTTTATTCCGATTTAGCTTAGAGGAATACATAGACGGATCCCCGAAAGGGAGAGGGAGGCTTAGAGGGCATTCGACCCCCCCCCCCCTGTTCGTTCGAAAAAAGGGGGGAAGAAAAAAAGAAGGAAAGACGCTTTTATTTGGCAATTATTCATGAAGAAAGTGACTCAAACTGCATAAATGATACTTCAAAATTTCAAAACTTTTCCGGGAGAGGCCCTCGGGTCCGTAATCCCCCCTCCCCTCTCCATCCCTATTCAAGGTGTCTGGGTCTGCTCACGAAAGTATAATTATTTGAAAAACACATGTTGCATATTTGGTATATATTTTCATAATGTTGACCTCTCAAATCCCAATGAGAGGGTACTTAAAATATAATGCTGAGGATAAATAAACCCGCAGCTTGATTCTTGATGGACTACAGCTGAAGAATTATACCGAGATAGGTCATTTACAAATCTTGATAGGTAAAGTTGTCCGTTAATTATTGGCCTGTTTTGCATCTGACGTGGTTGGACCATAATTGATAAGTTGAAATCTTTCTTTCTCTCTACAAATGTAAAAAAACCAACCCCAACAACCTGTTTATAAACTAGAAGGAAAGACATGATATCATCACGTCTTGTACTTCATTACGCCACATTTCAACGCTACATCCCTTTTGAAAAGTGACATGTGCTTTGTGCATGACCCCTCTTTTCAAAATAGCATCAACTCATCGATTAACATGGATAGCTACTCGGAGTAGCAAGATCAGCTCCGGCAAAAAAGATAGAAGGAGACAGGATGAAATCGAAGGTGGAGAGGGAGGATCGGAAGATAGCGGGGGTAGTTTTGGGTGGAGGTCGAACTATGAACTGTATAAAAACAAAGAGAGTCACTTCGGGGTGTATGCGGCGTGAGAGAGAGACGAGGGCTATTGATTTAGCCTCAAGTTGTGAATGGTATGGGGAGGCATCCCCTCTTCCCGCACCCCAAACTGGACTTGGGAGGGTAGAAATGAGTCTTAAAAGTGAAACAGTGGACTTAGTGGTATCGTCATTCGGATCTCCTTATCATTTTTCTTCTTTCTTTCTCTATCTGTCTTCTCATTTGGAGCTTTTACCTTCAATGCTATCCCTTCTCCTTATTGTACTTAAATCATATTTTCAGTGCGACCGATTCGCCTGCCTTCAAAATGAAAATCTACCGAACACCCAAGAAACTAGGCATTCTTGTCTCCAAGTCGATGTGAAAGTAAATCAAACATGGTGCGAAAATTTTGGCGTTATCCGCGCACCTGGAAAATTTGGCCACTAGGGACAAGATTCTCGTTTCTGCCTGCTGCAATCCGGCTAAACTGTCTAAAGTTCGGCATTAAAACTTTTAAGCTCAAATCGAAAGGAAATCCGCTCAAATTAAGAGGCTTGGTTCTTGATTGAAGCAAAAATCCGATTGAATCAAGAGTATTCTTTCTTGTCGATGTTTTTAAGAGTCTGGACTCGAGATCCGATGTGTTTTTTTTTTTCCAGTGTAAGTAAAGATGTTGGGTGATGATAATCTAACGGGGAAACACATGTTGAAGGCGAATCATTGTTCACAACTTCTACGACGCGAAGCACGTGAGCTGGAAGCGAGCTAGATCCGAACCTAATTACAGTATACACGGCAACAAGTGTTCAGCTTGGTGGTTTACAATAGCCGAAGTTCATCGCGAAATAACGCCATTTCAAGGTCGCAAAACTGACCGAAAACCACCGTTTTTCACATTTATAGGTATGACTGTAAGCGATAGGAATGCAACTTAAATCTAAGGCTACAAAACTGAATGAAAATATTCCTTACGAGAATAAGATTATACAGCTCCTGTCCAAAATTTTCCTAATTGTCATGTGCATTCAGGAGAGAAATCAGTGAAATTTTCATTTAGGAATGCCCGACAGTTCCCTTCTAAGAATACACTTTATGAGTGGAAATTTTTCGGTGTAGGAATGTGTCTACTGCCGCAATCAGACGCTGAATTTAGCACCTGAATGTGGAAGTCAACAGTCATCGCCCAACGGCTGAAATTTAGCAAATTCAGGTTATTTTCATCCAGATGTGTATCAAATCCACTCGAATAGTTCAGACAAATTCAAAATTGGTCCGATGGTTGCTGAGAATCGTTGCTGAATTTTGCGCGTCACGCGCAAAATTCAGGCATCGGGCCGATGACTTCCACATTCAAGCCACATTCAGCTCCCACATTCAGCGTGTGATTGCGGTGTGAGTTTTTTCGTCTGGAAAATGACAAATAACTCTTTAGATCTGGTTTGATTTTCGGTTGTTCTTTCTAACTGGTTATATTCTCTATTTTGAAATGCCACGGTCACTTTCAAAATTAGTCAAATCAGTCACAATATTCCTCATCATCCGCAAAACTTAACGTACTGATCGTGGAGTAGAATTCTGATTCGTGCGATTACTTAATGCTTGGGTACAAGCACACATGCTATAATTATTATCGTCTGCTCGACGAAACAAAGAGAGAACGCGGGGGAGGGGAACGGGGAA
>NW_017549038.1:5339514-5408921 GCF_001854935.1 Bemisia tabaci | reverse complement strand
GGGGGGGGGGGAGGTGTGCTCCCCTTCCTGACGCTCCTGGGGTGTCGAGAGGTCGTGAACCCTCGAAAAAGTTGTTTGCCTCGATGAATAGGATAAACATTTTAACTCAACACTGGAAAACGTTATGTTGCATCCAGCGTTTTTTACCTCCATCCCGGTTTACTTTTAAAGTCTTCAGGTTCATAGCAATGAAATATCGCCCTTTCAATATCACGGTAATCAATGTTTTCGGTAAAGAAAACCATCGTTTCTTTTTTCTTACGGCAGGACTGAACAATTTCGTAGTGTAAACATGTCCACTCCATCGCTGCTAGACTATATCTGATTGAGCAAAGGTAGGAAGAACAAGAACATGGATGAACATGGCGGACGGCGTCGATTACCGCGTTTTTCAATATCAATTCACTTGGTTTTATTAAAATTATAACAACTTCATATTTATCTTTAGATTTTAAAATAAAACTGCCGGACAGCCCCATCACCTCCAACACAGGTCGTTCCCATTCCAAACGCCATGCAACTCGTATCGAACTGCCTCGCCTCATCCCATATCGAGATATACCATGCCTATGTTACGAGTGTAAAAACTGCCTTACGTCCGTCAGTTATGCAACATTTCTTAACGTTATACACGCTAAACTGCCAACTCACTTTACTTGTTATATGCTCTCGAGGGGTATAAATCAAAATCCGTACTCTACGATTGTTTTATATGTTGTAAGGAATTCTAATCGAATTTAGAATTTCAATCGCTCGTTAAAATAAATTAATCTCAGAAACATACTGCAATAATATATATATGCATTTACATATTAAACTCTCAGAATATATTTTTATGCAGGAGAAGACTTCGATTAAAGTTAGCAAGTTACAGAGGAATACTAGGAATAGACAATTCATTTCTTTTCACTTCCAAAAAAAAAACTGAATGCGAGACGTAGAGACAACAGAATTTATTCAAGTCGAGAGAAATACTTAAAGAATAAAAAGCTGAGAGGAGACAAAATAAGCAACAAAGTGGAATATGAAGAATACAGCTTGCGTTTGAAATTAAAATAATAATTTGAAATTAAAAATAAACACCGAAGTTTAATGCAGAAAAGTCTGGATTTGGTGCATTCAAGGGAATTTCCCGGGGGTAAATTATGTTGAACTTTTGCGTGATTATATCTTGCTTTTCCATCCTGTGAAGTTCTGGATCTTAAGTCAAGACGGAGTCGGTCAACGTGGACTTGACACTCCTCGAGCGTTTTCTCTCCATCTGTTTTTCTTCTCTCTTATCCGCTTCTCTTTAATCCCCTTTTCATACCTCACCCCCAACTTCTTCATTTTTGTGCAAATTCTTTTCTTCTTTTCAGTTTTCACTCACTCCGGTTTTAAAATTGGCAGGACGCATAATTCAATGCATAGTTTTAGTGAAGGTACCTCTCACTTGGATACATTTTGCAATAAGGAACCACTATTTCTGTCCCATTTTAGAAACAACATACATGTCATTGGTTTCCCGATGCAGATCTGTGCTGCTATAGGCGAGCCAGAGATAGTGGTTCCTTATTGCAAAATGTAATTAAATTAAACTTGTGGGATGGTATGAATTGCTCAGTATTCTACCGTGCTAAGGAAAAACGCCGTAGATGAACGTTCGAGAGTTCTAGATATAACATGTATTTGTGAGGCAAGTTTTGCATGGTTTTCCTTGAAATTTTCAGGCATTTTAGATTAAATCGCGAACGAAATTGCCTGAAAATTTTTAAAAAAAATATTCACAATTTTCCCGGTAAATATCACTCTTCTTGAAGGAAATTTGGCAACACTTGGAGGCTTATAGGGCGTTCTTCCTTAGCACGGCAGTATTGATGATATTATGTAGCAAGAAGTGGATTTCTTGGCAGCATTAGTTTCGTCGGATTCCTCCTCTCCGCGAATCAGATTGATTTTTTCCTCGCTATCTACCCACACAAAAACCATAAGGCTCAATACGTGAGAAAGAATCGAAATCGATGAATTTTTTGCTGTAAAATTAAAATCCAAAGTCATGTAATTTTAAATAGTTCGGTTTCAATTTCAGGCGATTGAATTTTGAGGTAAAAACACACGATTACAATACGATGCATGATGTCTCATTGCTGATTCCCCATTTTAAAGGATGCTCTCTGATAATCAGTATGGCATTTATGTACGAAGAGTTGTGTGAAGAAACGGCCGATGTCGATAAACGACAAGACATGGTGGCTTATCGAAATGGCTTTGCAGCAATTTCAACATCCGTAACTTCAGCTTTAACTACAAGAGATTGCACCCTCGAAAAAATATCCCGTTCATTATGTTTCTAATTTTATAGAGCGGTCGAAAGCAAATATGTTCAATAAATCAAGCGATTGATTTCGAGTGCGGAAAGTTAGCGGGAAATTCACAGCTCCGATAATTTAAGCAGAACAAACAGCAATAGTTGTGTATGCGGATTCGTCAATGACAAGTAGAGCGCCTTCAATTGGGCGGCTATGCAATATTACCTAGCGATGAGTACGTTAAGTTTCTTACTAGCCGGGCGCTCTTTCCGCAAGATTCACGAGTTTGATCAATGAGGATTTTTGACCTAAGCGTATGAGAGATTTTGATCAGTGAGGATTATTGAACACCCTACATGTTTCACTTAGTAATTGTACTTTTGCGATCTTTGTTTTTCCAATTTCGTTGTAAAATACAGCCAGATGCTGAATGACGTTTTGACTGGATTGAAATTTTTCCATTGCACGGAAAGATTTAGAAAAATAAAGTTTTTATAAAACTATGAGGGTAGTTTTTTTTATTACTAAATTAGCGCAACACCTAAGGGAATAAATTCCACTGATCATGAACAAATGGATTGATTGACGCGAGGTTTTTCTGAGAGCTGTCTCTATTCTTAGAGACAAGAAAAAAAAAGAGACAAAATGCTTTGCGTTCAATTTTTTTTCCTTCTTGCTTTTGTTTCAAAAATCTGCTTTTCGTGATGGGGTGGGGGGGCGGCATAAGTTTCTAAGTATTTTGAGTGCAAAATATACACAAGTACATGACCTTTAAATACCACTTTATTCACTAAAAACCTTGAAAATAAAACATTATTCTGATGAATAAAGTGTTGGTCATGTCATTCTCACAATCAAAAAATCTAAAGGCACACAATACACGTGACACGACATGGATTCAAAAGGAATCGAGCATGAAAATCTATGAATGAAGCGCTTGTGTGCGGTAAAGTCATTCTTTCAGCGTCCGCTAGATGGCCCCAGTATGCGGCGAAGATATTCGACAAGTTTACAGCTCCGCCGGAAGACTGCGCGCCCTTTTATCCCTTCATGCTCCTGCATTTGAAGCCCTAGGGGGTCGATTTGCCTTCATTTTCTCAAATAACAAAATTTAAAGAATATGTCTTCACTGGTATTATTTACTGCAAATTCATCGGAATCATCATCGCCGAATTTTCCTCGAGAATTGAGTGCATCTATCCTATAATCTAAGTGCATTCCACAGTTATTATTATTGAGCCCTGCATTAAAATTTGAAATTTTTAGTTAATCTATTTTTCATCAAGTTTCTAATTTTTAAATTAGAAAGTCAAATTGACATGCAATCTAATTGCTCTTAGGGAAAATGTATATGCATGGTAAGTTGTGTTTGTACTGCATTCTTCATCAAAGAGTCACTGTTTCAGCTCAATTTAGAAACAACATATGCGCACTAGCAGTTTTTCCAAGCAGACGAACGCTTTCATGGATGAGCCAGAAATGTTGGCTCCAACTTGCAAAATGACCATTTGGCGTTTGATATAATCGTTCGGGATATCACCTGCAGTGAGGGTTGGAAAAATTGTTCGTCACTTTTGATGAACGGAATATTTTTACACTATTTAAGAGAAAATGATCATACCTGCTTTAAAATTATCGATTTCATAGTGCCAACATGTATATAATGCGAGATTGAATAAAATAATAAGAAAAATTGATACCTTCCTTATGGATCCATTTAAGAATTTTTCAACAATTATTTCACTGCTCTAGAAAAATTAACAAGGGGCCGTAAATAATGCTTAAATTTTGACATCGTTAAATGGTCCATTTAGCAGAAAAATTATACGCAAGCAGGGCGACTCTTCTGATGAGTGATAAGGGGGTCAGAAACATGAATTTCTAAGTCAAGTTGGCATCGCTGCTTCAACTGCAGTACAATTTGATTCACGCGGTGAAACTTTCAGTACTGCCCTCACGTAGAACTAATTTAAGCACTGCTGATATCACTATTTTGCAGAAGTTCGAAGCTCATCGCAGTACAGGAGCTAATCGCAGATCAATGAAGGAGTTTTTAATTATATTTTGCTTTACTTTTCACGGTCTATTAGATGATGATAAAAAAGGCATGTGTTAACATCAAAACAAGTACCCAATCGGAAATTTGACCTTGGTACAAGCTTAGTATGACATTTTTTCACATTTGAATAGAGTTGCCAAGCTTATCTTGCTAATGTTCCCACAATGTTAGCAGGACATTTATTTTACCTCTGGGACAAGCTTGAGCCCAAAGATTGTGCCAAGGTTAGGTTTGTAAGACTGCTCCAAGCCTATCCTGACAATATTGCCACAATATTGGTGGGACATTATTTTACTTCCGAGACAAACTTGGATATTCAATATTAAGACAACGTTATGTCAATAATATTGCTCCAAGCTTGTTTAGCTGATATTGTGATCATGATGTTGCCATAGACTTGATGTTAAAATATTGCCATAGTATTGGCAGGATATTTATTTTACCTCTGAGACAAGCTTGGATTTCCAATTTTACTTCTGAGGCAAGGTGGGCGATAGAACGCCGTATTACCTGCCGTCCTCGCGGAAGATATTTCATAGCGTCGCAATGCCTAATGTAGGCATACGGATCATTGGAGAGCCGATGAACCTTCCTAAGTCAGCTACTTTCTTGGCTGCTTGCACTGGTTGAAGTATTCTACTCGGATCCCACTTGTAACGGGCACTGCCCAGGCGAAACGAGAACCAGCCCCATTGACGGGGCGGCCGCGCGCGGACCGTTGCCAAAAAGCTCAATTTGAGCCCTTGGCCTAAGAATATCGGTAAGATGGGTTAGACGCCTATGGATCATGTGCCTATTACGTCAAAAAGCGAAAGGTCGCAGTTTTTGCCCTTTAATTTGCCCTTAAAGGGACCGCAACGGCATATCCGCGGCGAGCGCGCCCTGGTGGCGGAAATAGCAAACGCGGTCGAATTGTGCTCGCCGCGCACAATATTGTGTTAATCTTATGACAATATAAGAAACAGAAGCCTAAAATGTTTATTTTCTTAATCTTGTGACAACGTTAAAGTGCGAATATTACCACAATGTTGTAAAAATAATGTTAGCTTAATATCAATTCAGCAGATTTAGATATCCAATATTGTGTCAATATTATGACAATATTACGAACATAAGCCTGTTATGTTTGTTGTTCTAACGTTAATTGAATGTTAACATAATAACAATACCGCAGTATCACAGAGATAACATCGTCTCGATATTATTTTAGCAATTTTGTTTTCCTAATATTGTGTCAATATTGTGTCAATATTATAAGCAGAAGCCTATGTTCAGTATTTTTTTAACAATGTGCCAATGTTAAAACTAACATATTACTGCAATATTGAAAACATAACTCTATGACAGTATTAGTTTACCAATATTGTATAACCAATATTGTGACAACATTGTGACAATCTTGGAATCACCGAGCATCACCTGACCTTGGATTTCTAATGTTGCTAATATTGGTGCAATATTAAAATACTAAGGTTATATATCCAGTATTGATGGTATATTGTACCAAGATTCTCAGGCCAACCTTACTGTTGAAATATGCTCACAGTCTCGCTAAGGTTGCCACAATATTATTCCGATCTGCCCAAGGTCAAATTTCCGATTGGGTAGAACAATAATCATTGAAAGGGTTGGAGGACAAAAAACATAGTCGCAGTCTCTGAGAAATTGAGTTATCAGCGAGTTTAACTAAAACTAGTCTTGAAATATATAGTATGAAAAATTCACAAGTAAAACTCAATTTTTAATTAATAAAAAGTTAGATTGAACTTTTCCCCCTCCTAAAAGCTCCATGTAATTTTGAAAATATAATCGCGTATTCCTTGAAATAGCAAGATTTGTACTTATGCCCCTTGTCCTTCAAGCCCCTCCATTGGAGTTGTTTAACTTTTCCACATGTCTTTAGTTCCCATTCTTCAGATATTAAAAACGATTTGAATCCAGGGCCGGATTACGGGGGTGGCCACATGCGCCGCGGCCCATGGCGGCAAATCTAGGGGGCGGCAAATTTTGCAACTTTTTTAAATGTAGATATAAAAAAAAATCTGATTTAGAAAAAAAATATTACAAACGAGAAAAGCCTACAAAATATCTCATCTCCTGAGAGTACAGTAATTTCTAATTTTGTCGTCTTTCAGTGATACAAGAGACAGTACATTTAATTAGTCGGGTTGAAGAGAGAAACCAAACACACAATTTGGCCTGGAACGGCGCGACTTAAGGAGAAATGATGACGAGGACTTGAGATGAAAAGGAGAAGCCCTCGGCACGGCAATCAGCATGTAACACATATTAGCGCCTACAAGAATGCATGAATACTTCACGCATTGCGGCAAACACAGTGCGATCAGCGTGAGACGCATAGCGCCGACTAGACTGCGTGAATACCTCACGCATTGCGTCAAACACAGTGCGGTCTGCGAGGCGCGGCGGCGGAAGTTAAAATCATTGAACCAAATTTTGTGTTTGTTCTTTCATAATTTTTTCGTTCATTTCTTATGAATGGAAGGTCTTGTCCACACAGCAGAGATAGGTTTACGAAACTTGACTTTCGCGCAAAGTTCCGTGACCTTTTGCTTGTAGTTTTGACAGGGCTTTCCCAAAAAATGTGTTCAACACGAGTAAACGCTCTCATGCACCCCTCCCCCGCTGGCACGTTCACTTACTTGATGGTTTTTATTGATTTTTCAAAACGAATGAGAAGGGGGCGGCAAAATACAGGCGGCTCATGGGCGGCAAGTAGGAAAATCCGGCCCTGTTTGAATCATTTGAAATATTTAAACTCAAGTCTTGAGCATTTGTTTTGCGGATGAATATAATATTAATAAGTATTTTCTGTTGTTAATTGATTAGAAATCAGCTATTATTTTCAATGAATGAAAATGAAAATGTTTCAATGAAAATGTTGCCAAATGCCTTGGGTCGATTTTTTGCAACTTTTTAGATTTACATCAGGTGCAGGACAGCAATTTGTTTCTCGTATGATGGAATAGCGTCGTAGAATATGTACACAGTAAGTTCTAAACGTATATCCTGTTACTCTTCTAAAGGAATAATAAGTCAAAAATAGAGGTTTTAAAAACAATTTTACGGTACCTACAATAATTTGAATTTAACATTATATGCGCACAGCATCGGAATATATTTGTCTCCACTGAAACAACGAAAAAAGTATCTTTTCGGAGGGGACGGATTTATTGCCACATGATAAATGTGATTAAAAATTACGATTTTTAATATTTCCAATGTTATATTGTATCACACTGACACGCATTTTGTTCGTTTGCCCCCCTCCCCTCCTCAAATCCCAGTCAAAACAGCTGTCACCAGTTTGTAAAATTAGACTATATTATACAAATTGAAGGAATGAGAGCCAGGATGACTTGATTTCATTGGAATGTATCAAAATTCGGTTAACGCTTGATCAATTGATACTCAGGAATGGTGTAAATTTGCCTCAAAAGTTCTCATAAATTTTCTCTATGCTCAGAGAAAGATTTTCTAACATTCTGTACCCAAAACACACAAATCTTAATATTAAATATGTTCATGAATGAAGAAATTAGGTTTTAGGGGAAACTTTGCAACGTTGCAATGCATTAAAGCCCTCCTGGCTCTCAGCTTCTCAGTAAATGGTCAATGTCGAAGGAAAAATAACTCACCTTTCTGCCCAAAACGTAAAGTTGATTAGGATCCGAAACCGGAGCGATGGAACTCGGAAGACCTAAACGAAAACCTTTTGAGCGTATCCAGAAGCGAAACTTGGAATTCTCCGCACAGTTGGGGATTAAACCAAGCAAAGTCCGCACGATCCTATCGTATTTTTTCAGGGAGACCGTCTTAGTCTTAGTGAAGTCTCCGTACGTTTTGATTACCCAAGGTTGGTACACCTTGAACATGGCTGCCTTCTCGCTATTTATCTCAGAATCGAACGGCAATACCTCATGTTTCGCTCCTAAACTTTCAACATCCAAGCTCTCTGTTTCTGCTGAAACTAGCTCATCTCCACACACTCTATCTACACCAGTCTCTCCTCGCTTTTTGGGGCTGATGGGTGATTTACTCCTATGGGAAGTCGGGTCTACATCTCGATCACAGCTGTCGTTATCTGATTTCTCGTCTTCTGAATCAATAGGGAGGCTTTGCTTCGAGTCATGGTCGAAAAATATCTCATCTTTTATCTCATCCTTTTTGGGCTTTTGATTTTGATCAGCATGAGTCTCGAAGATTAATTCTTTATTATTGTTAGTATTGCTTATCAAACACAGTGGCTCATTCGAATCCATTTTGAATTATTTAAAATCTTCTCTATTGAAAATGCAAATTTCTCATTTTTCAATTTAACCAAACATGAGAACGTGTTCCCCCATTTTGCGCACGTTTCCACATTTAACTCACTAGATGTCACTCTCAGCTCATTCACTCAATTCTACGAGTCTCGTTTTTAAAACTTCAGCAATACGAAGAAACAAATCATGGACCATAATTTTTTTCCATGTGAGCAATTATCATTTGGGCAGGGTAAGTAAAAATAAAAATAAAAATAATAAATAGTAAATAAAACTTAAGATTGAAAGGGAGCACTGGCAAAAAAGAGGGACAACTAACTGTACAAATAATACCAAACACCTTTGTCCACACAGGATTAATCAGTGCTAAACTTAATCAAGCTTCAGGGAAAATCGAATCGTTAAATGGGACCTTCAAGTAATTCATAAGGCAGCCATTTTACATTAAAAATTTGAGCCTATTCGTGCGAACTATTTGCTTGGAAAAATCCAAAAATTAAAATAAAAGAGAAATTTAAAAGTAGCAAAAAAAAGGAAAACGAAAAAAAAGCATGCACACTCCACAACCAAGAATCACTGTAAAAATATAAACACGATATCGCAAAGAAAAACTTAAATTTTTAATTATTAATCTATGAAAGGTCTTTAGTATTTCAAAAATTATTTAAAAAGTGTCGGTTTGAAAACCACTAAAATTATCAAAACCAAATGGTGAAGCAATGAAAAATAGTCGGCGATGTTGTTGCGCGCACAAGCGTCACTCCAAAAAAATGTATCAAAAAGTGAGGTTAGTTTTTTTTTAAAAAAAAAACAAAAGATAGCGCGATTAAATCCGTCCGAAATAGAGTTACTCCGAGGCGGAACGCACGGTCGGAAGAGGAAGTCAGCGATTCGGCATGTTCTCCAAGAAACAGTAAATCGCAAACTGACCTCTGTTCCTCAATTAAAAAAAATATATATCCGAATTGATAAGTTCTAGACCCGTCCGCGTCTTAGACGGGGACGGGGGATGAGGGGATGCTCAGGGGTGAAAGAGGACGAGACGATGGTCCAGCGGAGAGACAGGGATGGAGCTAGAAACAGGTTTCTTGATTTTGAGTTGACCAATTAATTGCGAGATTTTGATAAGGGTCGACCCCTACCCCTTTCCAGAATCCTTCACCCCTCCCTTTCGCCTCTGAAGACGCGCTCAGGCTCCGATGTTAAAAGGACACCAGGTATCTACAAACAGAATACCGAGGTGGTCTTGCGTTAATAGCTTTCAACCGCCGCCGGCCGCCCTTGAGTGCTGCAATGGCGCTCGTGCAATCTTGCATTCGGATACGCGGCGAAGATTATACTCCGGACGGGAGTGCCTGCACTTTGTAAATCCGGTTCGGCCTTGAACGACAGGATAGCGTTTCTCTCGCCGTGATGTTTTCTTGAAATTTTTTCGTTCGATTTTCGTAAACGATATTTTTGGCGGGCGCTGTTGTCGTAGTCCTAGCCGGGGGGGGGGGGGGGGTGGTGGCCGGCAGTCTACGATGATTCTCCCAAACCACGTATCTCATTTGCGGTGTTTGAAAAAAGATCCCTGCTCCTGTTTTACTTTGTTTTAAGGAGAAAAAAAATCAACACCTCCTTAAAGTTTTCTCAGAATTTGCCTCTCACAGTGAAGAGATTACGGAAGTTTTTAAGTTTTTAAGAATGCACTGGAAAAAAAAAAAAAAAACCACTTTGGATCTAGAGTCCAGACTCTTGAAAACATTGGCAAGAAAAAATACTCTTGATTCAATCGGATTTTTGCTTGAATCAAAACGGAATCCGCTTAAATTAAGAGACTTGGTTCTTGATTTAAGTTAGATTCTGATAGAATCAAGAGTACTTTTTCTTGCCGATGTTTTTAAGAGTCTGGACTCTAGATCTAATGTGTTTTTTTCCAGTGTGGGCATTGAGTTGTTCTTAATTTAAAAAATAAAGTTTAATAGAGAGTCTGCAACGTCGCAAACCGAGAGGCATGGTTTGGTAGTTTCAGCTTCGATGTGCTGGGTAGCTGAACTTATCCTCAGGCATCGCTTTGCCACGTCAACTTCACTGTCGGCTTTTGATTGGTCTAATTCGTTATGATACCTTTCTTTCCCCTCAGTAACAATTTTTTCAAACTCTAAATTTTTTGTTTCTATTTTGGTTTTTTACAAAATTTATCAGTGGCGTGGCGTGCTTTACGATATATCGATTGTTCTGCCATTTAAACCTATGGAGAAGGATCGATAAACAGAGTGGTCGTAGCGAACACCTTAATGATCGATTCTTTACCATAGGTTTAAATGGCATAACAATCGATACATCGCAATTCACGCCACGCCACTGAAATTTATGGAAAGGAAAACAGTAAAATTGCATCACAAAAATTCCTTGCCACTGCCCCACTGAATATACCCATTCGTTCGAGTGAAAATTCCGAAGAGAACTTTTCTTATCAACATTGAACATAACATAAAGAATGGAAGAATGTGTGCACACCTACCGAAGTAGCATTTTTCAAGGGAAAAATCGCGATTTATTGCGATTTTGTCGGCAATGAAATCGCTAAGATCATCAACCTCTGAGAGATTATCCTCGATCTTGTCGCAATAAAATCGCGATTTTATCGCCCGGCAATTTATCGCAATATTATCGCAACAAAAATCGCGATATAAGGCGATTTAATCTCGATTTTATCGTCGAAAATTGATCGCGATTTCATTGAACAGAAATTGCGATGCATAGCGATTTAATCACCATCAGATCAATCGATTCATTGCAAAGTACGCCGCGCCACTGGTAGACTTTAAAAAAAAAGAGAGAGGAAAAAATGAAAAAAGAGCCAAAATATGATTATATCCTTCAATGATTACATATTTCGACGAAATCCTCGTCATCGGTTCATTTCAACGTAGGCGGAATATCAAACAGCAATGCCAAATAAATGCTAGGTTTCACGCCTCTCAGAATATTTGTTTCTTCAAGAGTAGAGACTAACAAGACATATTTCCTTCCTTATATTTCATCAAGAACTGTAAGAGAAAAAAGGGGAGGGTAGCGGAAACTAAATATAAACAAGCGGGAAATTCAAAAAAAAAAGCGAGAGGCAAAAAAAAGTTCAACAAGACGGACCTCACGGTTGACTGGAACGGAGGCAGGGGGAAGTCCGATCGAGAAACGCCGTTAAAAGCTTTCATGTCTTTTTGCTCGTCTCTCCTCGCGGACTGCATTGTAAATTAGAAGGAGTAAAAAAGCTTATAGAACAAGGTTGCAGGAAAGAAGTCCCGTGCAGGGCCTGTCAACGTGGCGGAAGGAGAGGGGAAGGGTACGGGACGGGTACAACGGCGAGACCGGGGATGGGGGGACGGACTTGCTGGATCGGCCGAAAGCGATGGGTTTTAATTTGCTGCCCATGCCTATTCTGCAACTTCCCCTCCCAAGGTGAGCGTCTTCCCATTGCCCCAAGACGCCATTTTGATCACTAATTCCCCCTCCCCGGGGCGAGGAGGCCCTCTTCTCATTCGGGAACCGAAAAACGGTTTCGGCCTTCGGACCGTTTGCTTGCACTTTGCACCCCTTTAGCCCGAACGGGGGCACTTGAATAAGGGTGTTCCACGTGCGGCAATGCAAATATTCTTCCGCGATTAACTGCAAGGGATAATCCACCCTCACTCCGCTATATCTCCGCACAACAATGAACTGTCAGGTTTCTTTCTTCTTCCTCCGTCTCTTGAAACTGCATTCTGGGTGATTTATCACCTCGATTCCCTGCAAATTGTCGGCCGGAGACGTCTGCATCTTCGCGCACTTCAAAAAGAGTGGGAGCTTTTATTTATACAAGTGGTAAGATGAATGCGTTGCGCTGCCGCCCCGGGCGTCTCCAAAAATCATGAAAGAAACTTTATTTACATTTGAATATCCTGCCGAGCTCCGTTCGAGCCGAACTGTAAGGGAGCAGGACATTAAAATCATCTAAATTATTAAAGTAGAATTTTTCATAAAATTAAACACGTATGTTTTTTGAGGCTGCTCTAAGTGCAAACTCAAATCTCAGATTTCTTAAAATTAAATTAAATCAACCTGTAGAGTAAGGCAAAAAAGGAACCGAGAAAGTCTCAAAATTGCATTTAAGTACTTTGCTTTTGCGTTGCAAACATTTTAAACTTAATGTTTTTCTTTCTTTTCAAAAACAGACAATTTTTAAAGAAAAGTGACTTCATTAAATATGTGTAAAAACTTCGGCAGTAAAAGAGCACACACAAATTTTTTTATTATATCATGATTATCATAATCATCATGGTTAGTGATGAACAATGGGTATATTAAAAATGTATACAAACGTTTACACAAGTTAAAACACTCACGAGCACGTCAGTCTTCTTCGTCTTTAAAATCTTCAAATTTGACTTGCGCGTGCGTGTTTAAGTCTTTCAGATTTTAAAGAAGTTTGTGTGCGATGTTTCCTGATATTTTTAATCATTTATAGATGTACAAACATATTCTCGGAGAACCCTCCCCGCTTACCTCCGGGAAAAGCAACAAATAAAAAATTAAGAGAAAGAGAGGGGATAAGAAGGAGAGAGTATCTAGTCTACTCTATTGTCAAAGTATCATTGACTTGCTAAAGCTATGTTTTGGGACTTTTAAAGGGTACATAAAACTTACTTAGCAAGGTTATCTTGAAGTTCTGCTGCTCTTGAGTTTCCCTTCCGTCGTTTTTCAGGCTTGAGGAAACATATTAATCGCCCGAATAACCCTAAAAATAATCGTATGGCGTGAAAGAAAAAAGAGGTGAAAGGAATTCATGAAACATTCAATAATTCATTTCCCGCTGAGAATAGCCGCACCGCGCTGGATGCTTCGGAAATTCCCAGAGCATATTTTTTGTGCTTTTCGCCGAGTCAAAAAGGGCAAATGCGGTCACCCGTGTAATACGCACGGTTTTCTTTTATTTTCTTACCATTAAAAAGCTACATATATTTGAAATTTTGTATGGTTTTTTAGGCTGCTATTTGTTTTCCTGAACTGAAACTAAAGTCAATAATTTGGCCAATCCGGTTTTCACTAGTATTGCACTGGAAAGAAAAAAAAAAAAAAAAAAAAAAAAAAAAAAAACATTGGATCTAGAGTTCAGACTCTTAAAACATTGATAAGAAAAAATACTCTTGATTCAAACAGATTTAAGCTTAAATCAAAAGGTAATCCGCTCAAATTAAGAGGCTTGGTTCTCGATCTAAGCAATAATCCGATTGAATCAAGAGTATTTTTTCTTGTCAATGTTTTTAAGAGTCTGGACTCTAGATCCAATGTGTTTTTTTCCAGTGTGGTGTACTTACTTATACCATGTGACGATAATAATTCAGTACCTATTAAATCCAAGATGTATTTGATAAGCAACTCCCTTTTATTTTTCGTGTTAAGTGCTGTAATCAAGTGTATGAACCAGAAATAATTCCCTGAATATGTAAAAGGCAATTCATATTTTTAAATTGATTATACTTTTCTCATTCGTTTTACCCAGCGACGTCTTAAAACGTTCATCAACAATCCAGCAACGTCATTCTTATGGTGAGTGCTGAGTGTCTCTTGTGGCTGTACTGAGAGAGACAGCTGAAGGGTCTCTTTTGGAATTAATAATTGGGTACAAAATAGATTCCTCCTTTTTTTAGGATAGCAGCACTTATCACACTTGTTGCCGGCGGGATGGGAGTAGATGAAGTTAAGATTTTTAAGCAAACTCGAAAAATTATCGTCGTTAAAACGTTTTTAAGTACCATGTTCAAATAGTCAGGTGCGCCCTAAAATACTGATTTGATGGAAGGCTAAGAAAAAAGGAGACCTAAAATCAAACTTAATCTGGA
Organism: Bemisia tabaci; assembly: GCF_001854935.1. Lineage (NCBI taxonomy): Eukaryota > Metazoa > Arthropoda > Insecta > Hemiptera > Aleyrodidae > Bemisia > Bemisia tabaci. The sequence goes on along the minus strand of NW_017549038.1, from coordinate 5,394,424 downwards.
TGAAATATTTAAAAAAAATTAAAGGAAAATAAAATAATATACCTTCACCGATCGATGAAATGTTTCTTAAGTGGAGAAATAAAACGTTCTGTAAAAACTAATGTTGATTTGAAAAACCGACAGTTTAATACGGGTATTGTATTTGGTTGGCTATGGTTCCATTTTTGAAATTATAAGGAAATGTGTAATGCATTTAAAATAAAATAAAAAAAACAAAACAGAATTGAGGGATCAATGAATCATGAGCGTAAAATATCGGCCAAGCTTTAAATTACCTACACAGATTTAAAAAGAAGGTACTGCAGTGGCCAATGTTGATCAATGAGAATATTAATAGCTCACCATAAAAAATTTTTGGTCATCCGAACATTGAAAAAGCGGCTACAATCGATCCCAGTGGCAAAGAACGACCGAAAGGTCCAAGTACAGAATCTGAATGAGATGGATTAATATTCAAGCGCCTTAAAGAGACTGACCCAGTGAAACACTTGATAATTGATTAGATTCCACGGCGGGATAAAAGACGGTAATAACCCTTTCGAAGAGACAATAAGTTAGAAGGACTCGGTCCAGTTTCGAGAAACGTGTCAGAGCCCTCGCCCGGAGGGATGCTGAGGTGAGTGGACAGTGGACACGGGGCGATGGGCAGATGCGGCGCTGGAGCTGGACCGGTCAGCGATGCTCCGACGCGGGTCCTGGATGCTGTTCGGTGGGAACGCACTGGTCAAGCCGCTCATCAACCCCCATTTATAATTCATCTTTTAAGTTCTCAGCCTTTAGTTTTATCCGGCGCGATGTCCTTCTGGACCCGCATCCCTCCTCGTCTTGCAATTCTTCGCATTGTTTATGCCTCGGCCGAGACGAGACTGGTCCCGATTGGGAATTCCCTGCATCGATTCCTATCTCGGCCGCACCTAATTTACTAGATTTTTTCAGAGGGGAAGAGACGTGGTGCACTAATCGTTTGCCACATAGTCGCAGCTTTCATTGCTCCTTGGTAATCTTCAGCAATCTGGCAGCTCAGAAGAAGGGAACTTGATTCTTCAACTTACTTTATAACTTCACATAAGGACGAGATGAGGATTTTCAGAAGAAATAGAGAAATGATTAAATTTGCGTGTGGTGTAGAATTTCTTTTTCTTTTTTCTTAATGAATAATCGGTGACTCCTCAATATCAAACCTCCACGTCCAAAAAAACGCAGATAAGAATTTTCAAAAAAATTATTAGAATGAAATCATGCACTCTATATTATTTCCAATCAGTGACGCACAAAGTGACGTGTGCGAAATATTAATTTATGTCGCTTTTACGCGCCGTAGGAAGTTCTGCGACACCTACCCGCCACAGGAATCTGTCATAGTGGCGATCGTCCGGAAGCTGGCATCTCTCCATCTCTTGACGGATGCCCTCTACCCATACCCCAAAAGATTTTCATAATGTTTTAATTATTGGGATCGTTGAGCGAATAGACTGTCATTATTTATTGATGGTAACGTCTCAAAAATCACGCTCATGCGACATATTCTGATGTTGAAGAGAAATAAATCACGAAATTAAAAATCCAAACGAAGAATTTACATTTAGATTTTGCTATCAGCTAACCTGGATAGATTACCCAGGATGCACGGGCAGAAATAATCATTTCTCGCGGGGAAAATGCGCCAAAGGTTACGTTTATAGATGAGAATTTGAGGGGCACAGAAAGACACTCCATCACTAGGGGTCTGCGAGCATATCCAACTCTGAGGACGTTCGACAGGGCCTCCACCAGTTAATTTTGAAAAATGTTAAACTTTCCCGACCAACGAATCCGTTTTAATACAATTACGCCCATGAAGTTTATCATGGCTGTTCTCCTCTTCTATCTCTTTTCTCCCTGGTCCTTTGGCTACGAGAAGGGAGAACATTGATCCTATGCCATTATGCATCTGTTATACAATGCGTTGGCAGGGTACTGTATCTCGTAACTTTCTCGTGTACATCATGACAGCACGATGAATCGTCATGTAAAGAAACAAATTCTAACTAGGTGAGGAACTTCGAAAGTTCCCGCGTGGGTTTCTTTTTTAAAAGTTGCAGGCAGCTCCATTATTATCAGCAGTGGCGTGGCGTGAATTGCGATGCATCGAATGTTATGCCATCTAAACCCATGGTACAGAATCGATTATTAAGGTGTTCGCTGCGAACACCCTGTTTATCGATCCTTTTCCATAGTTTTAAATGGCCGATCAATCGATATATCGCAAAGCACGCCACGCCACTGATTATCAGATACAGAATTTAAGGCAGTAGCTTTAACTGCATTTTTTAACATCTTTCTTATCCTTTTCGCTCTTTCTTTTCCCCCTCCGACCTTCTCAAAAGCCATAAATCGTTTGAAGTAAGCCCTCGTCCATGTATTAGTAATTCTATTATTTAGGAATTTTGCCTTCGTGACAAGCAACACACAACTCTCATTTACTCATAACTTCTTAATTCCAATTATTGAAGGGATTTGGTAATATCACGATTTGGACATATTCAAATAAAAAATAACGATCTCCATAGTGACATGGATCGCGTTATGCACATATTTTTATGGTTTAAAAATGCCCATTTTATTTTCGCCAAAAACAGTGAGGTAATTTTGATACGCATTATTAAATACAAGCACGATGGTTCAAAGAGTGGTATTAGTGATGGCCGAAATTGACCCACGCCCGGATTTCGGAACTTTCTTCATATTTCGCAAAATATGTCCGATGTGCAGTATGAAAATCCGAATTTAGGCGGTGTATCCTGATAGATAGGGAATAATAAGTTATCAATACTCAGACTACGCTACTTGAATCGCTCTTTCAAATCAAACGTGCCAAACTTCCTCCGATAAAATATAAAGGTATTCGTGAGGAAAGTTGTCACTATACTATCTTTTGGAATTTTCCGATACTTCAGATGAAATTGCGAACAAAATTATCTGCAAAATTCGCAGAAAAATATTTATAAGTTTCCTGGAAAATTCCTATTTCATCAACGGAGTTTGGCAACGCTCGAAAGCTCATATTCATTGCTAATGAACGAAACCACGTAAATCCGTTCGCGACGTTGCAAACTCCCTGTCATGCTTTCTTTTTTTATTAGGCAACTATTCAACGAAATTTCTTGAAAATGTCCGAGATTTTTCTTTTTTACAGGCCGAATATCCTATAAAAAATTCAAGCTACAAAGTTGGCATGTTTCTCTTTAAAAAAATAAAACAGCGGTAGAAATTTTGAAACACCGCAATGGAGGTACATGATCTTGCATTTCAGCCATAGACATGATGTTCCTCTTCAGATTGGTAGCACAGTGCTTCAATTGGACCGCATTCAGCCAACCAAGCCACATCAGCTATTGCTAAATTTAAATGGGCATTTTAATTTTTTACAAGAGAACGATTGTGCGGATTCCTTTTAAAATTCTAAGGAATTTACTAAATACTATGCAGAAAATATACTCAAATTTTGCACAAAATCCTGAAAAAAAAAACACAACGATTTTGCACAAAATTTTTCAAATTGTATCGGCCTCCTGTGGTGTAGTGGTTGTAGCGCTGGCTCTACAATCAGGAGGTCCCAGGTTCGATTCCCGGCTAGGCGACCCGAGTTTGATGGTCTCAAACACCGGTCGCATTGGGCTGGTACATGGTAGGGACGGAGGGGGGAGGGGCTCTAACTGGAAGTGCAAGGATTACCACTTTGTGGTACTTGAAGCAGTAAAAAAAAAAAAAAAAAAAAAAAAAATTCTTACAGCCGTTTTCATGTAAAAAATGAAAATGCCCAATTAAATTTGGCAATAGCTGATGTAGCTTGGTTGCTTTCTACTCAACGTAGTTCAGTTAAAGACAAAAATGAAAGGTAAATGAGGTAGGCGCATGCAAATCTAGAGCAATGCATATCACGGAGACAAGACAAGAGACTATGCGATCAAGAGGTCATCAGCGCATCGGCTCCCCCACCCCACTTCCAGAGGAGGGTCCGTTGCTACTCCGGTGCGGTGCATATTGGAAGTTGAGATGCTGGCCGGACGCGGACCGTGTGAGAAAAGATCTCCGTCCGCGATGCTGAAACCTGCTGGTCATCCTCATCTCCGATCGAACCCCGTTCCTAATAAATTATTCAACTTTCGGACTTTAACCTCCCTCCCCAGTCCCGGTCATGAACCCACAACTGGAACGGGCTCGCCGCGTTTCGCGACGCAGGGCTTGACTTGCATCCGAATTCCGCACCCCAGCAAGTGTCGTTTTGCACTGTCGTCTCCTTTGTTTCGGGGACCTGCAAACTGATCGGACAACATATTAGCACAAGTGGGACTCATAACACGACGCCGACAAGAAAACGGCCGGGGAGGTGACTTCGAGGGTGGGTAGGAAGTGACACAAGTAATAACAGAAACCTGTTCGCTAGGAGCGTCAACGAATCATTTTTTGCCTTATTTCACCGTATGAATGGAAAATAACTGAACAAGTTGTTATTGTTGTTTTTTTCATCACTAAGTAGGGCATATATGCATAGGAGTAAGTTCTTCTTGTGATTTTGCTAGTTTTTTTTGTCATGGGAGCGTTCCTAAAGCACGTTATGCAGTAGTGGAGGGNGGGGGGGGGGGGGGGGAGGCGGTCTGAACCTGCGATTTGAGTGCGCTACAGAGGGAGGAAAGAGTGAAAAAAGAGTAAAAAAAAATGCAGAAATTGGGGCAAAAGGGCAATTTTTCATCAAAAATTCATCTACAATGAAATCCAGTTACGGCAGAGAGGTAGAATCGAACAGTACTATGTTGTACATGATTTTTTTTTATAGAGGGAGGGGAGGATAATATAAGGAGACCAGAGATATGGTGTTCTCTGCAAATTTTGAAAGAAATCGGACAGATAGATTCTGAGATGTCGTTGTACACAGATCTGGGGGACGCCTAACGGATGGACACATATTTTTTCAAGTATGGTTATTTCGATTTCTGGGACCTTAAAATGTCCAGAAATGATGAAATTTCAACTTTTTTTCTTCTTTTTTTTCCCTTGCAGGCTGAAGATACTTCCCCTACCTTGAGGTAGCGAGAAAGTAAAAATACAACATTAAGTGTTAGGTATTTCGTAAATGGCCCCAATGGAATATCTATTTGTCAGCGATTATACCAGCAATATTTTATCACCTTTTTCGTAAGCGGTTTGATATGATTTATTTTTAGTTCGGGTAGTCGTTTCTCACGATGGCTAAGAAAATCATTAAAAAGATCGGAAGAAAGAATGTTTTGATCACTCGGGATAAGCTTTTTGAAGAGAATAATGTACAATATTTTTTTCCGACTTACACGTAATTCATCCGTCCTACATTGATTAATGTAACATGAAACAATGTAACAAAAATCAAGTAAATCTAAGAAAATCTAGAAAAAAAAAATCATAAAGAAAATAACATAGCGAATGATATGAACTACTTATTTCTCTTGTTGGAAGGGCAAACCGTCCACTTGTTACTTGAACACCTCACTGGACAGTGGACACTTCCAATGTAAATGGCTAGCCATTGGAAAAAGCATCCCTATAATTTGCAGGCTCAAAAACAGTCAAACGTCGCGCTGCAGAGTTCAGAGACTGCAGGAAAAAATATCTTGACCCATTTTAACTCCAGCAGTTGCTTTGGAGAATTTTAATGAGTGAAGCCACGAGTGCCTTTATGAAACACAGATAGGTTCCTGCAATGCATACAACTTCCGCGCAAAGCACTGGGGAAAACTGTAGTGTGATTACCAGATTCCTATTTTTTTTTATCTCTCTATTGGAAGTCCAGTTGCCAGGGATAGATGACTAGTAGTATCAGCATCAACAATACTTTTGATCCGCACAGGAAACATAAAAGTATGGTTAGAACTTCGTCGTAAGGTTTAAAAAACAATGCTGTGATGGAGTTGGACAAAGAATGACTTAGGGTAGAACATGAAAAGATATATGTAATAACTGAACCACACCTTGAACATACTAATGTTGTATCATTTAGAGCAAAAAGAAAAACCGATAATTTCAAAAACTGACGCTCAAGGAGCGTTTCACAGTCTAAGAACGAAAAATTGCGAAAGTGAAGAAAACGCAATTTTTTTAGAAATTTTTTTTTAAGAGGAGCCCGCTTCGTCCAAAAAGATAGGAGCCTGGTCTATTTCGAAAAGAAAAAAAAAAGTATATAATAACTCCAAGTTTCACCATGGTATGATCAAAAGAGGGATGGTGTTGTTTCCAAATCATTATTATGGTTGTGTGGTTACATCAACATTGTTGATGTAACTACCGAGTTAGCTGTGACCTCCACCGTGGTAGTTATCGTAACCACCGCGCGGTAGCTGGCGCATTTTTAACTAGCCGCTGGTTGTGTCGACTACCCTATTTTTTTCCGTGTTGCTGTGCGGAAAAAGCACAAATGTAAGTACTCAGACTATACCATAACCCTCGGTTTCCTCATCAGAGGAGCAAATTAAAAATATCTAATCACGAACTGAAAAGCTAATTTTTTTGACTAGATGCACGATCATGCAGAAAATATGTAATTTTGAAGAAGGCGGATGAGAGGACCAGAAAATGTGAATTTAAGTGTGGGAAGCTGCAGACAATTTTCTAACGGATATTTCGTAACGGACCTAGCCCTCATAAGTGTTAGATAGTAACGGTCACATCGATTTGTTTGACTTGTCCTTATCCTGTTTCAAAGCTGAGTCCGAAACGAAACTGCCCGGCTCTAGATCAACCGGAATAATGTAAAACGGAAAAGTCCGCACCCACCCCGTACACGACAGTGACCAATTCAAATGAAAGAGATATCGCTGAAAATTAACATGAGCTAAAAAGATTATCCGTTGAAATTCTTTTCACCTCCCCCTACCACCTCCTCGCTAATTGTTTGGTTGAAAAATTATTGAAGCTGTAAGATGGAGGGACTTGTCTTGAAATAAAATCTGATCCCCTGACCTATGTCGAGACCGTTAATCCTATTTTAAAGCACTTTTTCGGTAATCGCACAAGTGGAATGGGCGGATGGGGTGGCAAGGGTGGATTGGGTGGCAAGGGCGGATAGGGTGGACAGAGATGCCGAGGCTATTAAATTGAGCCGTACAGTTCCTCCCCCTGGAAAAGACTCCAGGAACTCAGCATCGAAGATTCGCGGATGCAAATGAAAGAACCGCGGTTTGACCTTACTCGGGTGGAAAAACAGGTTCGGATGGGTGGGTGAGGTTACTCGGGGGTGATCTTGCCACCGGTAATTGTGAAATCACCTCGCCACCCCGCAACGCCCATCAAGAAAACCGTTTGATAAATACCGAGCTCTCGGTTCCCTGGGTGTCTGAGAGTTCTTTTTGATTATTTGCGCGTCGGGCGTGGCCCGCGCCAAAGCATAATGACGCAACCGTTGATACTTTCATAAATCCAACTTCCTCGGAATCCCAAGCTCTCTTTATTTTGTGATTTTTATTCGGGTCGCGGGTCACGAACTGACCCTCCTACGGGTCATACCCGGTCCAGCGACGTTTCCAGGATGTATGTTGCAAGTATTGAAGTACGTGGAAAGTATGATGCGGAGACTGGTATAATTCCATGGATGTCTCACTCTTTGATTTTGCTTCTTCTGTTGCGTCTCCTTTCTCTCTCGGCTGAAACCGGGAGCCCGGTTTTCCGGTTCCGCCTCGTCTTGCGAAACCCCGCGTCGTCTACATATTCAATTCCGCTACCCGTGCCAAAAGCTGTGTTTTCTCTCCTTCGATGAATTATGGGAGGTCCAAATTTCGTCCGACCGCATTTGGCAGTGTTAGAATTGCACATGATATTTTCCTGAAAAAATTGAATATAGGGAAAGAAAAATGTGATACAGAAAATTTGACTTTAGGTTCTAAAGGGGGTTGCATTGAACGACAGAGGGGTACTTGTAGATTTTTTGAGGATTTTTGCGATGGAAATTGCTAAAATAAAAGAAAAAAATTGGATTTATTTCAGAATTTAGACAAAAATAACCAAAAGGAATAAGGAGAACCTACAGTTTCCAAATCTAGATGCCGGAAAGTGTTAGAGCCAAATGTGACAAAGACATGGAAAATGGGACACACGGTCAAAGTTAATAATTTTCAATGCAATAGCAGAAATAAAGAAAAAAAGAACAATATACTGTCTGCATCCGATGATAATCTCTTTCTGATGTCGTCAAAAACACTAGATCAAAACTTTATGATGAACGTCATAGGTTTTCGAAATTAATAAGCTGGTTGTGTCGACTACCCTATTTTTTCCGTGAACATAGCATCTTACCCTTTCATTTCATACATTCCGAGCATTTTCTTTCACGATGTGGCTAGGTTCCTTTTTGTTTATCGCCGTCCATTTATTCAACGCAAATCATACCGAATTGAATAGAAAAATAGAGCTGGTATCAAAATCGTCAGTAGCTTGGATTGATTTATAGCAAGGCATAAGATTAGTAGAAATAAAGGCTTCGATAAATAAATTTTACTACATGGTGGATGTTTGGGCTATGTCGGAAATTAAAGTTGGAATACCAATGTCAGTAATCTCCCAATCTCTTCCGCTTCGATTCTGCTTCCTCGTCTTTAGCTAGAAAGCGCACCTGCATTCGTTTGGGGGGGCTACTCGCAAATGAATGATGATGATAAAATGTGAATCGAATGTTGGCGGGAATCAGCAAAGTATAGAATTTGAGGATGGGCGACAAAATGGAAGCTACGATATTATAAATATTTAGGAGTTTTTCTAACACTAAGATTAATGTAACATAAAATATTCGGAACTTTTCAAATAATCGGAACTTTTCCCGGAATCTTCCGAATCTTCGGAATTTTCAGCTGTTTTTGGAAGTCCCTTGAAATTTGCGGGTTTTCGCCAGTTGAACCATTTATTTGATCAAATTTAGGGACTTTTTGGTCAAATTTGACGATCTTCGGAAGTAAATCCGGGCGTATTTCGGAATTTTCCCCGGAATTTTTTAAAAGAATCGGAATTTTTCTCGGATCTCAGGCAAATCGGAGTATGTTTCCGGAGATCGAAATTATTTCAGAATCTTTTTATAAAAAAAATGGCAGCACTGAAATGGTGATCAACTCCCAATTTTTTTGGGATGCAGTGTTTTTCTATCGCACGTACAGAAGACGACCCAGTTCAAATGTCTCAAGTAAAATACCACCACACAGCCAAGGCCGTATCAATGCGCGCCGGCTCGAGCACCAGGGCAGTGGAAGAAATTAAGGCAGGTTGCTATTAAAAACGCAAACCCCTCATTGCGCGCGGCTCTATCGGCTATCGGCTATAACCTTTAACCCGAGGCGAAAAAAGGCGAAACTGGTCCACGGGATGCTGGGGCCAGAATCGGTGAGAAATAAACAGGACAGAGGAGTCGTGGCTCCCTGAGTCGGACCCGAGCTTAACCTTTGCCCCGGGATGCCGCGGCCGCGTCTTCGCGCCACAGTCGCAGGGTTCCCCGTCTCAACCCCTTCACCCCTTTCCCAGCCGCCGACCGTCCAGTCCCTTCGTCCTCGCGGACACATCCCTATCTCCGGTGAAGAATGAGATACAGGCACCGGTGATTTCTCCGTTTGGGATCTTCGATTTTCCCCGTGTATCTTTCTGTCTTTTCACTCATGATACACTGAAAAAAAACATATCGTATATAGAGTCCAGACTCTTAAAAACATCGACAAGAAAAAGTACTCTTGATTCAATCAGAATCTAACTTAAATTAAGAACCAAGCCTCTTAATTTAAGCCGATTTCGTTTTGATTTACGCAAAAATCCGATTGAATCAAGAGTATTTTTTCTTGTCGATGTTTATAAGAGTCTGGGCTCTAGATCCAATGTGTTTTTTTCCCCAGTGTATGCTGATATCTCCTGAAAGCACACTGTGCAAAATTATTTGTTATTTTTACAAAATTAGTTTGCTTCTATGTGAACACTGGTTCAATTGCAACTGTATTTTTGAGGTCAAGTGATAAATTTTAGCAAAAAGTGGTAAAATTATCACGTGATGGTAAAAATACGACGATTTATGGTTATTTGGTCTAGGTACATAAAACTAACAGTCTCGACATTTCCAGCATCCATCGTCTTTCTAGATAATTTCATATTGTTTCATTGCGTATTTAAAGCACTTCAGAGTATTCGTGATAAGTGCCATGCAGCATAAATCTGAGTAGTAGATAGCGTTGATTTACATATAGACAAAGTTGACTACTTTAGCAACCTGAAGTAGAATTACGTGAACTTGGATGTCTTAAAACCACGAGAGTAAAGTTGACATTACTTTTGTTCATGTATTCCCTCTATAACACTTCCGAGAAAAAAAATTTGAATTATTTGACTGCGAACCTACATTGCAACAGCTTTAAATAAAAGTCTCGTCCTCAGGGCTTATCGACCGATTTTGTTTTTGAATCGAAGATTTGTTGAAGATTTGTTGAAAAAACCCATTGTTTTCAGCCGTCTATATAGGTTTATCTGGCTAACATATCTTTCAAACGTCCCCAATTCAAACCAATAACTTTTCGAACTTTACAAACCTTTCAAAACTTATCTCATTTGCTTCCTTCCTTTAAAATGCGAGATTACTTTTCCGGGGCACTAATCACGTGCCCATTTCGATACGTAATCGTAGTCGTCCAGGGTGCCGTATTGACGATTTTCGATGGATCCATCCTATTTCATTTTTTATAAAAAACATGCTTCGTCGATTTTTTGAAACTTCTGTGCGTCTCGCTTAGTATAATTTTCGACGACAAGCGAACATATTGGGCACCAAAGTTGGTAGGATGCCCATTAATACAAATTAAAGGGATAAATCAACCCAAAAATTAATGGAACTAGTCACTTTGAAATTCTGCAATACATCGATGCAACGGTTTCCAGGGTTTTACAAGATCATTATCTCAAAGGAATTCCAATGGTATTCCTCTGAAAGGTACTCTCGCTATTCGCTAAACCATTAATTTTGTTCCTTTTGTTTTTAAATATAACGTAACTACTACAAAAATATGCCTTGTATCTATCTACATGAATAATATTAAATTAAATTTATTAAAAATAAAAAGTATAGTGTCGGATAATAATGCAATTTCAGCCATTAACCCTTAGATGACAAACCGGATCTATATGAGGCCCGGTGGCTTCTTATTTTTCGCGCCACGGCAGCTGTAATTATCCGAAAAGTCTGTTCTTCACAAATAGCTCTACAAAAACCTTAAGAACATAGTTCCAGAAAAAAAAAAATTCAAAAAATTTTTTTTTAAGGCACAGCGATTTTTTTTTTCATGTCTTCCCCTAGGATGACTAACGCGGGCCTGCGAGGCCCGTATTGAGAATGTATGGTTATTTGATAGCTGCGATGTCTTTTTCTGTATTTTTTGGAGAATTTTATGATTTTCATATACTTCGTCTTCTATTACCAAGGCCCATAATTGTCCTTCCCTCCCATAAACTGCCTCCCGTCCCCCTCTAGATCTCCCCAGTCCCCTCAGATCTAGGAACCTCTCATTATTTTATATATTTTTGAGATTTTGAGGAAGTTACATTGAAGAAACATTATTACCCCTACACTGAAAAAAAAAGTAGTTAGCGTTGAGAACTAATTTGGTAAGTTCTCGCCAAGTAGAATCAAAATTAGGCTTCAGAACTAATTTATTGTACTGAAGCACCAATCAATTCGCTTCATACGCTGACTTGACTTTACTAGAGCGCCAACCAGAATTGGAAAACAGCACTAGCCGTAAAATTAGCGATGTGGTAAGACAAATTCACCTTCGGGTCAAACTAATTCGCCCTCAACACTAACTGCCACATTGTCCGTTACATTTATTTAGTTTCGAAAAAGTAGCGTCGGTACAACAGCCTCAATCGCGTCAGCTCGTGAAAAACAATTAAAATGTGAAATTTCGGGCTCGTTTGACAATGTAAATACTCCCGGTATGATTTATAGTGTCCTCTCTTTCTTGAAAACGTTCGAAAGCAACATAAATAAACCTGTTAAGGTTAGAAATCGTCTGTTCGATTCAAAACGTAAACAAGCATGATATTCGTTGGAGTCGTCAATCTTCTGTATTAAATTGCGATTAAAGCGTTCCGCGTTCAGTTTATATTTTACGAAAATCTGTGAACTTACTGCTTACTTCTATAGTTCGTGTTCTCCCGTAATTTCAAAAGGATATCTCAAGTGTTCGGACGAGATATGTTTATTCAGTGTGAACATTCGCTACCGTTTCATGTGTGAGTGTGTGTCTCTCTAAAGGATAATTCTGTCTACTTGCACATACCTATGGAATATTCCTTTCCTCTGTCGTTCATTTGGAACCGGTCAGTTGATTTTTACCTCTCATCTTTTAAGAAATCTTCTTTTCCTGAAAGTATTGTCCAGTTATCATTCGCTAAGCCGTTTTCTCCTCTCTCAGTTTTGAGGTTAGGTTCACCCAACCCTACCGAATGCGAATTAGAGTAGCAGAATTAGTTCCCAGCACTAACAGTGGTTAGTGTACAGAAACCAAAAATCATGTGTGTCCAAATCACACAATATGAGTTAGTGTATAGAAACCATTTTTAGTCATCTGACGCTAACTCATTTTTTTCAGTGTACAAGTATACTTGAATTTAAGAGGGAGGCGGAGGGGGCAACCTTGCCCACCCCTCCCCCCTTCCCCTCCTTCCGGTAGCCAAAAAATAGTATTTTCCGATGTGTTTCTTTCAAAGTTTTGCACCTAGAAAAAAAGTAGTGTGTTTGATTTTCGTTACTCTTAAAAAAAACCTTTGCAATTAATATAAGATAGCCCGGGAAGATAGAGTAAGCATTTGTAAAGTTTCAAGAAGTCGGGTAACCACGCCGTGATAGCGTGAGGTAGCAAAGTAAGTGTGGAAGCGAACCCCGATCGTATTTGTTCGGAGGCTCGGGCAATGCGGTAAAAGACTTGTTGACCGGAACAAGTGAAAAATGCTCTCTGGGACTCGTGCACGTATCGATCTCGAATTACTTTTGATACCGTAGTTTCTTTTGCTGACCGCAAAGTCTAGCATGCCTCCTCCCGCCGTAGGAAGCACTAATTCACCCGTAACTGCAACTTTATCCACACGCCCACCCACATCACTGAAAGAAACACCGCCCGCGAACATCTGTTAGTGCTAACAAATTCTGTGCGGAAAAACCAGTCTAAAAGACTGCCGTGCTAAGGAAAAACGCCGTAGGAGTCTTCAGGCGTTGCCAAATCTCTATAGATAAAATACGAATTTTCAAAAAAAAAATCTGTGGATTTTTTTACACAAAATTTTCGGACAATTCTGCACGCAATATAATCAGAATTATCTGAAAATTTCAAGCAAATCTGTGCAAAACTCTCCTCAAAAATACATGTTTTGTTCGAGGAAATTTGGCAACTCCCGAATGTTCATACTTGGTAATGCTAACAAATTCTGTGCGGAAAATGCAGTCTAAAAGACTGCTGTGCTATGGAAAAACGCCGTAGGCGTCTCGAATTTTCAAAAAAAGTCTGTTAAATTTTTAAAACCAAATTTTCAGACAATTTTGTACGCAATTTTATCTAAATTATCTGAAAATTTCGAGCGATTCCGTGCAAAACTCTCCTCAAAAACACATGTTTTATTCGAGGAAATTTGGCAACATCCGAATGTTCGTACGGCGTTTTTTCTTGGAATGGCAGAAGAGAGTAAGAAGTTCGCGACTTCGATTTGTACCAGGATGGGTTAAACATGATAAGGTGATTTCTTTCAGGAAGTAAACAAACATGCCAAATCCCTTTAGATAAAATACGAATTTTCAAAAAAAAAAAAAAAAAATTGCGAATTTTTTTACACCAAATATTCAGATTGATTACAGATTACAGAGAGGGAAATGCAAAATCCGTATTTTAGCAAAATTTGTTCGATGCATCGATGTTTGGTTACTTCCTAGCAGGAATCATCTTAATTTCATACAAAATCACCTTGGGGAAGGAGGGAACTCGATTTCTGCATGCCATGTAAAATCAGAGACAAAACAGGCCTTTCACTAACCTCCCGGCGGAAATCATAACTTTCGTGCCTCCAACACTCTAGCCCATAAAATTATTTCATTATTGTTGAAATAGCGCACTGTGACCTTTTCTTAATGTGAAAATCTATCAGATATTGCCAAATGGTCACTGGAAAAATTCAATTTTCTGCAATGATTAACGCATTGCCTATTTACCTGCTTAACCTATGAATGGTTATATATACTTAAAGGTAATTAACTTTTTTCTGATAACAATTTGGCAATATCTAAAAGATGTTTTATCATTTGCTATTAAATGATTTGAATAAGAAAGAAACAAAATAAAAAACAAAGAAGGAAAGGTAAAACCAGAGCCGCTTGTAAATTGTCAAAATAAGAGTGGCTCAGAACTAGAAAGTGATCAAAATCAGAAAGGGCTTGTTGCAAATATGAGATCCTGCAAACTGATTGTGAGTAGAATTTTTTTAGATGGAATGTGCAAAAAGTTATATTTATGCAATTTTGTCCTAAAAAAACCCGAATTAAATCTAACTCATGAATGCAACAAACCTACGAAAAACTATTTAGTATACAGGATTCATCAATTTTTTTTAATGGATAGTGCGATGATTTATGCATGATGTGCTACGGTTGGATTGATGATAGATAAATAAACCTATCAACAGTCAACAGCTGGATTTCGATCGTTTGCATGTTGTTGTATAGTCATAAAGGAGCCTCCCATAAATGACGTCAGATAATCAGGGGAAAGGAGGCCTAAAGGGCTGCCTAACAAACCTCTTTGAATAAGAAGGATGGTTGGGAAGAGGGGAACTGATATTGGTAGTTGAGAGGTCAGAAAATCTGGGAAAGTGCCTGACGTCATCTTTTATACGGCTCTAAGCTTGCTCCGCAAATTATTTAATAATTGACTAAACGATCTCATTGAAGGTATTTAAAAAGGCTGAGTGACGGAAGCTTTGCTGGACGCCAAAACTGAAGAGTTTCTACCGTCACGGCGAGAGAATTTTTATGAGTCTCTGGACATGAAAGAGCCAGTCGTTAACTCCGTCGAGCTTTTATCTTATTGTAATCATAAGGGGAGGAGGGCAGCCCACCACATGGAATCCGGTAATTATAGTTGTCCGACGAGTAGGAGCCAGATGAAAATCTGTGTACCAATTGGACCACGTTTAGCAGAAAGGAACCAATCCACATCAGCTATTGCCAAATTTAACTGGGCAATTTAATTTTTTTCGCGAGAACATTTGTGCGGATCTCTTCGAAAATTTTAAGGAATTTACTTCGTAATATGCAGACAATTCACTGGAATTAGCACAAAAATCCGTGCAACCGTTTCCATGTAAGAAAGTGAATTTCCCGATGAAACTTGGCAATACCTGGTGTGGCTTGGTTCCTTTTTGCTTAACGCGGTCAAATTACGATGTCTTTTAAATTGGACGCAGAGAGTAGTTTCTGTGAAATGAGGTGGACGCGTTCTCTATCGTACTCAGAGTTTTTTACTGCAAAAATGCTTCTTTTTCAGGTCATGGACAGGGCCGGATTAAGGGGGTGGTCACATTGGCCGCGGCCCATGGCGGCAAATCTGTAGGGGGCGGCAAATTTGGCACTTTTTTTAAATGTAGGTATAAAAAAAATTGGATTTAGAAAAAAAAAAATACTAACGAGAAAAGGCGACAAAATCTATCATTTCCTGAGATTATAGTAATTTCTAATTTTGTCGTCTTTCAGTGAAACAAGAGACAGCACCTTCAATTAGTCGAGTTAAGAGAGAAACCCAACACACAATTTGGCCTGGAACGCGCGACTTAGAGAAAATGATGAGGATGACTTTAGATGAAAAGGAGAAACCCTCGGCGTGGCGATCAGCATTTAACATATATTATCGTCTACAAGACTGCACGAATACTTCACGCATTGCAACAAACACTGTGCGATCATTGCGGTGAGCGCAGCGCAGCGTGAAACGGATAGCGCCTACAAGAATGCATGAATACTTCACGCATTGCGGCAAACACAGTGCGATCAGCGTGAAACGCATAGCGCCTACAAGACTGCGTGAATACTTCACGCATTGCGTCAAACACGGTGCGGTCTACGCGGCGCGGCGGCGGAAGTTAAAATCATTAATCCACATTTATGTTTGTTCTCTCATGATTTTTTCGTTCATTTCTAATGAATGGAAGGCCTTGTCCACACAGAGATAGGTTTACGAAACTTAACTGTCGCGCAAAGTTCCGTGAACCTTTGCTAGTAGTTTTGACAAGGTTTTCCCAAAAAATTTGTTCAACACGAGTAAACGCGTCTTATGCACCCTTCCCCCACTAGCACGTCCATTAAATGGTTTTTATTGATGTTTCAAGACGAATGAGAAAGGGGCGGCAAAATACAGGCGGCCCATGGGCGGCAAGTAGGTAAATCCGACACTGTGGTCATGGAGGATGGAGTGGAAGATTTTTATTTTTAGAAGTACGTACTTTACATTTAAAGCGAATCATATTTTTACAACTGACTTTGTATTCAAAACTTGTTATAAAATTAATGAAAATGTAAAAATACTTTGTTAACAATTACGTACTAATAGCACAAAGTAACGGTATGTCGCAATCAACTAGTGATTGTCGGCAATTTACAAGCGCTCCAAGTGCTATTTCGAAGAAATCGCAAAAATACGCATTGGCATTTTGAGAGTTTGATGGGCCTTCAAAAGTATGATCTCGATTCAGAGCGCGCCTTCATCTCTCGTGATACTTCACGCTTTGCTGGAGTGGAAAAGCTGGCGTCATGCTCTAGTCGACGAGTTCCGAGCCCGGTGTGCGCCGAGCTTTGGTCACTTTTTCGATACATTTTCGATCCAAAATGGCGATGTAGAATACGTAATAATTCTTGTCCTATTTGCTTACATCGGATGACCGGGTCCCCATGTATCGAAAACAACCGATTAAGTATCGAAAAAGTGACCTGCCGTGACACAGGAGTCTCGGAATTCGGGACCTGGAAAATGCTTAACAGTGACGCCAGCTCCCCCATGTACATTACGTCCCTATGTACTCCATGCACGCGCCATCTATGGTTGCTTTTGGCCCGAGCAATGGAACTACCTACTCATCTTGCTAAACATCAAAAGCATCTTGTGCCGTTTCCAAAAATGTATGTACTTGCTCTGTACTGTGCCGTCATAATTTTCTTCCTCCATCTGCAAAATGCTAGAAATCATCTTTCTTTCGCAACTAACGAGGTGGAAGCCTCGTGCGGAAGCCCGAAGGAAAAGAATAAATATTGTTAGAACTCAGCGGGTACACGCGCGACCTCCAACCTCCACAAATCCAAGATGGAAAATCCTTGGGAGGAGCGGAGCGTGCAGCGTATGACCTCTGAAAATCTAATGTCTCCCATTTTGGAGCGTTGCCACAGAATATTTCACTTCGCAGCCAGCCCAACGTTTCCCACAGTTATTGCTGCCGCACAATAAAAATGTCTGATTTCGCATTTCGTTAAAATTCGCTTTATGATGATGGATCAATCGTTTTTAAAAAGCACGAAAAAAACCATAATTATTAGGTACAGCTTGACGCTAGACAATTAGATTACATTTTGTAATACAGAACCATCTCTGGCTCTTCCATGGAAGCACCTTTCTGCATAGGGAAACCAATAATATATGGATCGCATTTTGCAAATAGGAAACAGCGCGATTACAGTGTTTTCAAAATCGTGCAACTTCTTCTTTCCTTTTAAAAATTCTCAATACATATACAGTATTAAAATTTACACAATTATTTTCCTTTAAAATTAACAATTCTTCGGTGGGAAGCAAAGACTATTTGCTATTCTAGGAGATTTTTTACTTAATTATGAAGAAGCATTATTTTTACAACACTGTAATCGTGGTAGTTCTTTTTTCCTAAATACGATCCATAAATGTTGTTTCTATACAATGATCCAAAAATAGTGGTTCCCTATTGCAAAATGTCGTCCAATTAATACGTCTTTATAAAATTATTTGAAACTGAATTATCCTTGCGAACAATAGTTGCCAAGCTTATTCCTGAAAATGTATGTACGTTATTAGGCTTCTTAGGGTTTTATTTTCTTTCGGGGAGCCAAGGAGGGGTATAGAACTTTTACTCTGTCCATAATGCATTGAAGCGTGACATTTTTGGCGCTTGACTTCATCCCATTCTCTTTCCACTTGTTAAGTTGTTATCAGCCGCAACCTATACCTCGGAAATTTGCTAAAGTATTTTGCTAACATTAAGGCTTATGTGTCTTTTGTGGATCACACGGAAATACTGAATGTACTGTGAGAGACTAACATGAAAGAAAGAAAAAGAATCACCATCCTAAAATACAAGCAAAGAAGCCAGCGCCTGTAACGAGAAAAATATGAAAATTACCTCAAATTTTGAGTTTGTCACAAGGATTGTAGTCTCTCATCGTGATTTTTCTTTTTAAACTGTATAGTATCAGCTATTGTTGAAAAAAGTGTGAGCTCTTTGCTACCTTCTAAGTGCTGATTGTTCTCCAATCTAAATTTTGGATTTGGCAGCACTGTGTGGAGTGGGCATATTCATCACGCAAATTTAGAGTGTACTTCCAAAGCTCGGTAAAGTTGTGAAATATATTCTCACCGCGTAAATGATTTAGTGTGCTCCACGTTAAAAATATTTTGTTGTATTTGAAGTCAGTATTCGGCCGTAACGGGGTACACTACAGCTGTTTCAAAAAGTTTCTCGACACTATTTGAAATCGAATTCTCGCCAATACATTCGCCTGCAGTTAAGTATCAATTATTTGACCTGAGCAGAGGTATACTAAAATGAATTGTGAGTATTTTACATTAACCGCAAACTCTAATCATATTAATCATCCCTGGTGAAAATTGGCAGTAGAATGGGTGTTCCTTCTTCTTCTTCTTCTACTAACGACTAGGGCATGGCCCTGTTTGTCTAGCCTTCGAGTGCCGAGCACAAAATATTAAAAATATAATAATTATCTGTAAAGATTCGTCAAGTCAATAAAATAATGTGTGTTCCAAAATACTATATACCTAAAGCCGGCTGTAAGATTTCCAATAGCTTCTGTAGCCGGCTGTACAATTTCTTAAAGCCTTTTATAGCCGATGGCGATTAAGCAACAGCCAGACAATAAAATTCATGCTAAACGTTACTAAATACGGATACTAGGACTTAGTTAGTTTTTAAACTACCGCTCTCTTTTTGTGCCATAGTATCTTGATTTATTTTGCGAGGAAAGCTCCGTACTTTTGAAGGATGCCTGTCATTCTTAATATGTTGGAGCGCCTTCAATTTCTTATGATACTGTGCAATACATCTGGTGTGAAATAGTTGCTTCAGACGCCGTGGCACGCTGCGGCGCGGCGCGGCGCGGCGGGCGGGCAGAGAGCGCGAAAGGCGAAACGCGCATTGGCGCTTACAAACCTAACAGGGATACTTCACGCATTGCGAAATGCGTGAAGTATCCCCGTTAGGTTTGTAGGCGCCAGAGCGTCGCCGCTCCGCTTTGTGTTAGGCTCTAATATTTAATCTCGCGGAGTCAGCGTTTTTCAACTAATGATTTTGAAATGTTTGCACACTCTGAATGGATTATTCTCATTTTAATCGATGAAAAAAATATGTTTTCACGGAAAATATAATGTGAGTTTTGTAAATATTAAGGTAGTTCCGTATCAAACATAATGATTTCCAAAGCACATGAATTTCTACACAATTTCTTATAGCCTTTTATAGCCAATGGCGATAAAGTGTAAAGCCCGGCGATAGGAACTATAGCCCGACTGTATACTTTTTTATAGCTTCGTATAGCCCGGCTATCTGATTTGCTCCTCTTTCTACAGCCAGCTATATGATTTTCAATTGCCTTCTTTAGTCGGCTTTAAGAACTCCTATGGTATTTTGAAACGCAGCTCCTATCGTCAATTTTTACCAGGGATGATAAAAAAGAAAACGAATCAAGGACATTTAACATTGTGTTGGGATATGAGGCTTGTTTCATCATAAATAAATCTATGTTGCTGGCTTTACATGTGAGCAGTTGCTCTAAACTGGTACATGCTACAAGAATGTGCTGTATTTGAGGTTTACCGGAGGTAGGTGAAATCTCCATTGTCTGTGGCTCGTATGATGTCATGAACTCAGATTATTTAAGAATAAAAATTGAGTGCGATGATGTTTAATAATTTAGCGCTTTTTGTTTCAGAGACCAAATCCAACAGTGACTGCGTATAGGAGAGCACGCGAATTAAGATCTAAATACTCACGACAGAAGCATAAACTGCACCCTGTATATTTTATATTAAAATCCTAGAATAAATTTAAAAAGAAATATTTGCATTGGAAATAGTTTTTTTCCCTCGACTATATATATATTTTTCATTTTAATATCGATTAAATTTAATTTTGCGTATTTCAAAAATAGAATAAAAGGGTAATTGATTAAAGACGTGTCCATGGGTTAAAATTAATGAGATATAAGCGAAATAATACTTTAAAATTCATCAATGGATTTTAATGTTAAAATCCTAGAATAAATTTAAAAAGAAATATTTTCATGGAAATAATTTTCTTTCCCTCGACTATTTATATTTTGTTTACATTTTAATATTGATTTAATTTAATTTTGCGTATTTCAAAAATAGCATAAAAATGGTAATTGATCAAAGACGTGTTCATAGATTAATATTTAGGAGATTTTGACGAAATAATACTCTAAAATTCATCCATGGGTATCATTTTACGTCTCAAAAATATTATTCGGCACGAGAGTATTCACGAGAATTCCGATACAAAAAATATTCTCGGTACTTCTCGGTACGCTTGTATACAATGTCCGATGCAGGCAATTTTCCGGACAGATGTTTTTCGGCTTTTGGTTTTCCGCGCGCAAGAGATCCCGGCGGTTAATTTTAACCGACAATTGCTATTTCGTGACTTTTATGATGACACCCTGAACAACCAAAACAGACTCTGAATTAATCTCACACTCTTTTATGTATACGGACTGGATTTCTTGCAAACTAAACATGCGTTTGAGTAAATGCAATATTTGAGGATTGGACTATGCATGTTAAAAGAACTATGTCACATGCAAACCCTATGCACATAGTTCCTTTTAGCATGAATACGTTCAATTACTGCAAGATGCCAAGTATTTTCATTAAAAAATTGAACTGAAATCTCAATATTTTGTCATGATTACTCATGGATCGTGGGACGTTCTCTGCAAATCTTATTTCCCTGAAATGATATTTTTACCGTACTGAAATATTATTTTGACGCATAAATAAAATCTAAATTGAAGAGCATGTGAAAGACTTTATTTGAGCAAAAGTTTGGTGGGGTGATAATCAAAGTGTCGCGATAGTCCTGTTTTTTAATGAAATTTCAAATAATGTTCAAAGTGAAATCAGTAAGTATATCCATGCACGTGTGCATCTTATACATGCATTACATGCCTCAGTGTAAGACACTCAGAATTGTACACCAAAACATCCCTAAATTCAAATCCAAAAATTAGTGTCACTCTTTTTATTCGCACCACATTTCAATATTTTTGCTGTTCAAAATTGTGTAGCCGCTAGATTACTTTACGAAGCAACAGTTTCATTCATCATCTTGATAATCGGCCGGCCCCGAAACAGTCCCTTGTTTTTGGGAGCACGGGGGCTTTCCTTAAGTATAAAGGTAAAAGGCATACGCTAATACCATTATAGCCCATAATCTTCTCCTGTTCTTCAACCATAGGGCCTACGCGCGTTGAAGTGCCTCTCGGAGTTTCAGCTGGTCTTAATTCTTAGTTCACACTACTAGTGCTTGCACACTGGCAAAGGAATGCTTTTTTCACTAAGTCCACCACGATAGCTGAATTAATCGCTTCCCGTTACAATGTTGTCAATGTTTCATGATACGAATGTTTAGAATAATTCCGCCAAAACTCGCACTTTGCTGGGCTTGCAAGATATTACTTGCGTGCAAAAAGGCACTACACACCAGCGCATTTAGCAGACCTTAACTCCAACCGGATTTTGTGACTTGTTTTGTGATTAGGATCATCTGCAAAACCGAAGATCTTTACTACGATTCTGACCTCTGCTGAGGAGAAGAATTCCCAAGGGATAATTTAAAATCGTCAGACTTCTAATTCCCTTTGAGCAAGACTTGACGTTGGACTGGAGAGTTTAAGTGTTGTATTAGCAGATAGCAAGTGCATGCACTATTCTGCCATGCTAAGGGAGAACGCCGTAAGAGCCATCACCTGCTGCCAAATTTCCTTCAACAAATGACGAATTTTCAGGGAAGTTTAGGAGTATACCTCTCCCAATTTACAGGGAATTCCGATTGTATTTTAGTCTAGAAAGTTAGAAAATTTCAAGGAAAAATATTTACAACTTTTTCCAAAAATGAATATTTTCTGAAAGGAAGTTTGGCAACATTCGAATGCTCATACGGCATTTTTACTAAGCACGGCAGCTTTGCACTTGCACAATTTCCTCGTAAATAGACGTGGATTTAAAGGTGTTTCTTACGGTACCTACGGAAACGCTTTCAAAACTTTGCACGTTCCTTCCTCTTAGTTGATTTAAATTCGATTAACACGCAAGCACCCTCGTTTCCCACTTTGCAAACCACCCTGCCTCGCGGTCATTTAGTCACGTTTTCTTTCTGCCGGTCTCTTGTTTCCGTTTAATTATTGTCTCTTCTTCATTAACCTTGTCCAAGTTGCCTCCTCCCAATCATCGGGACAACGCTCTCATGTGCTGCTGAAAAGCTGTCAGTAATGCGTGTCTTTAAATAAAAAACCAAAAAAATTGGTCAGAACTAATTTAGTTTGATTTTTCTTTTGAATTTTCCTCCATTTATGTTTTTATTTATTGTATACTCCTATGCATGGCGTTAGGACAAAGAGCCTGAGACCTTGTTTCTTTTTTATGTTTTTGATCCTGCTTATTGGTCTCAAAGTTTCATCTTCAACAGTTTCACGGCACGAATACGAAAAAAAGAAAGAAAATGGTAAATTGACCCCACTCACGACCCTGTGAAAAATCAGCAATTACCTTTCGTTCACAACTTAATACATCACTGAGGAAACTACCTGTTGTGGTGAGAGAGTTATTTATATGCCGTGCAAAGTTTTACTCGTTAAGACAAAACATTTTTTGGCGCCAAGACGATTTTTTTTTTTTTTTTTTTTTTTTTTTTTTTTTTTAAGTTGGGATAGGTAAAGCGATTTAAATGATATTAGCCAGCGCAAAAAAATTCAGATTGGAAATACTAAAAAACAAAACTTTAAAATTGGCAATATTAATTGAACTTCCAGACGAATATTTTATAATATAAAATAATTTGAGACAAAATTAACGTATCTAGAATATGAGTGCACATAATTAATCCATGCAAGTGAATTGCAGAAGCATTGGTATAATTTAATTTTATTTAGGATGAAATCTTGAAGAGACGCAAAATAGCGACAATATTGTGAAATCTTGTTTCGTATAATTATTATGGTCCAATTTTAGTTTGAAATAAAGAATTCAAGCTATTCACATCATTAAACAATTTTTTTTTTTTTTTATTTATTTTTTTATTTTATTTTAAATAATAGCTTACTGCTGTTAAAGGTAACAACTTTTTCCAATGTCAATTTCCGGATCTACTGAGGTTTTTGGGGGACTTTGGCGGCTAGGTGTCGCCGAGTGTCATAGAGCGTTACGAGAGCGGCCTTTATGTGTGTAATTTTTGCATCCAAATAGCAGAAAAATGGGAGGTCTCTTTATTACTCTGTTCAAGCATCATACAGCCGAGGCTGAAAGTGATGAAAAGGGCTGGTTATACTCCATGCAATAACAATTGTTCTAGTGTCTTTGAACGCTGTTCGCGGTAGTCATGTCACAATAGGAGGGCAATTCGTTGACACAGTCCGGGCTTGATGGATAGCGGAAGGGAAGTTTACGTTCTCTTCTCTTTCCCACCTGCCTGTGGTGGCGAAGCAAATTAATCCTTTGAGAGTAGATGTATCGGCAATGCACCTCATTCAGAATACCGCATTCAAAACACAGGGCTGCCAGTTGTATTGTCTGTTCCTCAATGTGAAATTTCACCAATTTCTACAGCAGCTGTGAAGGAAATATCGACGGTGTAAGTCCGCACTCACATAACTCGGTTTGCGACATCGCAGACTTCCTGTCATACTTTATTTTTTAAACGGAGAACTATTCAACGACAATTCTTTACAACTGCCGTGATTTTTCCTCTCCGTACGAAGAAAATTCTGTAAAAACTTCAAGGAATGATGTCAATTTGCTCTCCTTTAAAAAAATAACATGGAGACGGAGATTTTCATACACCGCAAATGAGTTATGTGATTGCCGACTTACACCGTCGATATGTGTAAAACCTGTGTCTCGCACTATAAAAGTTTCTTCGTGGAATAAGGAAGGAAAAGTACAATTGGATTGCATTTTGCAAAAAGGATCCAGGAGCATTGCAATGTTGCTAAGACTATGCAACTTCTTTTTTCTTGGAAAAAAAAAAACCTGATTCTTCATTAAAGGTTTTTATTTTACTCGTTAAAAACTGTGAATTTAAGACAAAAATTACCATGTAAATTTCATATTTTTTCACGTTTTCAGTAGTTTTATTGCAAAGGATGAAATTGCACAATCTTAGCATTATTGCAATGCTTCTGATTCCATTGTGCAAAATGCAATCCATGTTTTATTCATAAATGACATCTCAAATATGAAAACTAAAAACTTTCTTTTAGAGAAGTTTAGATAGGCATAGACATATATGTAGACGTGCCTTATGCTGAGGAGGTAACTGTGAACGAAGCCGTCGCCAAAATAGCGCTGGATATAGAGATAGATATGGCTATAGAAATGGTAATATTGAAAAAAAAAAAAAAAACACGAACACAACCAGCTGTAGACTGGGCAGCAACCGTTGAAACAGAGGAAGTATTTTAAATTCGTAATAAAATATTCAATCAAATTTTTCTTAAATCAGAAAAAGGAATATAATAAAATACCTAACAGGTACATAAATAATACCTAAAAGTTTGGGATCAATATAAACAATTTATCAAGATATCTAGTCACTGAAAAAATAAAATGTTCACAAATTTTTATTTCATAGTGACTAAGAAATTCAACAAGTATCTGTACAAAAACATGCTCTATATGTTGTCGCATAGCATCCACCTCGGATCTTTCATGGCCACATTTTGAACCACTTATGACAGTTCATGGCGGGGTGCAATTTTCGGATATTTTTAGCAGCTATGATTTGTATTTGAACCAAAATCTTTAACTTCAGGTTTTAGAAAAGTAAACAAAGGTTATTCATTTTTATTTTTTTTTAACCTGGAAAGAGGGAGCACCCTCAGTGAGCAGTATGATACTGACGTGCAAGTGGCCAAATTCAGCATTACACCATCAAGAATTGGTAAGTAAAGAATTTAATGTAAACCGCAATATGACGAGAGAAACATAATAGATAACTCCCCCAAAAAAGTAATGGAACCCTCAAAATCGCACCAACAAAAAAATTAAGCTGTAGCAGAAAACGACGATAGTCATAGTTAATTCATTCAAGTCGACATTCTAGGTAAAGAACTTGACGCGAAGCATTTACTAAAAGGTGCAGTATGTACACTGTGCGACTAGGTTCATAATTTTACCCGTGAGGTTCCTTTGAGTCTCGTGAGAAATAAATTGGACGTATTTCTGACAAACGGAACTATGTGCATTCAGACATGAGCCCTGAGACCCATAAAAATATATGCATAACAGGGCCCACGTCATAATTGCACATAGTTCCGTTTGGCAGAGATACGTCCAATTGATAGTATTTGTTCAAGGGATCAACAGTTAGCCTATGGCATGGTACGATGAGGAGGAATGTATAATAACACACTCTTTAATTTTTGTGTTTTTATTTTCATTCACAAGTGATTTGAAACCGTGTGAGCTCCAATTGAAGCTATTTAGTAAATCTGAGCGGTGAAGCATCTTGAGCAGGCAGCTTAGTAGCACTGAAAGCTCTGCTCTTTTTTCCTACCGGCGCCATGACAAATGAGCACTGTCACCAGATGAAGACATTTCAAGCAAAATGCATTCAATGATAAATAACTATCTGTTCCGGCGGTGAACCAAGGTTTTATCTTATCATAGAGTTGGATCCGTGGTAGTGTGTATTTTTGCGACCTGTGCAGAAGAATATTTTCTTTTCTTGCTGAAGTGCCCTCTCCCCTCTCATCCCTCCCGATGCAGGTTATTGGCGAGAAACTAGTATTAATGAGGGAAATTACCGACTTTAAATCCCTTGGTGTGGTATCTTCCATTTAAACCCGAATTTTTGTGCAGATTGGATTACATTGTTGCATTTCCTTGGAAATTCGTCCGAATTAGGAGTTGGGGATATTCTTGCATTCAGCTCTTACTTTTGGGTCCTCACTCAACCCTTCACCCTTCAGCCCTTACTCAAAACTGGTTGGCATTTACTGAAACTTTATTGATTTTGGCGAGAAACTGCATATCGACGGTGAAACTACCAAACCACGTATCTCGGTTTGCGACGTCGCAGACTTCCTGCCATACTTTATTTTTTAAATAAAAAACTACTTAACATCTAGTCTTGAAAATTTCTGTGATTCTTCCTCTTTGTGCGGAGAAAATTCCGTGAAAATTTCAAGGAATGATATTGATTTGGTCTACTTCACAAAAATAAAATGTGAGCGTAGATTTTTAAACACCGCAAACGAGATACGTAGTCTGGTAGTTTCACCGTCGATATTTATATATTCTTATACAAGTTTAAATTATCTGAGTCAATGTTTCGACTAAGAGAAGGAGTTTCGTTACTCCGTCTAAAAAACGACGAATCACGATGGAAAAAAATAGTGGGGGAGTAATATTCACAAGCGGACACGTGTTGTCTTATTCACTGCAAGAATACGAGCATGTAAAAATCTGATTTTCTGGAGTGAGGGTTTTACCGCTCAATTTGGCAACCTGGTGGAGTATAGTTTCGCGCACGCTCCGCAGCCCCCCGACCCCCGCTCCCCAAGAAAACACCCCCGCGAGATGGCGCCCCGACATGCCGCGCCGTTCATGACTCAACTACCCCATTATTGCCATTTCTTAATTCAGTCCTCAAAATATTTCCCGCCCGCATCAGCCCTTCCGGATTCCAACCGAGTCGCGTGGTGATTTCGTGGACAAGTGCTTCCTGTCATCGGTTTTTTTATTATTTTTATGTGCGTCCACTCCTCTCTAATCTTTTACCTGTTATTATGGAGTCGTTATTGTTGATCTTAAATGCATGTGCGGTCAATTTTGTGAAAATGCGACTCGAACTTAACCGTTGTCGGTAGTAGATGAAATAAAGTAGGGGGAAATAACTTTTTTTTTTTTATTTATTCATTTTCCTTTCTTATTTAGTAACGAACTGACTAAGATTTTCCTTGTATTTATGATTTTGCATGGAATTATGTGGAAAGGAATCTTTAATTTTGCCTCTTTTTCCTGATCAACGGTTATTCATATCCAAAAAAGTTGAACCGAACCATAGAGGCGGCATATAATTTACTATTACTCATATTTTACATCGCAATACATCGTCATGTTTCTTCTTTACTTTTATTCATTCATTTTTTATTCTATTTTTATTTTGAAAGCATACGTCGTAATTTTTACTTTATTCAATTGTTTTGCATTTATGACTTACTGTTCAACCTTTATATTAAAACCCTTTTTTCCTTTTTAAGATTTTAAAAAGTTGAGTAGGCAAGTGCATTTTTCATTGCCTCTATATCAAATTGTTTCATTAATTTTTTTACGGTACAAGTAGAATGGAAGAAATAATGACCTCGTAAAAAAAGAGAAAAAAATCCTCTCTAACGCATGAAAAACAAAGGACAAAAAACGCCGTTACTATATTTGAGTATTATATCCATAAACATCAGAAAGATGTCATAAAAATGTACACAAATTAGGGAAGAAGTATAAAATAAAACCATGACGTTCGATGAAGAAGTTGGGGTTAAAAAAGAGGTTATTAGTTCAATTCCAAGTTTTCAAATTTAAATCATATTTTGTGCTGAAAGATCTTATTTGGCAAGTTCATTTTTTTCGAGGGATCAATTAATGAAAAACAAGAAAATAGTGGCATTTTTTCAAGTCCATGCAGTTTCATTGTGGAGACACCTGTCTAATCTCTCCTTTCTCCCTTTTAATTTTTTCAATGATTATTATTATGTTTGCTTTATACACTCCCCCTCCACCTTGCCGACAAAAAGCAAAAAGGAAAATTTCATGTGAATCGTGATATGCCTTGTACCTACCTTAAGAGAGTGCTCGGAGAAGATAATCTGACTCATCTCATTCCCATGTCAATTTTAAAACCTGCATTTGCAAGACTTGAGTGTTAAGAAAGTTTTAACATAAACACAACTCCAACTACGAAACTTTAAGTAGTCTCATTTTATATCTTGTCTGAAAACTGCGGCAGTCACCGGCTGTGTATAAGCAGTTATCCATTGTCAAGGGACGCAGTTCATTTCATTTAAAGAGGCTATGTGAATGAATTAACAAGATTTTCGCTTCAAGGATAATAGTTTTTGTTTTCCTCCATGTTTAATTTAATATCACCATAATTTAGTTCTTTTTATTTTTCTTTTTTAAGACTCCTTGCCGGTTTTTTGTTGCTATTTGCTTGAGCACTTAATTTTCTAATAACTCATTGTGTTAACAGAAGTTTAGTGCGGTGTGCAAAAGAAGAATCGCGATTTAGAATTTTGGAAAAAATATTTGGTACTCAAAACTATAAAGTCACAAAAAATAATCACATCAAAAAATCTACCTCCACCTAGATGTGACAGGGTAACGCATGTGTACGTTTTAGGGTGATAGATTGTCGTGTTAAATTCGATGCGTCTTCGGATATATTCGTGACCGTACCTGCAAGTATATGACCCAAAGAATATTCTCCAGTAAAGAACGGTAAGATTTTCCTTTAAATCAGCTGTTTAAAAACTCATGTTTTTTCTTACTTATTCATACATTCATTTTTTAGGAAGCGGCAAGAAGAGATTATTACCCACGTATGCTGCATCTCAAAGAGAATGTGGTGTAAGCTGTTGTAACCATGCTTGTTTAAATAATCATCTCCACTAAACATATGAACAAAAATGTCTGTCATTTACTAAAGCAGTCAAACAGGGTAAACAGATTACTTCCTGCGCTTTATAATATAATTTAAACAATAAGAAAAAACCCAGGGGTCAAGTTGCTGAAATAAAATTCGACAAGAACTGAATGTAAGAGACAGTTTGAGTAATTTCAGTACACCAGGGGACTGATCATTACATCGCAACGCGGCAGGAGAAAGGAGGGGAAACTTGCGTTAAAGTGCGTTAAGGTCCTTACCGCGTTACCTGACGTTGACACCGAATTCTTTTCTGGATTTCTTTTCAGTTTCTTACGTTTACATTTTAATTGAATATATTTCATCTCTACGTTTTTTTCGTTTTCTCTTTTGTTTTATATCCCCCACTGGTTTTCATTTCATCAGTACGCTTACTTACAGAGCAGCTTTTTTACTATGAGAGGGGGTCGAGGGAGGCGCGCGTAACGCATTTTGCAAGGGTGTATACACCTAGCGTGCGTTACGGGTGTGCTCCTCGGGAGGGTGATAGGACATTATGTCCAAAAAAAAAAAAAAATCCAAAAGTAAAAAGGTCCAAACGTATGATGTCCAACAAAATAAAAAGGACAAAACCAATGGATGTCCAACTGAGTAAAAAGTACAATAAAAATTTAAAAAAATGAGCGTCAAAAATATTTACTTAAAATACCTACTAAAATACCTTACTTTTTTACTTTCGACGCTCATTTTTTTTAAATTTTCCATCGGACTTTTTACTCAGTTGAACATTTTTTGGTTTTGGCCCTTTTATTTTGTTAAGACATAATACGTTTGGACGTTTTTACTTTGGGACCCTTTTTTTTTGGACATTATGTCCTATCACCCTCGGGAGGGTGGAGATCAAACTTTCGATTATTAGCGTTACGTATTTATTTAGCGGAATCTGTTTGAGTATTTTCAGCGTGACAGCAATGGACTGGAGGATAAACTTAAGTCAGATGTAGTATAAAAACCGCACGTGAAAATAAAATACGCGGAAAGCTGAGGGATAAGCCATATCGTGCAGAACGTGCAACTCGCCTGGGTGACGTAAAGAAGTACGTCGCGTGAATATAATGATGATCTCTGCACCAAACAGATTGACTAAGCCAGTCATTTTATAAGCGAATTCACTCTCACCCAGCTGCAGTGAATAATATTGTCGGAGACTTCGTGTACTCCCATTTTCACGAACCCCACTTTTAAACATCGTAACACTGGTAAAACCCGTGGTTCAGCATAACAATCACGTCATCATGCTCTAAGCAAGAAATATGACTGCAGAGATTGCCAGTTTTTAACCATTATCCGAAATGAAAGAAAAACTCTAATATGCAAGGAAAGCATCACAATCCCAACTCCTGGCTGATGTTGGCGCCAGACATAAGAGTACAGTTGCACCAGTCAGAGTTACGATCGAGTCTGCTGAAAGTGTGATTGGATCGAACATACCTTTGGCCAGTGCAACTACTCCTATCTGGCGCCAAAATCAGCCAGAAGTGTAGTTATAGGAGTGTTACACTTTTTTTTACCAGTGTATTTTTGACAGATATAAGGCATTTTCACTCTAAAAAGGAATGTTTTGAACAGGCAGCGGTTGGAGACAAAAAAACAAACGATTTCAAAATTAGATCCAAAAGTCGTAACAAGTCTACGCTGACATGAAACCTGATGAATGTAAATTTTAATTGTCGTGCAACCACATTGATGCTCCTCTTTTTTCAGTTTTATTATAATTCATATATTTGTCATTCATTTATTTTCTAGTAACTTTTTTCCAACCAGACTTTATTTGGGGAAACGTGACCTGTAAAGTCAACAAAAATTTTGATGTAAAAATCATGCTGATATGAAAATGACAAATTCCTTTTTGATGGATAGTGGTCATATGCCCTCGGCGGAGATCAGATACATCATAAACGGAGAAATGGTTTAGTGCTCGTGCCGAAAGAGTTCAGTAAAAGAGTATTACCTAGATTTTGGGTTGGTACCAGCCTTACTCTAGCGGAACTACATACTAATCCGGCCGGGGTTGATATCCACCCTTTTATGTGATATCCAAGGGCTCGAGCCCAGCCTTAAAGTCGCTTTTTATCGTGTGCTAGGGTCATCTAAAGGGTAAGTTTATAAACTTCATACCTCAAAATTAAACATGATAAATACAATGTGTGAAAATCACTTGATTTTGTTATATTGAGAGCCTTTCTATTAGCTCGGATTGTCGAAATTTGTACCAGCGGTTTTCGAGACGGATTCTTAAGCGAACGGAAACAACAAATTTTAGGTTGTTTTCTGAATGGCATCACCTAGATTTTGGGTAGGCACTAGCCCCACCGTCTCACACTGAAAAAAAAAATCTCGGTGTATTTACTAAGAAAAGGGTAAAATTACCAAGAATTCAGGGTTCTATTTGATCCCAGTTTTTTCTTGGTAAAATTACCATTTGTGGATTGGTGATTTTACCGAGAAATCTCGGTAAAATTTTTGAACTTTCTCGGTAATTTTACTGAACCTTGGTAAAAACGCCAATATTTTTTGTCGACAGTTGTAGAATTACCAAAATAAAATGGCAAAGTTACCCGGAATTGATTACCAAAAAAAGTGGTAATCTTACCTAAAAAAACAGTAAAAATACCGGGTTTTAGGTAAGCTTACCAGTCTTCCTTGGTAAATTTACCACTAATTGGTAAAAAAAGTGAGATGGTAAAGGTACCAACGGACCTCGGTAAAATTGCCGACAGTTTTTTTTTTTTCAGTGCAGGATTATCCATTCGAGCAGGGTGAGTACTCATCCAAGATCTACGTAGTTCAATTTGTATTAGGAATGGACACTGGACCTTCTTTACCGTGCCTAACCTAACTCTTGGCGCTTAAGGAAAGCGAGCCAATGAAGAGATTGAACATGATATGGAGACATTCAAAGCTCTTTGTTAAAACAAACCGTACAGGTTGGAAAGTAGCTCTGTTGGATGTCTCGTAATATTTTATAGGTATAAGCTAGGAACTCTTCAAAATTTAAACCGTGATGATTTGAACATTAACTTCCAGTTTTAGTAAAAAAAAAAAAAAATTAAGTTTCGACCTCATTCGAAGGTTCGATTCACTGTGCGACGAGTCCCGCCCACCAATCAACAACGAAACACGCAAGGGAAGTGCCGATAAGGGATGGGCATCGCGTTGCAACATAATTGCTGTCTTAAAAGGCAAGATTATAACAACACTTTTCTTGAATTTGCAGACGAATATGACGAAACATCGTCAGGTTCTGTCGTAATTTGATGGCTATTTGACGTTGCAAAACGGCGCCGATTGCGGAATCCGCATACTTTTTCGTTATGCTTTTTGCTGCGAGAAAGGAAAACGAACTTCGGTAGGGGCATCGCAGTCATTTCTGTGGAAGATGATTTTGCGATTAAAGCCGTTCGCAAATTTTTTTTAAGAAAACCAATGGCATATGCTTGGCAAAATTTGTTATCTTTTAATACTAATTATTCAAACAGACATTCAAACGTCGCAAAAATTTTAATATAAATGCTCTAACTCCGGAAAGTTGGTGTACGTAATGGATTTCTCGTTTAGTGGACGAGATTTGTCAAAATCTTAAGCGGATCCAAGAGGGGGTATAGGAAGGGGGCGTTTGCCCCCCGGGCCGTTTGCCCGAAGAAGGAAGGACGCTTATATTTATACATTATTCATGACAAAATTGACTCAAACTGCAAGTTAAATGCTCTTAAATTTCGAAAATTTTCAGGTGGAAGCCCCCCGGAACCCCATTCTGCCTCCCGCTCAGTGTCTGGATCCATCCGTGGCCGAAATAAGACTCATGAAACGCTGAAAAAACTTTCAAAAGTTTCAGTTTCTTGGAGACCTTTAAATATAAGAAATCAGGAGCTTCTTCAAAATTTCCGCGAAATGAACTAAATGGATTCAATTACTTTCTGGATTTCCTTCCATCAAAATTAAAGTGCTATGAGGGTAGAAAGGGGCTCTCTCGGTTCTGGCGTCTCACAATCTCCGCTAGGGTTTCATCCATTGCGATTAAAGCTTTTACTGCATATTCTTTTTGATTATATTACAATTCTGTAGACGAAATATCCCAGAAAATTCATTCAATAGTTTTCGCTCTAAAATATAAATTACCTTTGGAGATTTTGCAACACTGTAACCCTTTTGCGCGCATCACCCTAATATATGGAAAGCGGCGTAATCCTGGTGATGTGGCAACTAAGAGAAAATGTTCCCCTGATTGGTGTAATTTCTAATGGAACTTTCCTTTCAAGGAATTTTAAGGTCCCATTAATGTTGAGCGCGCACAGGTTTCATTCGTTAGATTGCAGATATTTTGGGTGCGAGCCAATGCAAGTAGTGCTACAAGAGTACGCTTTAAGCCCGATGGAATAAGTTTCGCGAGTTCCTTCGGGGTAAATCATGTAAGCTGTAATGGGAGTGCATTACAGTTATTATTCGTGAAATTTGCCGGAGTCACAAAACATCTCATTCATCGTGAATTCCGTAGAACAAGCAGGGCCGGATTCACCGATTTGCCGCGCATGGGACGCCCGTATTTTGCCGCCCCCCTCTCATTCGTTTTGAAAATCGATAAAAATCATCAAGTGAACGTGCCAGCGGGGGAGGGGTGCATAAGACGCATTTACTCGTGTTGGACACATTTTTTGGGAAAGCCCTGTCAACACTACTAGCAAAAGTTCACGGAACTTTGCGCGAAAGTTAAGTTTCGTGAACCTATCTCTGTGTGAACAAGGCCTTTCATGTTTGGCGCAAAGCGTGCAGTAAGCAGACAGTCTTGTTGGCGCTATGCGTTTCACGCCGACTGCTGCTAAACGCACTGTGTTGGACGCAATGCGTGAAGTATTCATGCATTCTTGTAGGCGCTATCCGTTTGACGCTGACCGCAACGACCGCACTGTGTTTGATGCCATGCGAGAAGTATTCGTGCAGTCTTGTAGGCGCTTATATGTGTTACATGCCGATCGCCGCGCCGAGGGCTTCTCCTTTTCATCTCCAAGTCCTCGTTATCATTTCTCTCTAAGTCGCGCCGTTCCAGGCCAAATTACGTGTTTGGTTTCTCTCTTATAACTCGACCAATTGAAGGTACTGTCTCTTGTATCACTAAGAGACGACAAAATTAGAAATTACTGTACTCTCAGTAAATGAGAGATTTTGTCGCCTTTTCTCGTTTGTAATTTTTTTTTCTAAATCCGATTTTTTTTCATACCTACACTTAAAAAAATTGCAAATTTTTGTCGCCCCTTAGATTTGCCGCCATGGGCCGCGGCCCATGTGGCCACCCCCTTCATCTGGCCCTGAGAACAAGTACTAGTAGAAAACATCCATGTGCTCATTGTTTTCACGGTTCTCGCAGTAACAAAACAGAAAAAAAGGGAAAAAAAGAAAAAAAGTTTGCTTTTTTTACGCCATCCCACGTTTCAGGGTTTCCAAGCATTAGAATTTGATAGTGATACATGGCTATTAAGTACCTAGCTATTAAAAATTCAAAAATTGGTCGGAGAAAATAGTCAAATATAGTTGGCAAAATGGCGATCTCATAGCGATAAATTGCAATTTAATGGCCTATTTCGTTTTAAAAAATCGAACATCACGATTCATAGCAAGTATGTATTTCATGTGTATATTAAAATTGCTATTTCGTAGAAGTTTTGTTGCGATAAATAGACAATAAATTGACTTATAAATACCTTCTTCATCACTACAAATCTTGAAAATCTGTTACATGGGATGTGGAATTTTCATTGGAAAATGTTCCATAAATGGGTGGTATTAATTTTCGGGCGACATTGTCGTTGTTTCACCATTGGTTTCTTTTTGAATGAAATGAATGGTTCCATAAAATGAGCAGCATATGATCAATTTTTAATTGTTTTATAATCCCTGGTCAAATGTAACCGACTGTGAGCAGCATAACGAGCCCATTCGTCTTGAGATTTCAAGTAATTTGGGCAAAAACCATCAAATGGCTGGCTCATTCTTTTGAATTTGATACGGAGACGTTCTCAAGATGTTTCGTCCGTATAAAATTAGTTAGACTCTCCGATGAAAATAGCTCAAAAGCTTACGATGCGTTTTCCCTCCTAATTTTTTCATTTACTGGTGGGAAAGAAAAAGGTTATTTCTTGCGCGACATACTATTTTTTTAAATTTTTTTTCATTTTATTTTTTTTTTTATTCATATATATCTATTTACCTAATTTCAATTTTAACCACAATTTGCATACATCGACACACAATCCATCACAATCTGCCAGAAATCTGTGTATTGTGGGTTTTTTTTCGATATTTTTGTTGAGCTCTTCCCTTACAAGTTGCGAGCCAAAATCGTCGCATTTACATTTAATTAAAACTTATAAATTACCTGGCCTAGCCATCCTTTATTCTTTGACGGTGGGATCTCTGATAATACTTTATCTCGGTGGAAGTGAAAATTCGCCCTTCAAGCGGTGACAGGAGCAGCGGACGTCTTCCATCAATCAAAATTTAAATATCAGCCTACTTTGCAGTCTTAGAGGGAAAACTCATATCCGGGAGGAAGGCTAGGCCGATGAGCCGGGGCGATTTTATCATTTTATCTCCTGAGCTTCAGCCTTCCGCCACAGTGTACTAGGATCACATCTTCTTCAGAAAAGCACCTTAATTTAAAGACGAAACGATCGATGGTGAGATTCGATACCGTTGCTTTGTCCCATGAGGTAAGAATGAAGGCGAGATGAAGAAAAAATATCAACTCGAAATTCTGACTCAGACTCTAATGTATTCAAATTTTTACTCAAATACCAATCTGTTACATACAACAATACAAAGCATGAGATTACATTTTTGCATTCTCATCCATCATAAATTGCTTGCGGATTCCCTCAATTTTCTCTCCCGCGGCGTCTGACCGAATTGCGAGGAGAAACGCCTTTGAGCTCTCAATTTGTAGTCGTCTCTGAATTATAGCGCGCATCACAATGTGTTTCATTCCCGATTTGGAATTCTTGGCAAAACCTCAAGAGGGCATTATTCTTTCTTCCAATATCGTAATACAAGCATGGTCTGGGTCGCTTAATCGACCGATGAACTAAGAAAACACGAGAGAGAATCTTGCGTTTTTTGCTCCCGCTCCTTCCATTACTTTCCGTAAGATGCTTGCTTTTATCTCTGATTTGGTGCTGAGGGCTTAAGAGCGGTGGTCGCCAAAAATATGGACGAGTGGCGTCAAACGAACATCGTGCACACAAATAAAATTTGTGAACATTTAAGATTCCAGGTTTTAACAAAGGTTTACGATTTTTCATACTACCTCTTATCATTCAAATTCAGCAAGAAAATAAACTAATAATTTTGAAGTACCCCTTGCCAATCTCGTACGTTGAAGATTTGAGGAATTATGGTGTGAACCTGGAGGAATCCTCGAGGAAGTATAATGAGGAATCACATAACTCGTTTGCGGTGTCTGAAAATCTCCGCCTCTATGTCATTTTCTTAAGGAGAACAAATTGACATTATTTCTTGAAGTTTTTGCAGAATTTTCTTCGCATAGAGACAAGGTAGATTTACACAGGTATGGACAGAACTAAACAACTGACCTCTGATTGGCTCTCCAGCGGCCCCTTAACGTCGGCCATTTTGGATGTTTTGATTATTTTGATTTATTATGTTCGGTTTGTCAAAATTTTGTGGGATTTTTTGCACAATTTTGGTTATGCGATATTAATTTTAGCGTTTAAACGCACAAACGTTTGAATGTTAATTTGATTGTAATTTAATTAAAAAACGGGCTCCTTAACCTACGTCACGAGGTCATGTGACACGTACTGAGGCTCATGGGAAATTTTCAACTTTTCCATACCTGTGTAAATCTACCTGGCATAGAGAAGAAAAATCACGACAGTTTTAAAGAATTGCCGTTGAGTAGTTTTCCGTTTAAAAAATAAAGTATGACAGGAAGTCTGCGACGTCGCAAACCGAGTTATGTGATTGTCGACTTACACCGTCGATATGTCCCATCAAGGTTCATTTTTGCATTGTGTGTTGTTGCCGTCCGGAAAATTTTCAGGACGACTGTTTTCACATTGATTTTTTTAGTATAAACTGGATAGAACAAAAATAATGATTTAACGAATGTTCAACTTTGAGCGAGTTTATGTGAGGAGGTCAACATTCTTACAGAACTTACAATAAGAGGAAATTAAGAGGAAAAAACAATTTGCTAAGAGCCTAACCTACGATAATAAAAAATTGGAATTTTGTAATTCAAGATATTACAGTTATTACACCTTAAATATTTTCATGAACTAGAAAAACCAATGGCAGAATATTTTGTTTGAATTTTTTTTTTCAATTTTTCAGCCTCTAAAAAAAATGCGATGCGTGGATTTAAATATGAACGATGGATTTATGTTATAGATGGCGGCTAAAATGGGTGTTTAGAGGACAAGCTGGTTTGTGATGAATTCTCTAAGCACAGGCGGCGGCGGTGGCGCAGGAGGTGGTGGAGGTGGAAAAAAGTCGAAAGGCGACTTCGATGACTATGTAAGTAATTCAAAAGTAAAATTGACGGATGACCTGTCCATTTTTAACGCTTGTTACCGCGATGCTACGGAGAAAAATGATACATTCGATGTGCACTTTTCCGACTAGTTTACGTAGAATTATCATAAGTTTATACTGCCCACCGGCTCACCCGTATGATAGCTCACTCCGACATTTCATCAGTGGACAGGGATTAACTCAATTTTTAAGATCAGTTCTCTAGCTTCAGATCCACCAATATCGAAGATGACATTCCCATCAAACCACCGTGTCTAGTTTGCTGTGTTTCAAAATATCCAGTCTTATATTTCAAATTTTTAAACGGAACAAAGCAATATCATTACTTTGAATTTTTACAAAATTTTCGTCGCACAGAGGAAAAAAAATCAGAGAAATTTTAAGAATTGACGTTGAGTAAGTCTTCATTTAAAAAATGAAGTATGACAGGAAGTTTGCAACTTTGGAAACCGAGATAAGTTGTTTGGGAGTTTTACCGATGATACATGATGTGATACGTAACAGAGAAAATTGTCACGCGTGAAATCTCTCCTTTCTTTTTCGTTCATCGGAGTCTTATGTAGAGGAAAATAGAGAAAAGTTAGTCTTTCACAATGCAACATTGTTGTACAATGTCCTACTTTCAGAATTATAAAAAAATTGTAAATTTTAAGGTAAAAGTCTTCAGATACATATTTACACATTTTGTACATTTTTTATTGGATTCGGAAAAAGTTGTCGTCAAAAATCAGGAACAGTATCAGTGCTTCATCATAAAACAGTATTATTCTATCTGCCAAGGCATTATTGGTAAAACGTCTGATTTGATGAGGAGCCTGTGACATGTATGTATACGTTCACATTGTAGAGGCATGAGACATATAAATGATGAAAATTAGATGGAGAGGTTAGGAGTCTCGTCATCACGTTATGAAGTCGAGACCGGCGGAAAGGTCCCGGGTCTCGGGTCCCGCCATGGAAGGCTTTCTGGGGATTCGTGATAAAACTTATCAATCTCGATCCAATTA
Source organism: Bemisia tabaci (assembly GCF_001854935.1). NCBI lineage: Eukaryota > Metazoa > Arthropoda > Insecta > Hemiptera > Aleyrodidae > Bemisia > Bemisia tabaci. The sequence continues at coordinate 5,355,617 of NW_017549038.1, read as the reverse complement.
CGTTGGAGTGTTTAATACAGCTGACAGAATATTATTGATGGGGCGTTTTTCCCGATGTTGGGCCAGTCACGTGATACGCTAGGCAGGAATAATGATTGACTGTAACTGTGTTCGTATTCCGGAGGGCACGCAGCGCAGGGGCACCGATGAAATTATTTCGTCGTTTCCCGAACGAAGGAACGTAACTTCATTCCAAGGTTGCCAAACTAACACAAACAATTCAATTTTTGCCGGAAGGTGCCTGCACCAGTTTCGTTGAAAATTTGTCTGATTTTTGCCTGAGATCGGAAGCAAAATACGTGAAGTTGTCAATTAGAAATTCTCAAAATTCTCCTGGTCATAGTGCGATTTGCGCGAGGAAATTTGGCAACATTGAAATGGAGTTACGTTCTTTCGTGAGAGGAACGACAATTTGTTCCCGTACTCTGTCCGCGGTACCAGTTGAAATAACTTGGTTATCTCGCCGTAATTTAATTCCTCAGTTTCTTAGTTAACTCCTCAGTGAGCCTCCAGTCGCCGTTGCTCACTTCGTCTTTTTGTTTTCCTTTCGTATTTTATTTTTTCTCTTTTCAGTGAAAGAAGAGGAAATAATTGAATATTACAGTCAGGATGATCTTCGAACTTGTCGTACAGATATTCGATTCACCGCACTATTTTCAGCTAACTGTTCCCGTTATTGAATGTTTTACTTACTCACACGAAGGCTTCCTTAGTTCCCGAAGGAAATAAATATAAACATTCAAAGGAATGTCAACAAGGAACCATATTGCTTAACTTGATAGCGATGTGTTTAAAGTCTCAAAACTCTATCTAGTTGTTGTTATTTTTTCTATTTTAAAGGAACGTTCATCATTTCAATTCCCCCCAATTATCGAGAAAGTTTTTGAGTTTATCAAAATCGCAAGTTAGGAATACAATTTTTATGAAAATCAAAATTAGATCAAGATGAAGACTCAACCCGTGTTATCAATGACTTTATGTCATCTTGTGGTTTCAACCGATGGCAAAAGACCCAGGTCGGTCCGTTAGGAAAGTTGAGTGTGATAATCTTCGCAAAAAGGGCGGCGAGGGATGCGCGCGTTGCCAACAGATTCCCCCGATTTGCTTGTATCGATTGTTCTGCCATTTAAACCTATGGTAAAGAATTGATTATTAAGGTGTTCGCTGCGAATACTCTGATTATCGATCCTTTGCCATAGGTTTAAATGGCATAACAATCGATATATCGCAAAACACGCCACGCCACTGCATTGGTCTTATGCAGATCGCGGAGGGGGGTGTAACTACGCAACAGAGCAGCGCTAATCGGGGAGATACGTTTGGAAAGAAGGGAAACAACTCAGGGGAGCCCGTTGTCAGATCGGGAAATTCCAAAGAACATCTTGTTATCGGACTTGAATCATATAAGTGGACCGTGTTCAGCAGAAAGGAATCAAGCCACATCAGCTATTGCCAAACGTAATTGGACACTTTAATTCTGTGCATGAAGACGGTCATGTAAATTTTTTTTGCAAATTTTAAAGAATTTTCCGCATAAACCGGAGCAAATTTCTAAAAAATTTCAAAGGAATCTGCACAAACGTTCTCTTGTAAAAAAATTTAATTGTCCAGTTGAATTTGGCAATAGCTGATGTGGCTTAGTTCCTTTCTGTTAAACGCGGTCCAAGTGGCTCACAAGATACTGGAACGGCCTCTCAATGTTGTTGAGAAAAATAGATTCTCAATTGCTATAGTCGAAAAATGCATTCTTTATTGCAACGTTTAAAATTTGAGCTCAGATTTGAATTCCTCGTTGATAATCACCGGGGAACCACATATCATACATCAGAATCGCGTAAGGGGACGCATGCTCCTTGGTTCTGCAAGTTCGACGCAGAGTCCCTTCATACTGAGAGTCAAGACAACACCCCTCATGGAGTCACAGACGGGAATAAAGATTACAGAAATTGAACGTTCTTTGTAATCTTTGATCGGACCGTGCTAAACTTCCTTTCTCCGTTCCTTCTCTCATTCCGTTTGTTCCTTGCCGAAGCCGTAATTCCCTGGTCCATTCCAGATTATAATCTTTGCAATCGGTGAAAATGTAATCTTTATTCCCGTTTGTGACATTGTGAAGGCCTAAAATACGGGAACCAATCAGAAATGGATTCAGATTGTCTTGACTCTCAGTATAAAGGGACTCTAGTTCGACGTGAATGGTTACTCCGGTAATCAAAGAGGAGGGTTAAGAGTGGAAGAAACAGATAAGAGCGATATCAAATCTCGATAAGAAAATCAAACTCTGCAGGCGCCGGCGCCTCCGCAAATTCCTCAGCGATTGCGGCTCGGCACAAAGAACTGAGGTTATCGCCAGACAGACTGGCGACAGGTGACGGGCGATGAGCCGGGAATGATAGAGGATAGCAGGAGGGGAAGAGGGAGAGAGCTCGGCATGTGGTTCACTAATGCGCCGCTAGAGAGCGTTGAGCATCACGCATCAGATAGTGCACGCAAGTGCATAATTTCTTATAATTTCTTCGATAATGATTAAAGTTTAGCTTCTAATTGACGTATTGAGTCCCTGAAAAGTTTTTCTCTTCGCCTGGCGTGAGCTTGTTGATTATTATTTATTGGCGAAAGAAAAGACGTCGCTGTAATGCAAACTTCGCCTTTTAAATTATCAGTATAGTGGTGAATAGCACGGCGCGGTAAAAACTGCCAATCGAATAGTAAGTTGTTCATGGCATGAATGTCTTCAGGTCGCATAGATGGGATATCTACAATGTTTATTATGTGCACTCTCTATTTTTCTAAAATGTAAGAAACAAACATGACCTACTATCAAAGTTCATTATAAGTTTTGCAATGGTGTTACTTGGATTGCCCGGTAATGTAATAGCATCATATTTGGAGGGGGAGGGGGCTTCAGATTGGGCAGTAAGAGGAAAGACCAGTTGCTCCGAAGCTTTGTATGTAGAATCTTCAAATTAGTGAGTTAGTTGCTTAACTTCAAGCAAAAATAAAATATGTAAAAAATAAGAATTAAACTGCAAGATAAACTTTAAAAATAAAGAAAAATTAAAAAATTAAAACACAATGACTTCATAAAACAAGTAACACGGACATTAGGTTGCCTTTGAGACGAGAGAGGTTTTTTAAAAATCATTTAAATGATAACGTAGTTATTTTGTCGTGTATTCACCCCTCTGTTACACCATATAAATCTAGGTACGAGCCTCCTTACAACGAAACCGTTACAATGCATCCCAAACATTATTTTGAAGATCTTCAAAAGTCTTACTAAAAATCTTAGGCAGGCTTTGAATGGGCTATTCTCTTAAAAAAGATAAAATAGGGCCTACGAATGCGCAACCCTTTTTGGACGAGGGAGACGATTGCCTCCTAACTTTGAAGGACTTGATCATAGCTTTTAGGTATACCTAGTGTTCTCATGAAATGTTTGAATTCAAATCAAATGGATGATGTGAGACTGAGGGAAAAAACAAAGAAATCAGGTTTGTCATGTGTGGCATTCAGTTATTTGAACGCGAGCTCCAGTACGGTATGATGAGTCAGTAATACAGTTCTCGGATTAGATCAGTGCTTGTTCTGATTTTTGTCTTCCTTTTCAAACTTAAAATGTTTTCGTTTTCGGTAAAAAAAAAAAAAATAATAATAAATACAAAATAAAACCCTCAAAAAGTGTTTTGAAGAATATTTTTTTTTTTTTTTGTAACTTCTCAATGGTGGAAGATATGAGTCCTGTCTCAAATTGAAAAAAAGGACCCATATACCTATTGAGGGAAAGGTACGCTGCTTGCTTTTTTTTTTTTTTTTTTTTTTTTTTAACTGCTAAAATAATATCATGCAACAAGCTGAGTTGTCAACCTCGTCCCGCATGTAATTTTTGTGAGCGGCAAAATGAGTTAAAATGTTGAAAGACGACGTGTCTTTTTCAACATGTACGAGGATGAGTCAAAAAGTAACCGTTTGGAAACAAGAAGTTTCCAATAGTTAAAGATAGCGTTCTAATCTTGGTTGCAGTAAAAATTCTTGAAGTATTAAAATACTCTTTACGTTTCTGTTTTATCCGGAGCAAATCCAATTACCGGTTAAAGTCCATATAGAACAAGAATTTTTAAACAAAGCCCTCGCGTACTCGGACTTCCTCCGCAATTTCAGATAATCCTTGGAAAAAAATACCTGGTGCTGGTCTCTCTTTTCTAGTTCGATGAGCAGGCTGCATTCACTGCAGTGCAGTTAATATCTCTTTCGAAAACGTTCACAATAGGACGAGGAGAAACGATATATTTTCTCTTTCATTCTAACGCTCCGTGCTGTTACCTCACTTCCATCACCGGCATATGGCCTTGTTAAAAAATTTCCTCATAATATACACATAGATTAAATCCATTTTAATGGTCTTTGAACTTGACAGTTCCCGTCGAGTGAGAGTTATGGTGCCGGGGGTTGAAAAGCTGCAGTAGGGGTGGGAATCGGCCATAGCGGGGATTTGAACACGGGGCGCTATCTCCATTCCAAAAGCTGAACTAACGCTGAAGCTTTTAGTTCACCCCTTTCACGAGGGGCTGCGCTACATGTTTGACCCACTGAACTTCGAGCGACTTGTTGCTTTTTTATTTATTTTGCCACCTATTCTCTGCAATGCAGCTGTTATTTCAGAGAGAGTTTCCCCTTCTTTTACGAATAGCTGTCACGATGGCTTGGTGTCGTACTTGCCTTCAAAATTGAACCACTATAGCACTGGAAATATTGGTAGGATTAAATTAAAAAATAATCACGAGAAAATGAAATACATATTATTATCGGAGGCCGTTCCTAAATCACGTAACGCTCTAGGAGGGGGATGGGGGTCGCAGAGAGCGTTACGCCATTTTGTTTTTACATGTTAAAAGATAGGGACCTACGTCACAAAAGCGTTGCAAGCGGGGAACGGAGGGGGGGGGGATCAAAAATGTCGAAAAAGTAAAAGACGTAATTTAGGGACGGCCCCTTGGTAGTGAAACGAACATAATCACACGTTCAATAATACGACGAGTTCAAATGATTTGCATGAATCCATGCAGTTGCTTGTACTAAAAAAAGGTTCCTAAATCTAAATTTTAAAACCTATTGTCTGGTCTCGCTTAACTTTGATGTTTTTTTTATCTACATATTTCCTCGGATATAAAAACAGTTTTAATCATCATCTTTTTTTGGTATGATAATATGATGAATGTTCATCATCCATACATCGGACGAGTTTAACTCGCTAAAAGTGATACCTACCAAAGAAAAGGCTGTGCGAGAGCAAACTGCTCAGTATTGGATAATAAGTACAAGTATACTAATGGTGAAACTGCTCTTGTGTGACACGATTTTTGACAGTTTTGAATTAGACGAATAAAATGAGCTGTAAGAAATGTCACGTGTTTACCATCAAAATGTTCTCGCTGAAACAAATCGGGAAGTTTCCCCAAAATGAAACTACTTTTACTGCATATCTCGGCGTCCGAAAACTCGAAAATCTTTCCAGCTTTTTTTTTTTTTTTTTTGTTTGTTCTAAGGGCTGAAAAATCCGTGTTATGTGTCGACTCATCCGTGGTTAGCCCTACCGCCGCGGTTGCACGACTTGCGCTGCTTGAATGCTCCTTGATTAATTCACCGGAATTAAAGACTTAGACCGATTAAGACCGAGATTAGATTAAGACCGAGCTTTGTGGCGATTAGGCGTCGCACAGCGCCAAAGAGCGCTATAAAAGCGACTCATATGTATGTAATTAAAGACTTACAGCAGATTTAACGATTTTCTAGGACTGACAGATCCTACTGGTAAATAAATTGAAGTACCATGTTCTGCCAAGCTCTTTTCTCGGTTTTGATTTCATTATATTAGTCGAAAACCGACTCAAAGGCTTCGTGCTAAATTCGCGTGACTTGGATACTGAATAAGATCTTAATTTTTTAAATGCGAATTTCGATATTTCTATCACATTTCCTGGCAGTCCGAAAAATTATTCAAAGTGCTGATGAAGTCTAAAAAAATATTTTATCCAAGCCACCGACAAAAATGAGGTATGGGACATTTATGCGCTCCTTGGAAATTGTGTTTTCCGAGATACGCACTTTTACAATTTCATCATGGGGATATTGTTACAGTTACAATTTTCTCTCTTTGTGTGAAAAATCGCAACTTTTGCTTTCAGGATGGAATCGCGCCTACAAAATTAAAAGGTTTATTCATATTATTGACAATGGGCTAAATATTGATTTGTAAGTAGCCTGTCTTGAGTTTTTTTTAACACGGAAAAAAAGAATTGAATCAATTGAAAAACAAGCAGAAAGTTCTAATACGTAAGTATTGAAGAGGCGCTTAGCGGGCAGCTGGGATTCAAAGTTGTTTCAGCATAAATTTACTTTGATGTAAATTAAAATCTGCATTAACACGATTCAATAGTTCTTCAATTATTGTACGAACATCTAAAATTATTAAAATGATAAAGAAACTTAAGGCTAAGAAACAAGAAAAGCGCACTCAAATTAAGAATAAAATCGCTAAAATTTAAAAACTCAAAACTTTCCTTGCCTTGCCCGGGAAAAAAATTAAGTTGGGAAATTTTCTAGTTTTTAAATTTCAGCAATTTTATTCTTAATCTAAAATTTTGTTTTTTTCTCAAAAGAGATACTGATAATCTCCTTTAATAAATAGAAAAAAAACTACCAATTAGGTATATATTAACTGATCAAAAATTATTGATTTATCATAAAAATAACACACATAAGGTTTTAAAGATAAAAGAAAGATTAACACTGTCCCTAAAAATTCAAAATAATTACCACTATTATCGATTGAACAGGTGCTGAGATAGCATTTTAGGCCACACCCGCCATCTTGGATTTTTAATTTAGAAAATTTGAGTTTCCCGTCAAAGACACCTACTATTCCAATGTTCACTAAAATCGATCAAAGAGGATTCAAGATAGCGTTGTAGGTCACATCCAGCATTTTGGATTTTCAAATTTCAAAAATTTAAATTTAAATTCAAATCCCTCGTCAAAAGATGCCACCTGCTACCAAGTTTCACAATAATCGATCGAACAGGAGCCGCACGTCACACGAACACGATCAGTACGCCTCGGCACCTCGGCACAGTGCTGAACGATACAAGTCAATTCTCAAACGTTGAAGCGCCTTCAATTGCGCCTGATACTGTGCAATACTTCGGTGGTGGAATAGTTGCTCAGAGCGCCTTCGAGAATATCGCTCTAACTTGATGGCAGAAGGTCACGATTGCCCCTGATATTTAACTTTAGCGCATGCGCAATTTTATACATTTCCTCATGACTGACGATGATACAAAAAACATCCATACCTCAATTTGCGATGTTGCGAGTATTTTACTGCTTCCTTAATGTGGGTAAAAGGCGACATGATTACTTTAAAGCCGGCCGTGAATTTTCCGAGATATGATGGAAAATATTACTTATTATATTTTTTTTTCAAGTCTATTTGTATGCTTCCTTTGAAAACGGAAAATAAATATGACTACCAACTTTTGAAATTTTATAGCCGGTTATGATTTTTCGTTTTGTTAAGCTTGTTCAGTTATTTCCAAAAAGTTGCGTTTGATTGAAATGTATAAAGTGCGCTTATTCTTTGAAATTTCTAGGATTTTCGGAATCATATTAACCTAGGAAAAACAGATTTAAAGTTGCGTATTTCCAGCTCTCATTCGAACGCTCATCGCCGAGAAAGCTAAGATGACGTCCGAAAACATAACTCTCCTTGCGGTCACAATTTCGATCGCTTTTTGCCCGGCTTGCTGCGATTTTTACTTTGTGCAGCCTTGCATTGATAACAACCAAGCGGAACATGAATCGTTGCAAAGGCAACACGCAACGGAATCGTGCTTGCGAGGAGAGGGATATTTTTAGACGTCATCTTGGCTTTCTCGGCAATGCGCGGTATTTAATGCGAGCTGAAAATACGCAATTTTGAACTCGTTTTTCATTGTGTAAAGTTGGGGAAAATTCCTGTGGGAGCGTCTATGAATTACGTAACGCAATTTTCTGGCCTTTTTAGTTCCTCTTACCACTTGTAATGCTCCGTAACACAACCCTGGACCCCCCTTAATAATTACACAACGCTCTGTGGAACCTCCCCCCCCTTACGAATACCCCCATAAATTGTGCGAATTTGTTGAAAATATAGCTGAATAAAATTAGTGATAGTAAAATGACAAATAACGTTGAAGAATATCGATGATAAATTTTGGATTTTGTGCGCTCTTTACCAATTGAGAGGGTTGCGTTACGTTAGCACTGACCCCTCTCACTCTTTGTAACGAAGTGTAACACAGGCTCATACATCCTCCCCTTCTTGATTATTACGTTATTTCGTCGCCTCCTTGACACAAGAGCGTATCTCAATTTCCACGTGAACCCTGTTTTACGTATAAATCAATGCTTTTTAGGGCTCATGCGGAAATCGAAATACGCCCTTTTTTTAGAGAAGCCCCCGATTATGAAGCGATTTTTGAAAACCCCCTGAACTGAGTGCACTCTCCTTTTTTAAAAAACGTAACAATTGACAATTACTGTTAAAAATTTTTAGGAGCAGCCCGAGACAATGATAACAGTGGAAAAACAAGGGGAGAAAACGGGAAACACGGCTAAAATACACAATTAATCAAACTCGAGACGTTTCGACTCGAAACTGAGTCATTTTCAGTCGGAAATACAATAAAAATTTAAAGATTAAAAAAAACGATGAAAACTTGAACCAGCTACATGGTGGTGGCCGGGATCTGAGAAAAAGAGAGAGAAAAACAATTTTTTTTTTTAAAAAAAAATTTGTTTGTTATTTTTTAAAAATTTTTCTTGTGTTTCCGACTGAAAACGACTCAGTTTTGAGTCGAACCGTCTCGGATTCTATTAATTGTGTATTTTAGCCTTGTTTCCCGTTTTCCCCCTTGTTTTTCAACTGAAAATTACAGGACAAGCTTATTATCGTAGAATACCCCCGTGCATATTTACAGTTCGGTAGCATTGCGTCATGCTTGCACCCCACAACGTCTTAACAAAATCTGCTCTCGCCTTACTTGAATATATTTCACGTGAAAACTCAAAGGAAGGCTTGACGGGTTCTTTGGTAACTAGGCCGGAATGAAGAGGGAGAAGGGGGCGAAGCGGAGCTTAGTAAAGCTCCAAATGAAAAGCTCACTCAGAGCGGGGGGACGGTTTGTTGTGGTGGTTTCTGACTGTTAACAAGACAGGACGTGATCGCGTTAAAGGAGCCTTCAATGCTTTCTAAGTTGAATTTCTATACTTCTCAGCTCGTAAATTTGCCGACAGGATTAAAGGAGCTTTTAATTCCGGGAATTCTACATGCAATGTATAACTTTTTTTTAACGAGGAGCTATTCAGCAAATTTGCGACTCGGTAAACTCCGGGTGTTGGTAATTTTGCCGAAGTTTGCTAAAAAATTCAGTCTAAGACTGAGATATCATTATAGAGAGAAAAATCTCACGTATACGGGCACAAATTTTTCCACAACTTTTTTTTAATGAGGAGCTATTTAGCAAATTTGCGACTCGGTAAACTCCGAGTTTTGGTAATTTTGCTCAAGTTTGCTCAAAAATTCAGTCGAAGACTGAGATGTAATTATAGAGAGAAAAAGCTCACCTATAAGGGCACAAATTTTCTCTGATGAGAGTTCTGCTGTTTGGTGCAACACTAACTACGACCAGTCAGGAAGGCAACTGCATATGCGTAAGACCCGGAACACATCTGCTTCTGCAGTTGCAGTGTTGCACCAAACAATAACAATAACAATAACTCTCAAAAGAGGAGATTTGGCCCCGGATGGACGAGCCGTTTATCTCTATAATGAAATCTCAGTCTTAGACTGAATGTTTGAGTGCGCATTAGCAAAATTACAAGCAATCGAGGCGACTAGTGGGCCGCCGAATTTCCGGCTGTCGGTAAACTCCGGTATAAATTGGATCGCATTCAGCAAAATGAAACCAGCGCGATTACAGTGTTATAAAAATGTTGCTTCTTCATTATTATTGAAATTGTTTCTCACAATAGCAAACACTTTAGGCTTCCCACCAAAAATTGTTAATTTTAAAGGGAGATAGTCGTATACATTGTCATACTGTACATATATTAAGTATTTTTAAAAGAAAAGGAGGAGTTGGGCGATTCTGAAAACACTGTAATCGCGCTGGTTCCCTCTTGCGAAATGCGATCAAATTTGTAATGCATTAATTTTTATTCGAGAACGTACTCTGCATTTGTGAATATCTCATTGATCCTCACGATAAAACTGAATTTCATTCTCAAGAGTCAGAGCGTGCATAAAAACGAGAGGGTTGAAATTATGAGTCTAAGGAAACGGACTAGTTTAATTAAACATGCAATGATGAGGAGGGGGGAGGGTCAAATGTAGCGGATCACAGTAGAAGAGGGAGTTGCACTGCGAACGAAGAGGGCGGGGGAGAGGGGGCGAGGCAGTGGAGCGGGTCAAAATGATGAGAAAGCGCCGTGAATTATGCGCTCGTGATATATTCAGTGCTTCGTTCCTATCGTTACTGTTCCTCGGTTTCCAGTCAAAATCGAGCTTTATGCAGGCCGATGCTTCGACGGTGTCAAATTGTCTCGGAAAATCGTACGCGCATGTAGCCATAAGGGAAAGTTAAAGGGGTGGAATTTGGTCACTGGAGGGTTAACTTCTGATTGACTTAAACGTCTAAGACTTGATGGAGCTTCGAGAGATTGAAAAATGGCCGGAATTGCATACAGATTGTTCAAAAGGACAGAATGAGCCTCTATTTCCTTGTGGGTACCACGTGTCTGTGTCACACAGTTCCTACGTGATGAATTATATTCTTTTAGTGCATTACTGTTGAAAAAATATTTTCAATCTAAGTTGCTATCACGGTGAACACGGTGTCATGCATCAACTGCAGCAGGTGATGATCCCTTTCAGATTTGCCGACATTTTTCTGGTTCCTAAAAGTCTCTGTAGGAGTCTGTGTCCATGCTTTCTTTTAAGGGGTACTGGGTACCTACTGTACTTTAAAAACTACTAATCTCAAAACTGAACACCTTATTTGAATTTTTTGTTTGATACGGTTAGAACACAAGTTATTTTACGGGTATGCCCATTTGCACTATTTTTTCTTTCGCGTTTATTAGTATGCTGGATCAAATTTTCTTTTGAAATGAAACGAAACTTTCATGTTTTAGCGTCGAAATCGATGGTTACTCCAATCCATAGTGTGTATATGTGTCTTAGAAGGCATTTCTACGGTTATCGTAGTCTCATCCCTCAGAAGTGTCGAGAAATTCAACTGGGTACGGAAGTCTTTATGCACGGAACAAAATAACACTCATACCGACATAGCGTCTAGGTGTCAAAATGTTGTCTGGTGAGAAGCATGGTCCAGCTTGACAGTCACAATTAGACTTTTACATCTCGAGATCATGCAAAAATAAGTTCTGTCAAATAAAATGTGTAATTAATGATGAGAGTATACAGCTAAATTAGCACCATAGACACACACACACACGTAACCCAGGCAATGCAAAAAAACCACGCTCGTAAAAAAAGAAGAAAAATCTTTCTTTGATTGATTGTTTTCTTCGGGAACTTATTAGCCAGTTCATAGGTCTCCCAGGACTAGGTATCCAACTTTGTCGTTTCCTCTTCTGTAATTTCAGTTTTGCAAAAGAGAATAGGTGAACATTCACTTCATCAGAGTAACTAAAAATATCTTAAAATAGTAAGCATTTGTCCCAAATCACTCTGAACGCACATCATCATATTGTAAAACCTCATCATTTGGTGCTACTGAAATAAAAACGTTTAAAATCGCCTCGATACAAAATACATTTGTGTACTTTATGTGGACGAAAGTTACAAAAAAATAGGTAAAAATGCATTTTCACGTGTTTATCTATCAGATACCAATGCTCCTTCCTACTTCACCACACTTTCAGTGCGTTGTAGTAGAGCAAAGTCATTCAGTTCGTGGCATGCCTTATCCGTATACCATGAGAAAAAGCACGGTTCGGCAACGACGATCAGAATGACGCAAAGCCCGCGGAAAGGGCCCGAGTTTGCACATAGAACGTAAGCTTCTCTGATCTGTGCCGCTATCTGACAGCACCGGGCAGGAACTACGTTCACTTTGGCGCGAGAGGCGCGGCAAGGTGGTGAGGTGGCAGGCGGGGGCGGGGGGGCTCAGGGGGGTATAGATTTGAGCGCGGGCGCTGCGCCGGGGGCCGCGGCTGGAGCCGGGGGTGTGCACCCCCCTTCCATCTCCCTCCGCCCCGTTCATCTCGCGGCACCCCGTTCTCCCAGTTTCCCGGCATGCTCAGCCGATTTCAGGCTCTTGCACTCGCCACCCTCCGACTCAGTTGGTGTTTTGACAGTGTCCGTGTCTTTTTTGTTTTCTCCGTTTTGGTGTTGTTATTATTTTCCCATTTTTTCTCATCACTCCGTGGACTTGTAACCTACCCGTTTTTGACGGTTTTATAACTTCGCTGGTGCTGTTAGTGTAGTATTTCGTGCGCGCGGCATTCGTTTCCACAAGGTTCGCTTTCGTCATCGTTGGGTCCGCGAATCGAACCGTGTGCGTTTTATTTCCGGTTTTCCACCCACGGGCGGCTTTTTCGCTGGACGATGCTGTGAGGGATGTCACTCTGTTTTCCGTTTGCAGTGACATGTATTAGCATCGCTCGTCGGACGCTACTCGACACTCCGATGTTTACTTTCTTTGACCTACATTCGTCTACTATCACAGGTTCCTCGCCGCAGCTTCCTTAACTTTAACATTTAAATTAATTATCGTGAGTTCGAAACTCTGATTCAACCTTCTCCTTCATCATCTTCTTCAAAAACCACTTTCGATTGAGAGCAAAAAAAGGGCAAATACTTGAAAAGGTAACGAAAAATCAAAACAAACGAAAAAAGGTCAAAAGGGAAATAAAACGAGAGCCCGTGAAAATTTCTGACCCAGTGAATTTGACCGATACTAAGTTTAAGGATTTTACTGGGTTTTTTCCAGCCAGGGAAATATTAATTCACAGCACTAATGCATTCGATAAAAAGGAAACACACTTTGACTTTGATTTACTTTTACGGTTATTTTATCGTGAAATTCATTGGGCAGACCAACTAAAATAATGGCTTGAAATATGGAATCTTATCATCTGATTCCAAGTGCGAATTTTCTGATTAGAATTTTTTGCGATTTTCGCTCGTGTGTGCGCCGTTTCAACGAATCCAACTCGCAAAAATGGTGATTTTTTCTTTACTAGCTGTACGGATGTAGATGAATTTTATCGCTGAAAATTTACACAACAGCAATTTAGTTTTTCATGTAATACTCATTTTTCAAGAAAAGCGTATGAATTTTGCATATATAATGAGGAAAATTGCTCAGAAATAATTTTATTAAAAAAAAGAATGATACATATTTTGGTGGAGACGCGGTCCATCCTGAATTATTTTTTGAGAGTTTTGGTACTGAAGAGCGCTACAATCAGTTAGTATACTTATAGAAGATACCGAATCGCTATAAAGAAATTACATCACGAGCATAAATTCATAACATTTATTACATTCATCTAAAACATTGGTTCTGAGGGATGATAGATTTTCAACTTATCAGCTTCCCCCTCAAAACGATAGGTTGCCTGAGGTAACATCCAGTATTTACGATTAAATTATAAAGCATCATCATTCTATTCCTCGAGAGACCGTTGACTTCTTAGAGAAGAGGCTGAGAGAAGAGGGATTCGACCCTACACAAGGAGGTAAGAACAAAGAAGAAAAGAAAATTCACGAGTCATAGTATAAATATCCCTGAAAATTTCAACGTAATGAACACATTTTAGCTGTAAAATTAAAAATCAAAAATGTTATGAGACATTGATGAGAATAAGATCAAACCGCAGCAAAGCATAAAGAATGGTCCAGGGATGTTCACCTTATAGAAGGAGATTATTCATACGGCATCAAGCTACTGAATTCTTCCTCACATATCAACGGTGAAATTACGAGACCACGTATCTCGGTTCGCGACCTTTGAGACATCCTGCCATACTTCATTTTTTAACTGGGAAACTACTCAACGTCAATCCTTGTAAACTTTCGTGATTTGTCTTCTCTGTGCGAAGAAAACTCTGTGAAAATCTCAAGGAATGATATTGACTTATTCTTTTCTAAAAAAATAAAGTGGGGGCGGAGATTTTTGGACACCGCAATTTTACGAGATACGTGGTTCAGGAGTTTCATCGTCGATATATCCATAATTGGACGTATTTCTGCCAAACGGAACTATGTGGATTAAGGCATGAGCCCTGAGACCCACAAGAATATGTTCATAACAGGGCTCACGTCATAATGCGCACAGTTCAATTTGATAGAAATACGTCAAATTGCATGAATTACTTTAAGTATTATACTGCGTTTGTTCTCCTCAATAAAGATATACATGCTGTGAAAATTTTTGGATGATCAGTTAATATCGGCACTGATGTTTTAAATAATAGGAAATAATTACCAAAGACAGAAGCCATGGCTATGTCCAAGTAATTCTAAAAATAGGAAACGAGTAACTTGCCAAGTAATTGGACGTATCGTTGCTGAAAGGAGCTTAGTGAACATGAATTAACCAAGAAACTTTTGAGAAAGGGTTCGCGTGCTACATACAGCACCTTTTGATTTTAATTATTTGCGCGTAGTTATTTTTAGAATAGATATCTACGTCCCATACGTTGATAAACTGCTTTGGGTGGCGCAGCAGATCGAAACGTGATTTGAGTGCTGCCGTGCTAAGGAAAAACGTCGCATGAGCTTTCAGACGTTCTCAAGTTTCCTTCGATAAAACCCGACTCTATGAGGAAAATTGTGAGTATTTTTCCCCAAAATTTGCAGACAATTTTGCACGCAATTTGGTCTAAAATATCTGAAAATTTCAAGGAAAAATATGAATGAATGTCGTCATAAATACATGTTTTATCAAGGGAAATTTGGCAAGTCTCGAATGTTCATACGGCGTTGTTCCTTAGCACGGCAGAGTGGGCTCATGTTAGTAGGAAACACGCTGGTCAAAAGACTGAGTTATCAACATTGTTGAGTCTCAGTCTCAGTACGATTATTAAAACTCCGTAGTAGAGAGGCGATTGCGGAAAATTTAATAACGACGATGCGGTCAGAAATGGCAGTTATCATCCCTCCTAGCACAGAGCAAGCGAGGCTTCGATACTTCGGAACAGGGTAGACCAAGAAAATAATGCCATTGGCGTAGTTATGGCATAGAGGAAGTTCGATCAGAATGAACAAGATGCAGCATAGGAATTCAAAAGCAGCAGCAGCAGAGATAACCAAGAAAGATTTTAAAGAAAGAGGGAGAAAAAAAATTGCCACCACAACTCCCCACAGTTGCCGTTCGGTTAAAAGTTTGCTGTTCCAGCCTTTTTAATGGATAGAGTCAACACTGAATTATAAAAGTAACTGCAGATGGAGAAATAAACTCTGAAAATATTTATCTAAAAATGATACGTTGCAAATTCCCCCCCCCCCCACAATTTATTCTTTAAAAGAAAAGCAACCCTTTAAGTTTTTCTTTAGACTCTTTCTTTCCTTGAATTTTTTTTTTAATTTCTTTTTACCCTATCAAGATTATTCTTTGAAAATGGCAGACTGTGTTATTTCTTGGTTTTTATCCAAAAATCAGTTAAATTTTCAACCGGAAATGCTGAACTGCGTTTTAATAAAAATACAAGATGCGAATACGCGTAACCAGAATTTTTTCTGCTGGTTTAATGGCTTCGTGTCTAGCACCTTCAGCCAACTTCAGACAATGTTTAATGTCCGTAGACATCGTAGGATCTCCATAATTCAGGCTTTTCCAATTTTCAGGGATTAGGGCCGAGGAGAATATGTTTCAGCAGATCTAGGTACTCGTCAATTCCGTGAAAATTAGACGCCACCACCGGGATTCGAACCCGGGACCTATTGACCTAGAGTCAGACGCGCTGACCACCAGGCCAACCTGGCCGGCAACATTTATTTGACGAAGACTCTTTTTTACCGGAGGGGGGGGGGG
>NW_017549038.1:5220959-5339501 GCF_001854935.1 Bemisia tabaci | reverse complement strand
ACCCCCCCCCCCCCCAGCTACGTCCTTCGTCTGAGGAACGACGGGATATGAATTTTCACTAATGAGATTTAACTCAAGGATAAAGATGGGAGCAAGTGGTGACATTAATCAAAGTCGTAATATTGGGAAATATCGATAGACAAAGTGCGGGACAATTTATCTCCATTGCGGTGTTTAAAAATTTCCGCTTCTCTTTCATTTTGTCGCGGAGAAACAAACCAACTTAATTCCTTGACATTTACACACAATATTCTGTAAGTAGAAGAGACAAAGCAAGTGACTTTTAAAAAAACTACGTTGACTGGATTTCCAAGGAAATATAGAGTATGACAAGAAGTCTACAGCGTCGCAAACGATGCTACTTGATCTCACATTCCGGCCATCGATATGGTACAATATTTTCTGAAAGTCGTGTATTTTTTTATTTCTTCGAGTCTCCAAAATATTGTCGCGCCCTCCGGGAGCAGAGGTTGAAAAAAGAACAGCCTCGCAGAGCCAGGACGATAAGGTAACGATTGGGGAGAAATATCAATGATACTGAGTCAAGTAAGAGCGAGGAATGAGCGATGACGCTTCGCTGCAGGGACGCTTCCTTCTCGGGGCTTTCGAGCCGCGCTCGTTTCGAAGGAGCTCAAGAAAAATATTAGTAGATTTCATCCAACCCTCTCATTCCTACGAGAGCTTGAAAGTATATCCGTCGTCGTCATATTTTATGAGTATGCGGATTCTGTGGGCTCCCTCTTGACGTAGGTCCCTTTGCCCGATCCAGGCTGTATTTAATGTATTTTTAAAATAAGCCGGGATATTTTCGTCCCATGTGATGGGTCAGTGTTGCGTCAGTCCGGAGACAAGAGAATCACCACTGGGATATTAATAATGGTGGAAGCTTTTACTCTTGGGCATTCAACATTCAACTGTGGACCTACGGTAGGTCACCTACCTGCAAAGTCGATGGTTAACAACGTGTTGGCAGTTTCATTTTACAAACAAACCTAAAGGTCTCGATACACGATCCAATTCCCGCACCAATTACCATCAAAAGGTCTGGAGTCATCAGTCTTAAAATCATTACTTTGTTTAATTTTAAAATGAAAACTTGGCAGAGATGTTTCGTGCGGCAGGAAAAGATGAATGGTGGCACTCCATTCTGATCAAAATTCGACGGCTCGTCCAATTTTGATCGAAGAGGACTGTTGCATGGTGACCATCAGTCATCAACTGGTCTACTTTGATCAGCGACTCTCATCAGGAAGAAAGTCATGCGAGCACTCGAACTTCGCCAAATTTCCGTCCATAAAATGTTAGTCTTTGAGAAATTAAGAATGTTTTTGTAACAATTTTTAGGCATGCAAGATTAGAGTTCAAATAATATTTTGCAAAAAATTGAAAGAGAAAAACAATTCCGAAGCTTTCCAAATATCTGCATTTTATGAAAGGAAAATTAGCAATGTCTGAACGGTGTGTGAATACGGAGTTTTCCCTTCACACTGAGTTTAAGTTTTCTGCGATTGCACGGATAGCTTCCCTCAAGCTCAGAAAACTCGTGGGGCTTACTGCATTTGCGGTATTTTTCCCCTTGGGCGGGGTTGGGGGCGCATATGGCACTTGCAGCGCAGCGCTTACCAATTCCTGGACTTACGGTGGAATTGGGCCGTCTCTTCACTCCTACCACCTGCTCTTACATCCGATTTCGGCGTCGCAATATTTACACATTAAGCTATTCAGATCGAACCCATGTATAAAGCACCATCGTAGTATGATGGAATATACGTCCTCTCAAAATTGCAGTAGAGTTAAATTAAGAAATTGTAGAATCGACTGTTAGTAGGATGAGGTAGGGAAACCATATTGCTTCTTATAGTACAAGTCTTTTATCGTCACCCTTTTTTTTACAGATCTAGCTTTAACTTTAAAACCACTCGGAGAGCTTTCTTTTAAATTATGTTTATTTCCTCTCTCTCTCTCTCTAGCTCTTCCCCTTGTATCTGTACTTAAAACAGCCCCAGAGATTTCTTCTTCCTCTAACGTTCTTTATTTTTCATTGCTCTATTTGAACTATATTTTGCAATAAGGAGCTACTATTTCTAGCTCATTTTAGAAACAACAAGCGTGCAATTAGTTCTTCCGTGCAGATGAATCGGCACCTTTGTGGTTGAGCCAAAAATAGGAATTATTTATTGCAAAATGTGATCTATATCATTGTAAATTTAGTGATGATTGAGTGTATGAAAATCAAACTCGAATTCAAAACAGCATATTGACGGCGAATCTCTCACACTACGTGTCTCAGTTTGCAACGTTGCAGATTTCCTGTTATATTTAATTTTTTCAATGGACAGTTACTCAACGCCATTTCCTCCTAGGTTCCGTGATCTTTCCTCGCCATGCGAAGTAAAGCATGTAAAAACTCCAAGGAATGATGTTGATAAGTTCTCCTTTAAAAAAATAAAATAGAAGCAGAGATTGCAAAAAGTCGCAGACGGAATACGTGGCATTGTAGTTTCACCGTAGATATGATTGAAACTAACTAAGTCAAAATTTGATACTACGCGTTGTTATGTAGGTATATCGTTCAAAATTCTGTCTTTGATTACTCGAAATCAGGAAAATAAATGAGTAATCAAAATCACTGAAACGGTAGGTCTTCACAAACTTTTTTTAACCATATTTTCTTTGAAGGTAGTGTCATCTAATTGCATGCGTGCTGAGCATAACTAAATGGTGGGTTTGAATCGAATTGAATTTAAAACTTCTCAAACATTTCAGAGGCGCAAGTGAAAAATGTTGTAACGAACACAAATGCTGATGCAATTTTTCCGACTTACTTTAAAGGCTAAAATTCTATCGAACGTCTCCCCTACATTTCCTAGGACACGCTCGTTCCTGTCTCATTTTTCTCTTTCCTTCTCTCCTCTTCGCTCCTTCATAATTAATTTAAATTATGTTGCGCTGGGGGTGACGGTGCAAATGCAAGCTGCGCGGTTGCAGTTTTCAAAAGTACTTGAGTTTTAATCAATAACATTTGCGTCACGGCTTAAGAGACACGCTTCAGACACAACATACAAACGTGAAAGTCTTTCAGATATTCCCTTCCTCTTGTTTCATTTCGAATTTTATGACTTTGGTTGCTTCGTTATCTCATGCATTCTTTCTCTAGTAGCAGAAAAAATTTTTTGTTCATCTTTGTCACGTTTTGGGGGTCACCTCGTTCTATTATTGCTTCGTAATTATAGGAGTTTCTAATCGGTTGGTAGAAGTTTGACTCAAGTTCGATCGAAAACACTAAATTATAAACGTCAATCCTTTGTTCTCTGCGGAAAAGGGAAGGCATATAAAACGTAGGTACAAGTATTACGCCAAAGTTTATGAATTGTTTCAGCCTAAACTTTCCGCACTAAAGCTGACTTTATATCAAGGAAGCTTACGGTGAAGATTTTATAAAAACTGAAGCTCGTAATTTTCCGGTGATAAAGCGTGAGAAACGATTCCGATTTGGAGGAGGCATGATAATGCGAAGCGTAATCGTAAAGCGATCTCAATAAATTGAAGATTGGCACTCCAGTCGCCATTAATTAAAACATAACGTCACAATGTATTTCATGCCGTTTTCGAATATTTTATCATTAAGACTTAGATTTACGAGCCGCTCGCGTTCCAAATTTAAATTAATACCCGAAAGACTCCAGCCGGCCGTTAATTTCGGCCCCATGAGCAACCCGTCAAAGTTTTAGGTAACGCCGATTTATTCGACTCGCTTAGAGGGAGAGCTAAAAGCCACCCTCCGAATGGAGCCGTAAAATATGCCCCACGGCTTCTCCTTAGCTTCAATTATTGGGACATTTTTCCTTATTGTTTAATATTTTAGAGAGGGGAAGCTTATTTCCAGATAAGGAAAAAACCTCATAGATTAAAGATAAAATGATATGAAGGTCACAAGATACGTGTTTTGACTACGCTGTTTTGAAATGCCCACCTGTTTGGTTGATTTTTTGAGCAAAACATCGATGGATTTTATCGCTAGGCACTTTGACATAGTATTCTGTGCAGGATAAAGAGAAGACAGTGACAATTCTAGATAATGAGGTTCACTGGTTTTCCTTCGAGAAATTCGAAATACTCGAAAAAACTGCAATGTTGCTGATAGAGAAACGTGCTTCGAGACTTTAACCATCAAATCTGCGTTGTTTCAAAATTTGTAAGAAATACTAAGAGATCTTACCGAGGGAAATTCGGACATAGGATTCTGTACAAAAGAAAAAGCAGTAAAATTTCTAAAAATAATATTCGCAAATATTCCTTTGATAGAATCAAATATGATAGAAAATTTCCAATGATACTCAGCGATGTACATGATTTGCAACTTTAATCATTAAAATATGATATGTTCATCTTTACCGGTGCTTTTTTTAAGAAATACCGATAAACAAACTTTGTTTAAATTTTTTAAAATATTCTGCACCATATAAACGAAATCAATAAAATATTTAAAAAAGTAATGTTGGTAAGGTATATTTTTTTAAAAAATGATAGAAGTGACGAGGAATGCACAACATCTCAAATGGAAATACGTATTTTATGACTTTCAGCTGATAAATTTGGAAGATTCGATTACTTCGAAAGTTTCTGAAATTATGAAAATAATGTATTGTTATATTGATATAAATAGGTTTACCATCGATAAATGGAGAATATTTCCTCTTTGATGAGTGTATTTATCATTCATTCAACGGACAAATAGCTTCAATTTCCGAATTCCATAAATTCTAACGAATGCTGGAAGTTGGAACGGAAACGTTCTTGCAGTCAAATTAGTTTCAAATCCATCATCGGGTGTGTTGCTATGTAAGGTAATTAGCATCATGCTAAGTCCGATTCGGTGAACTTGAGCTGTTGAATATTTAGACGAGAAGATTCATACAAGAGAATTCGCAACTTCGTGGCCCTGTACTTGCTCGCCTAAGAATTTGAATATCTATTTTCCCGAGTCACGTGACGAATTCAATTTTGTGTGAGCTCTCTGCTCTTGTGCCCCGAGGGCGGATCTCGTGTTTGGTAAAAGCGTGAGCGGAATGCCGCCGTGCTAAGGGAAAACGCCGTATTAACCCCCAGGCGTTGCCAAATTTACTTCGATAAAACGCGAATTTCCTAGTAAACTCAAGAATATTTTTCTCCCAATTTTTCAGATAATTTTGCTCGCAATTTCACCTAAAGTTCCTGAAAATTTCAGAGAAAAATATACATATCTTTACTCAAAAATAAACATTTCATCGAAGGAAATTTGGCAACTCTCGGATGTTCATACGGCGTTCTTCCTTAGCGTGAGCGGAATGGGGTCATCCTTGCCGCGCTGTTAAATTCCAAACTCAAAGTTGTAATTCTTAGTCATATCATTGTCATTTGTCCGAGCCGCTTGCCGTAGAGTCAGCATAGTTAGTTTATGTGAGCGGAAGAATACAAATTGCGAGTTTTCGTTTCTCGTAATGTTCGGAATTTATCGCAATGGAGTGGGAAAGGTCTATTGCTCGCTAAGGAAACATGTAATAAAGGTGGATCGATGGTTCACAGTCAGAAAAGAGGTATGGATGGATCGTGCCTAATCGCACATTGACGTCCAAAGGATGTTTTTGAAATACCTTTAAAAACAAACAAAAAAATCATGTTTAAACACGTTGCTTTGAAAGAAGAAAAACAGGGCCGAATTTAGGCAGTGGCCACATGGGCTGCGGCCCGTAGCGGCAAATTCTGCAAATTTTTTGAATGAGATATAAAAAAATCGGATTCAGAAAAAAAATTATAAATGAGAAAAGGCGGCAAAATCTCTCATTTCCTGAAAGTAAAGTAATTTCTACTTTCGTCGTCTTTCGGTGATACAAGAGACAGCACCTCTGATTAGTCGAGTTAAGAGAGAAACCAAACACGCAACTTAGCCTGGAACGCGCAGAGAGCAATGATGACGAGGACTTGAGATGAAAAGGAGAAGCCCTCGGCCTGTAACAAATATTAGCGCCTACAAGACTGTAGGAAGACTTCACGCATTGCGCGAAACACAGTGCGGTCAGCGCGGCGCGACGAAGGAAGTTAAAATTATTATACCACATTTATGTTTGCTCTTCCATAATTTTTTCGATCACTTCTTATTAATGGAAGGCCTTGTCCACACAGAGATAGGTTTACGGAACTTAACTTTCTAACAAGGTTCCGTGAACTTTTGCTAGTAGTATTGACAGGGCTTTCACAAAAAATGTCTCATACAACACGAGTAAACGCGTCTTGTGCGCCTTTCCCCCTCAGGCACGTTCACTTGATAGTTTTTATTGATTTTTCAAAACGAATGAGAAGGGGCCGGAAAAATACAGGCGGCCCATGGGCGGCAAGTAGGTAAATCCGGCCCTGTGGAAAAAGGTAACATGTCTTAACAATGGCTTCGAAGCGTTTAAGCATGAGATAAGCTATATCATGGTTGCATTTGTGCGTTTTTAAAAGGTTCAAAGTCATTTTAAAAACATTTTTAAAACCTCGGAAGTCGTGAAAAGAAATTAACATTGTAAATTAATTTTTTGGATTATTTTAAAGATAACAATTTTTAAAAGGCTTTACAGAATGATTTTTGAAACGTTTAATTATTAAATATTTTCCCTCATCTTTTACAAATTGGTTTATGAATGGTTTTTTCAGAAACATTGTTTATTTATCTCCATTTATTATGTTTGAAACCAAAAATATAAAACATTTTTCGAACACTTTGAAGAAGTTTCTCAGGATTGTGAATGGTTTCAAAAACTAAACTGAAAATCACTGTGCTTATCCAGTTTCACCAACTTGACTACATTTTGCAATTCGGAACTATAAATCCCGGCACGGTCTAAGAACAACGTATGTGCCATTAGTTTCCCTTTACACGTAAATGGTTTTTTTTTTTTTTTTTTTTTTTTTTTTTTTTTTTTTTCAGATAAGCCAGAATTCATAGGTCCGAATTGCAAAATGCAGTCAAACTGGACGTTCCCTTTCCTCAAAATGTGGCGTGCCCAATTATGTAGCTGTAAATGGGCATGTTACTGACGAGTTTAGTTTCGGGAGCCGGATTCATTCAGTTAAGGAGCCTGCTGTATTTCGACGGTGATCAGATGAGGCTGGCTCTTTGAGCTCGAAACCCAGCTCTAGGGCTATTAAGTCAAGCGGTGGAAACACTGCATGTGAGTGACATCAGGTGATACGCGCTCAATGGCTAAAGAGCTTGTTGACACGACGAAAACGGCGGGTCCCTTGTTTCAAGAACGACGAACGTATCCGTCTTGTCCTCTTTAACGAGTGCACGATGCATTAGCTTTGTAGCCATGCAAGTCGTTGAATGAGGGACCGGGGTGCCGCGAACGGAGGCGAGACGTTGCGGTGGCGCACAATGGGACCGAAATAAATAAGTCGTTGGATACTTTATGATATTTTATACAAATTGTTTTAACAATTTTAAATTTTTTTTATAAAATATAGCCTCTAACTACACAGAAAAAAGTGAAGTTGATTTAACAGTGGATGTAAGAAAAGTGTGCGAGAACTTAAAAAATTCTGAATTACTCGCCAATGCAGTTATTTTAGCAATGCCAATAAGTAAAACTAACTGTTGTGGCAGGTAATTTAGCATTTTATAAGTTCTCGCAAACTTTTATTTACATCCAGAATGTTAAATCAACTTCACATTTTTTTCGGTGTATGTAAAAGTAATAAGGTCACTGAAGTTTTGAGCCACAGAAAGTAAAATCTTATCTTAGGATTTAAACATGAGATGGACTAAACCTCTTTAGACTAAATTGTTAGCAAAACAGACAAAAATCGTAATAACGATGAACAAAGGAATTTTGGACCGACCAATCATGACATTTTTGCCGTAAAATCCCAATTGGAAGTCAAAAATTCTCTAGGAATGGAATTTTGGCCTCAAAGGGATGACTGCGGTACAGATAAACCGTAATAACCTTATCAATAACGAAAAATTCAATTTAAGGGATGTTGGATTCATACGCGGATCTAGACACTTTGAACGTGGGCAAGGATCGCAAAGGGAAGGGGAGTCCGAGGGACTGAACCCAGAAATGCCGATATTTTAAAGCACCTAACATGCAGTCGGGTCAATTTTGTCATGAATAAATGTCAAATATGAGCGTTCTTCCTTCCTCTTTCCTCCATTCCTTCCATATATTTCTTTCTTCCCTATTTTTCTCCTCTTTTTACCGGTAGGGNGGGGGGGGGGGGGGGGCGTACGTCCCCCCTTCACCCTACGCCCCCTGGATCCGCTCATGATAGGACTTTGCGGAATCATTCCTGTGTACCTATGGCCGTAGAATTTGATTTGACAAAATTACCAAATGCTTAACTTGCCACCGACAGTTGCAAAAAGTCACAATATATTTTCAGAAAGGATTAAGGTTGGATATCTTAGGATTGGGAAAATGTTAACCACCCAGAGTATTTAATGATCCAATCGATGAATTTTCAATCTAATTTGACATCTTTTACCCGGGTATCCCTCATGGGAGAGTCATTCTAGACCAACTTTCTACCCGCATTTGAACTAGTTTAAGGCAAAAAATTGAACATGGATCATCAGTTCGGTTAGAAATATCCTTAAAATCACAAACACCAACAAACGTTTTCGGAAGTCAAGTTATGAGTATTTAATTTTTTCCTCGGAGGGGCGCACTGTGCGGCGAAGGGTGCTTGACGTGGGAGTTGCGGGGCGGCACGGCGCGGCGCAGCGCTGCGCCCAGATCCGTCGCAACAATAAATCTCGACCTCAAAATGCGGAAGTATCGTTGGAATCCGTGCTCGCTGACATTCATCCCGGACGTTTGTAATCTGTTGATAGTCTTCGTTTCTACACACAGCCTTACAATACGACCGCTTCGTTATTTTTCCACCGATTGACCCGGCTTTTTTAACGTCCTCGCGGTTTCGCGGCTTTTCACTTGCGCCTCGGTGCCGAGCCCTCAGAATCACGTCAAATCCCTCTTCTTTCGCTTTTAATTTATCACTGAGCCTTGCAGAAGTCATTAGTTGCCGTCTGCACTCGAGAGATATGCGGACGCGCCTTATAGGATTTTTGGGTTGAGACCTTGGTGAATTACACTCCAGGTTTTCTTTCTACGAATAAATGTACGGAACCCATTATTTTAAGTCGAACAAATTCTTGTGAGGACAGTCTCTACCTTTTGATGACTTTTAAGCGTAACGTCATGACAGCATTGCCTCCTGCAGCCACGCCATCTGCTGTTCAAGACAAAGATAACCTGTCTCTCTTACTCTAACCTCACCTCTATCCATCGGTAACTCAATTTATGTCCAAAAGTCATGAATCGAGCGTTTTTTCTCAAACGTTATTGCAGATGTAAACTTTCCCTACAGAATAATATAATATTAATATTCCATTTAGTAAAAAAATAGACCGTGGCCTATCTTAGTTGCCCGAAACCTAATTAACATAGGAACAGAGTTGATTGGATGGATTACAAATAACCCTTTTTTTCATTTTTTATTTTTTTTTGTTATAACTATTTTTATTACAACCCAGTGGTGACGAGATGTAAATTAGAGAAGAATTACATGATCCAGCAAATTTCGTAAAACTGAATTTCAAAGAGAGAAAGCTATGTACGTGAGGGTCAAATGAAAATTGAGACGGGTAACCATGCATCTAAATTCACTCCAACTTCAATATGATTGCTAAAGATGAAGGGATCAGCGGTACATAATCGTCGAGTTTCCTAACGCATAAATACAAAATCGAGCTTATTGAATGTGTAGGAAGAATTAGAGTACCTGTATAGCGAGAGTATGGACAGATCGCTTCATGGAGGGCTTAGGGCCCAAAAGTGCAGCCACCCTTCTAACCAACTTCTAACGCACAAAATTTCACTGCCAGTCTGCAGATTCCATTTCTAACCATGATGGCAAAGAATGTACAGAAATGAGCGTTCTTCCGCGAAATTGTGTAAATTTATGCAAAAACTGAGTCAAACACGTGCTTAATAAACGACGGTTCGTAACAATAGTATTAGTAAATCGTTCTGGATAATTGAAATTCATAGGTTGGCTGCATTTCTGGGCCCTAACTTTATTCGCAGAAGCATCGGTGAAGGCCTGATGGATTTTCGGAGTTTCACATCTGTCCATACTCTCGCTATACAGGTACTCTAGGAAGAATAAAAAAGCTTTGTAAGACTCTGTAATAGAGAGTTCAATTGCAGGATAGTTATAAACCCCCTAATTGGAACTTAGCGTTTCATTCCATTTCCTTATGACGTTAGTGACGTTTCGTCCTCATCATCTTTAAATTCCGTGTTTGTGACCTCGTCGCCATTTTATACATGTTACTGGTAATAAATTATTACAAATAGGACTTCTTGTTTTTAAAATTCGTCCATCGATTACTGTCCATCAAGTTGTTCCGAGTTTTGAACATGCTGGAAAAAGGGTTGTAAAGGGGTCAATGTTGAAGCGGACGATATTAATCTCGATTTCCGAATAATCTTCCCGTTGGAGCCTGTTGATGTGACTGAATCCGACTGACTTAAGTCCACGGTAGTTCTCACTTCATGATGCCGAATTCGGAAGCGCGCTCAAAATCTAGGTCGAGCACGATTAATTGTTTTGAGTGCGTCGAGTTAAACTCTCCTCGTTCACTCAACAGCATTCGCTCACCCCCTCACGGCCAACCCGTGCCCGTCTCCCCCCTTCACCCCGCCACCCCTCTTTCCAAAAGGATTTGCAGCTTCACACCCAGAAAAAGAGCATTTGCAAACAAAAGACCCCTTTTCATAAATACGTAACTAATCAGCGTGTCATCGCTATATATTGCCTTTCATGCTGCAGAAAAATTACCACCTTGGATGCAGGCATGAAAAGCTACGTGTTTTTCATTACCCAGCTGGATGAATGGAAAATGATAACTCTGGGTTTTATCAATAAAAACAAAAGAAAAACCCTGTACCTCCGATAGCACGAACTGTTTTATTTTCCAATTTTGTTCGCTCATTTTTTTTTTCACGTAAAACTGAAATGATTACCTGCCTGACTGCAACGCACTAGTGAGAGACTAGCATATGCATGCTTCTCTCTGACGAGGATATAAATCAGTGCTCATTTTCGTAATAACCCAAATAATTTGGAATTAGCTATTTTCTTGTTTTCATCCTCTTTCAGTTTATCAAGAAAATTTTTTTGTTAAAATCGTATCATCAAGTCCCGTTTCTAGATTTAGTTTTTTGTTTTCAAGAAAAAATTTTGACCTAGCAAAATTTCGCCGAATTTTCATACGCCTCGAAATTTTTAGTAAGAAAACTAGGTGATCGAGATCGGAAAATCGTTTTTACTTTCTACACTAAGCATTCACTACGAATTAGTTTTTTCATGAGAACTTTCTCATGATTTTGAGCTTTTAGACAAGTAAATCTCTAACGATAGAGGTTTGATTATTACAGGCTAGAAAAAATAGGTGTGATTAAATATTTAATACAAAATCAGGCTTGACTAAATTCAATATTAAATTATTGTCATAATTCCAACCCTTGTTTAAAATCTCATTTTTTCCAAGGTGTCGAAACCACACCGCATCTTTCACTGAAAAAAAAGAATCTTAAATTTGCCGCCAAGAAGTATTTTTTCTTAAATCAAACATTTTTCTGCTTAATATTAACTACTTTTTTGCTTTAACCATGCCTTACTTTCCTTGCATCAAGAAAAGTTCGGCTTAAATCAAGATGAAACAATTCTTGGCGGCAAATTCAAGAATCTTCGTGCTTGAGCCAAGCACCTTTTTTTTCAGTGTTTACCGCATTCTGTGCTTTCAGTGGTCTTTGTGTTCAAGTTAGTATCACCAAAATAAGCGTTTTTCCTTACCTCAAGAATCACGCAAACCGGGAAAAACTTCGCTGCA
This sequence comes from Bemisia tabaci, assembly GCF_001854935.1. NCBI lineage: Eukaryota > Metazoa > Arthropoda > Insecta > Hemiptera > Aleyrodidae > Bemisia > Bemisia tabaci. The sequence goes on along the minus strand of NW_017549038.1, from coordinate 5,327,575 downwards.
GGTGGATCCGAGCGATTTTTAAAAAGACAATCTCTCTCGCTGAAAGGCTTCAGCGCTTCACTGTCTAGGTGAATATAAGCCTTTAGTTCTCTCGATCTCCTCGGCTAGTACCCGGTTTACTTGGTTCGTTAATGTGCAAATGTTTCCACTGCGAGTGCGGGCTTATGCGGCAGCTGCTGGCAAAGCACTGCCGATAACGCCCTTATTCCTTTACGCCAATATTTGCTCTCGCTGCCTCGAGTGACGCTCCTGTGCTTGGAAAAAGCTAATAAGAATTCACAGCTGGCTGCGCACATTCCTCCGCGACTAAATTAAAATAAATTCTTATTCTCAGTCTAAATAGCGCAGCGTTCGGCGGATGAAGCCATCTGCGTTGCGCCGTTAACTTTAATGATTCAATACTTTGATACGATGAACGGAAAATAAAGGTAGCGTTATACCTCCTAAACTTCGATCAGTTACTTTATTCGTGAAAGGACTTATAGTTTCATACAAAGAAATGACTGCTATTGATTTTTGATGAAAGCTACCGTAGACACTTGGATTACGTTTTGCAATTAGGAACCACAATTTCTGGCTCATCCGTAAAAACACGCATGTCCATAGGGAAACTAATGCTACATACGTTGTTTTCAAACTGACCCAAAAATTGTAGTTCCTAATTGCAAAAATTAGTACACTTGTAAGTCATGAATTTTCTCTGACTTCGCGTTTCAAATCGTGATTTTACATCGTAAGAAGCTACACTGAAAAAAAAGTATGGTGACATTTACTATGAGTCTACTTGATTTTTTACACAGTGATACTATTTAGTGGAAATAACCAGAATTATAGTAGTATTCGCCAGAACTCTGGTGATTCTTACCATAGTATGGTAAATGCCACCATAGAGTCTGGTGTTTATTACCATATTCGTATCACTGTGTCAGAGATGGTAAAATCTACCGGCATATTTTTTTCAGTGTAAGGAAAATGATGAAGAATCACGAATGTATGAAGAATATTTAGATAAAAAAAAGGCAGATATAACCAGCCAAATCACAATTGGACTGCAATTTGGAACTGTAAATTCTGGCTCTTCTGGAAAAACACTTATGTGAGTAGGGTAACTAATGGCACACATGTCGTTTTTGAGTCGGGCTAGAATTTCTAGTTCCATATTGCAAAATGTAGTGCAATTAAGGGGCTCGGAGGACGAGGTGCATAAGTGCAGTCTTTGCTACTTTGAGCAATACGTGTTTGAAGTTTCGGAATCACATGAGCTTTATGAAGAAAAAAAAGTTCAGACTAAATTTTCGATACTTAAAAATTAGAATTTGTGAGCGAATTGTTAACAAAACATGCATTTTGACTAGTTTTATTTGAAATAATTAATATCTCAATTTTTTTTATTTTTTTTTTAAAAAAAACTGCACTTACACGCCTTGTCCTAGCTCCAAGCCCCCCAATTGAATTAAATAAAATGTGCCATAAAATGAACACACAATGCTTATCATTTCAGCCGAAAACCAAAACGAAGAAAATATGCAAGAACCTCTCTTTTCAAATGTTAACTTTAGAATTTGATGAATTCTGCTACACATTGAAATTCAATTTTTTTGGGGGCCAATAAGCGTCTTTTCGGGGGCATGGAACATTAATTTGGGTTACGCGTGTTTCTTTGAATGCTAGACCTACCAAAACGCCTGCACTTATTCGCGTATGCAACACAAACATCCGTTGAGCAGTTATAGTGGCATCCCAGTGGTACTCTTTTTCACAAAGGTTCCTTTTCAATTTTTACTCCATTGAGTCTATTGACGACGTGTACAATGCTACTCCATAATCTTGAATTCTAGAAATTTATAATTGTATTTACCAAAAGAAATTCAGTTGCTGTTAGTTGAATGTCTTGGTTGGATTCTGAGTGAAATGACGCATACGCTTGAGTCGTATCGATGTGAAGGTTGAGAAGATGATGAAGTAGAAGATTGAAACAGTTTACGCAACTGTTTTGATTTAACCCTCAAGGTTTTTTAAAATAAAAATACTCATGTGAAAAAAAAAACCCGTGCGTTATGAATTTCTGCGACTTCATTATTTTTCAGCATGCCGGTTTCGTTTGTAAAAATATGTTCCGCCTTTCTGGGCACCATATACTTCATTCTATTTTTTGAATGACGACGATCATGAGTCGCGCCACCCTCGGGGTCTGAGGACCGAAGGGGTCGGGAATCTAGTTCGAAACGAACGCATTTGGCTGCGTGCAACGCTCCGTGGACTGAAGTCAGCCGACGCTTCTCGTTTTCGGCTTCGTAACATGTGTGACCGGGGAAGAATGAACCGTTGTGGAGCCCGAATAAAAACTCTCAAAGCTGCCAGCGGCTTTGTCGAAGATGACCTGCACTGCGACAAATGATGGCGCCCGCTAAGTGAATTTCTTCACGAAACTTAGTCTGTGATACATCATGTCGGATCCGGCCGATAACTTTGACGATGAGGTAAGTCTCGACCATTGCAGATCATTCAAAAACATAAGGAGTGGAATATGGGTAGTTATATGCTCTTTTTCTGAAGATTGACTCAATGCGAGTGATTACGGATCTTTTTTGTCCAAAGGGAAAGGGGCAATATTTTTGTTCAAGACGACTTGTGTTTCAACCCCCAACCCCTATTTATTATGAGAGAAACTTACCAAATTGGAGATTATACCCAAATCATCGTGAGAAAAAATCGGAATAATAAAGGTCTTAAATTTTCAAGGGCACCTCTTTCAAATTGGCCTGATTATTTTTAAGACAGCATTTAAAACATATATTCAGCGTCACCAGATGTGTGTCATGAAGTTCGTCAACTCTCTCTTATTCAACGGAGATCTGATCATAAGTAAAATTAGATAAAAGTCTTATCGAGAATCTAAATTTACTACATTGATGACGCTTAAAAATATTTAATTTCCACTCTTCATAGGTTCATACATTTGAAAGTATGCGCAAACAGAAATGGCCCCCTTGAATTTAGAGGGAGAGATAGCTTTTCATGCTTAGTGCTTAACTGCTTACACCTCAACGTTAAATTCTCAGCAATATTAACTCTTAATTTAATCTCCTCACGAGGAAATACCCCCTTCCTACTTAAACTCTAGCAAATTTTAGCTCATGATAGGTCATTTTTCAGACGGAAGAACGTAATTACATTTCAACGCCGCAAAGTTTCCACCCATAAATATGTCTTCTTACTCGGAAACTTTTGGGCTTTTTAAACAGAACAATTACTGATTTTTCCTATCTGATTAACCGTAAAAATAGGCAAAACTTTGGACAGAAATTACACAGAATACTTTCATAAAACAGGGCAAACAATCAAGTTAGTAAATTTTGCAACTTTGGAATGGGGTTATATTTTCTTTTCAGGAATACGACGAATAGCACTGGTTACGAAAAATTCAGCTCAATCCGGCTCTTAGTGAAGGGTGAAAATCTAAAACCAGGCGGTGGGAAGGAAACTCTCTTGCGCGTGAAATTCGGAAGTACAGAAGAGACATAAAATAACTCAAAGCACGGGTTGCGTGCATTGCCGGTGGCCCGTAGCGTCAGGCGTCGGGGCGCCTTTTCGCGCCTGAACCCGAGCAGCCTGGGCTTCTACGCGATGATGAAACTGCGCGTTGTGGAAATCACCATAAATAAAGAGAGAGCCACAGAGGAGAGACCACGCCTCCGCTGAAAACTTCCTGCCTTTTGACAGCATTGTGTTGCATGTGAGATTAATGACACACCTGATTCTTTCCACCTGACTGAGGGAAAGAATATCCTCTTTATCTCCTCTCACGTCATTGTTGCCGCGCAACTCTCCGCAATAGAAACTCTGCATATATTATGTGACGTATTCTCAATGTCATAAAAGCAGATCAAAAACAATTTAACAATGACGAAATTAGTATTAACAAACTTTGAGAATTTCATCGCCATTTGTTGGTGGCTAGGGCCTTAAGTCTCCATGGGGTGTTTCGTGGGATTTGTCCCAGAGAAGAGTCTCACTTGCGAAGTTGGGAAAAATATTGAGTTAGCCAATACTAATCGCAGTGCCAAATAAGAGTCCTTTTAGAGCTCCAGGAACGACTTTAAAAGAAGGAGAAAAAAATTTGTTGTGTTTTTTAACGGGGAAAAAGCCCAGAAGTTTCATTCCTGCGATTCGAACTTGGGAAAAATCCCGTGAAACTTCCCGTGGAGACAAAGCGTATCAATTTGCCTCACATTTTTTAAAAATAATATGTTTCCTAAAATTTCACATTGAAAGTTCCGAATCAAACCAAAAAACACGTTGAGCTCGGTAAGCTGACGTAAAAACGGTATAGATCAATTTTTTTCTTCCCGAAGCATCAAATTGCAGTCAAATTAAATCTAATATAATAAACTGCGTTGAATAGATGCGTAGCATTTGTATTCCCCCTAATTCCGATTTGATTTGAATACGATTTGACGCATCTGCGTCGAATCAAACAAAAAATCTGTTCCCCATAACCGCAACCTTAAAGATTCAAGTAGACTGTTTCTGTAAGTAAGAACTGAATAAACTAGAGCTCCATCGAGAAACAGCTCTGTTCCATTAGTTCTCCTATGAAGACAAATACTTTTTTTAGTAAGCTAAAATAATGGTCTATTATTGTAAAATATAGCCCAAGTGGACGTATTGAAAGTGAATCAACCCATAACTCCATTTAAAGTTGTCAATTTTTTTTCATGTTTTCTTTTTCTGATAGGTAACAAGACTTTTTAACGCCTTTGAACTTCCTGTTAATTTATCCTAGATTATTGATAATCCCTGCACAACACTTTTAATTTCAGTGTTAATCTATTTAAAAAACAGAAGATCAGAGAAAATCAGGCAACATTCGGTGTCTAGTTAGACAGATTCTGGTTCAACCCATTTAAAAAACGTAAAGGAGAGAATAGAAAGGAATCGAAGCCAAAGGAATAATAACTTAATTTCAAAGGAGGAATATTACTTCCCTATTCAAAGACACTGCATCAAGTTGGAAGCGGTATATGCACAGCTCGTGCCAGATAAGAACTCGCTTTTTACAGTATTAGCTAAAGTTATGAACGTGCACTCGAAAGGGGAATTCTTATCCAAGACGAGGCACAGCAATAATTTCAACCCGGTGTGTCAACGACGCCGACGCTTTTCCGGAACAAGGGCCCGAGAGTTCATTCGTTTTTCTCGGTGTGAATCGATATTGCGATTAATCCTGACGTTATTGGCTTCGGCCCAATTAATCGTGTGCTCATCCTCCTCCTCCCGCTTCTACCCTGCTGCCGTCCTAAGCGAAATGCTTGACTCGGGAAAGGCGCTCCATTCAACTAAACGATTCTTACTCGATGGGATACACTGAAAAAAAAGTATGGTGACATTTACTATGAGTCTACTTGATTTTTTACACAGTGATACTATTTAGTGGAAATAACCAGAATTATAGTAGTATTCGCCAGAACTCTGGTGATTCTTACCATAGTATGGTAAATGCCACCATAGAGTCTGGTGTTTATTACCATATTCGTATCACTGTGTCAGAGATGGTAAAATCTACCGGCATATTTTTTTCAGTGTAGGGTTGCAGTAAACATGGCTCCTGCTGCAACAATGAAAATCTTCGTTCTGTGTAACCTAATCATTCGTATTTCTCTCCTCAAGGATCATTTTCTTCTAGCGCTTGAGCTGGGTATAGAGTCCCTTTATACTGCGAGTCAAAACAATGTGAATCCATTTCTGATTGGTTCCCCGTATTTTAGGCCTCCGCAGTGTCAGCAACAGGAATAATTTTTTTTTTCTGCTGGTTAAATGGCTTCGTGTCTAGCACCTTCAGCCAACTTTATACAATTTTTAGTGTCCGTAGACATCGTGGGATCTTAATGCTCCAGGCTTTTCCAATTTTCAGGGATTAGGGCCGAGGAGAATCTGTTTCAGCAGATCTACTCGTCAATTCCGTGAAAATAAGACGCCACCACCGGGATTCAAACCCGGGACCTATTGACCTAAAGTCAGACGCGCTGACCACTAGGCCAACCATCAGAAAACCACCAATTAGAGAACCGCCAAAAAATCAGACATTCTCTCTGGATACATGAGAATTACGAACTTGAGCGTTAAAGGCGCGTCAGCCGGTTAAATATGTTGTAGAATTGCCCGATATGAGAGAACAGACATGAAAATGAGACTAATCCCTCTGCTTGACTTTTTCTGCATGCTTCATAAAAAAATTGAACATTCTTGCGCGATACAGGAGGATTCATGAATTAATGAACTTGAACGTTTAAGGTGCGTCACCGACACGGAAAAAAAAGTGGCAGGGGTTATCCCCTAAAATTAAGGTACTAAGTACTACCCCAATTTGTTGGATGATATGGACATTTCTAATTATTGCGGTAGTACCGCAACTCAATTTAGGGTAGTACCGCAACATTTGGGTTAGTTACCTAATTTATTGGGGTGCTACCATCATTAAATGGGGGTGCTATCATAATTAATTGGGGTACTACCACAATTAATTGGAAATATCCATATCATCTAACAACCTCATGCTTTTTTTTCCACGGAGTTAAAAATGTTACAGAATCGCCCGAAATGAGAGAACACCAGTAAAGCCTGAGACCCAGTCCCTGTGCTTAACTTTTTTTTGCATGCTTCGTGAAAATTAGAATTTAGATTAATGAGCTTGGGCGTTTAAGGTGCGTCGCCGAGTTAATAATGTTGCAGAATCGCCCGAAACGAGAGAACACCGGTAAAGTAGGAGACCAGTCCCTGTGCTTCATTTTTTTTGCATGCTTCGTGAAAAAATTAGAATTTAACTTAATGAGCTTGGGCGTTTAAGGTGCGTCGCCGAGTTAAACATGTTCCAGAATCGCCCGAAAGGAGACAACACCAGTAAAGTAGGAGACCAGTCCCTGTGCTTAACTTTTTTTTGCATGCTTCGTGAAAAAATTAGAATCTAGATTAATGAGCTTGGGCGTTTAAGGTGCGTCGCCGAGTTAAAAATGTTGCAGAATCGCCCGAAATGAGAGAGCACAAGGAGGAAGGAGACCACGAGACCAGTGCTTGTGGGTGTAGTAGTGGCGGCGTGTTTAAGTGGAGGGTTTCGCTGGAGCAGACATGATTTGGTACTTTAATGGTGAGCACTCGATGTGTCGAGCGCCCTCGAACTTAACAAACGGGCAAGGGCCTCGAGCCTTTTCGCTACGAGTGCCCGTATCAATCCTATCTACGCACAAGTGAAATATTCCCTCGAGGGCCCTTGTTCCCTGAGAGCGAAAATGGCCGCGAAAACAAGACATTATATATTTAAAAATAGAAACTCCTCGAGATTCTTACGGAAAGCATGGATTAAGGTGATTCTATGTGATCTAGGGACGAGATCCACCTACCGCGTTGCGCTGCTATGCGGTTCACGTCTTCGAGAAGCAATGGATCGTATTCGATAGTGATTCGATGTATCGTCTGGTTCAAAACAATAGAACCTCAAATCGAAATTTTAAGCTGTTGAGCTAGAATTGGATTGGATGGAAAGTTGAACGGAAAGTAATTGAATCACATTTTTTGCGTTCAACCTTCCATCCAACTTTTCGCCTAATTATGTCGAGCGAAAAGTTTGATAGTGTGAATTGGGCTTTACTTTTACGGATCTCCAAACTGGAAAAAGTTCTGATAAGTCAAGATACGACTTGATTTCCAGCCAACAAGATGCTAGAATTTTGCCATTTGATGCGGAGTTTTCTCATTGGGTGAGATTTGAATTCATTTTGGAAGTAGCAGTTGACTCTAGCTATGCGCGCGGCCAATTATTGTCGCAGCTGCACTCAATGGACCGCACTCAAAGAAAGTCCCAACTTTCCTTGCGCTCCATTTATTTTTTACATGAAATCAATACATATCCCTGGCTTCGAAGTGTTACCACACAGAAACTGGCAAAATTATTTCATTCAAAACATTTGATCCTAATTTGTATCGACCTTGCAATCTCCACAATATGTGCTTTTCTATGAGACCTACACTTTTTTCTGGTCCTGCTTCTACTTTGTCCGGATCTCTATACGTGGGCTTCGAAGAATCTTCGTGTTATTAAAACTTCTGTTTCTTGCGATTTTGATGGGTACACTAAATCGGGATTAGGGCTGATTGGTGTTGAAAATAATGAAACTCGGACGTTAGGCATTAGAAAAGGTATTTTATTATTTTTCTTGAAAGATATTAAACACTGGGTATGGCATTTAGGTTTAATTTTCAAGTTCGAACCGCCCATATGGTAACCAGTGAAATCAAGGTTTGACCATTAATATTTTAAGTAACTATTATTGCATCAAGGTAAAAGTAGACAACACAATAATTGTATTTAAAGGGTAAGATTTGTTGCAGTATATTAATGTTAGTCGCAGTATCTGGCTGCCAAGTGCTCTTGATATTATATTTTCCATTCATCCTTTAAAACTTATTCGTTTTAATTTTCGTTTTTCGAAGAAAGTCAATGAATAAAAACCGGTTTACCAATGCCGAAGCAGGGCTTATAAATGAGTCTCATTTGCAGTCACACAAATCCAGTGCTTTGCAAGAACCGTGTATTTTCATGAAAATCCGCCCGGAAAAATGAATAAAACGCCAAAGTGGAGAAAACAATAAAGGCAGCTGTCAAAACGGAGACCTCGGTAAAAGTTCTCGAGGATCCCTCTCCGTCCGGGATGCGAGCTGCGAGAATAATATCATTCGCGAAAAATGGGAGTAAAAACGTCGGTATCGAATGCTCTATAAAATTCCGCGCTCTGTAGAGCGCGAATGCACCTTAATCTAAAAAAAGGTATGACTTAAGGTTACGTTTACCATAATTCCATACGCGAGATATATTTTATGGTCGTCTTCTCCTTCACTCTCTTCACACATCCGCAGTTTCCACTTTAACATTCCTCTGATTATTACAAAAAAAGATAAAAATGTGTACATCTATCTTCAGACTGAAAAAATAAAAGACCGTTTCTCAGATGTATCAAACTGTAGCGCATTGATGTTCAGGATGGAGGATTACGATGTGCATCAGTCATTCGGGTTTTTTCCTAGATGGTTGGTACTCATTATCAAATTTGCTTAAAATTTCCCCCCCCTCGTTAATCAATTTTAATTGGTTTAATAATCTGTACCTGTACTGTGCCAAAAACGCGTGTGTAAGTGTCGAATACAAATTTTCGTGAAAAACATGCGCATCTTTCAAGATGTCAAGGAAAATCCCATTTTCTTTTACCTTTCCTTACCTCTATTTTAATCATAAATTGGAGCTTGGAGCTTATTCCAGTTTCCACAATTTCGCATTGTGAGGTGGATAACCAGAATGATTGGCCATCTCTTTTGGTATTGTTCCATATTTTTTGCTACGTTGAATGAATTACAATGCTTTTTGCAACGATCATCTGAATATTTTAGATTTCATGAGAAAGTAAGTATATATCGTTATTTGCTTTTTCGATTTCTTTCAAAGCTCTCCAACTTTAGTTTATCCAAGAGAGCTAATAGCGCAATCTTCAGAATAAACTCGAAAAATATATGAAATCTGCAGGTGCTTCTTACTCATACGCTGAACAGTACTGAGCACTGATCTCCAAAGGAAATATTCGCAAAATTTCACGATTTGGCGTACATGTATCTGATTCTGATAATTCTCGAGGTGGATAATTTTTTAATTTTTCCCCTGGGATTAAGGGCTTCGCTCTTTCTGACCCCGGGACCGCTTACCCTTTTATTCGAAAACTGATTATGACCGAATTTTAAGCTACCACCATCCGTGTCACTCGCCCATACTTCTTGTCCTGACTTTAACTCGAGATAATTGGTTGGATGCAATTTGTTCATGCATGGCGAATTGCCAGCTCGAGGAAACATCTGGTTTAGTTTTGAACAACGAGTGGTGCTTGTCTAACTTAGTTCGTGACGTTTTTTTTTTCACTCAGTTTATTCGTTCTTTTGATGACTCAATATGAAAAACGAGCGTTCTGAGCTACCGTAGAAACTATGACGTCACATGAAGCAATAGTATAAGAATGTCATCTGGAGGCAAATAGCATCGCGTCTCTCCTCTTTGTGATTGTCATTTTCCAGATGACCTGCTCGGAATGTTACACGTCTAGGTTAAAAAAATTATTCGTTTTAAAATGTAGCATATCCAATAATTTTTCTAAACAATTAAACGGAACCTTCCAATTATTATGTTTTCATGTTTTTTCTTTCTTTTCTATGAATCTTAATGCGTTTTAAACCATTAAAATACTTACTGAAGAAAAATAAGAGAGAGGACGGAGAAAAAAAATAAGAAAAAAATAAACATGATGGGCCAGAGAGGGTGAGAAAGTTGTAGGAGAACAATTAGACAAGTATGCTTAAAAGTTGCTGTCTTCAAACCCTGCGTTCAACTCTTCTTGCAGGATGCATTCGTAATTCATGCATTCCACATTTTCATTTTTTTAATTACAACAACAGCATAAAAAAAATCTGACAATAAATGTTCATAAATTAGGTTTAATTAGTTAGTTACAAATTTACGAAGCAATGGTAAGAAACGAGAATTGCGAAGTGGAGGCTTGTAGGCTGGGGGGTGATGAGCCAGTTGTTAGCGTACAGTAAAGCTTGGCTCTCTGCCAGTCAGAGCTGTACAGAGATCTGTGGAAGTTTACTTTGGATCAAGTGGCCCATGGGCTCTTTCCGTCGCTCCTCTGACGTAAGAGCGTATCTCGATTTGCACATGAGCCCCAGAGAGCATAGGTTTATATGGAGAACAGGGCTCAAGTGGAAATCGAGATACGCCCTTACGTCAGAGGAGCGACGTTTTGTTCATAGAGGGGTGAAAGTCGGAGTGAAAGCGTTCAATCAACAATGAGCGCCTCGAAATTTTATACTTCAATTAACGCTCTCTGGTATCAAAAACCTTTTTCAGGTAACATGATATTCCATTTTTTCGATGACGTCAGTTGTAATTTGTTAATCTTTTAGCTCAATCTTACGAGAAGGGATTGGTGTTACACAGAGGCGTGGCAAGACAGGGTTTCTTTTTTCCCCCGTTCCCTGCCTATAGCAAAGCATTATCGTGACAGGGAGCTGGTAGGGAAGTTGAAACCCTCTTCAATTGAATAAAGTTCTTTTCTTTTTTTTTTCTTTTTTTTTGTTTTTTTTTTGTTTTGTTTTTATAATTTAGAGCAATAAGAATGAGTAAGTGAATTATCCTTACCTGTATTTTTACAAACTTCTTTGTGAAAGCTACGCTACACTGCATTAATTTAACGCTCGAAGAAAAAATCAAAACCAGGAATATATCACAAGCAGGGGTAAAATACAATACGGTGCGTTTCAATTATACCAGCTTATTCCTCGGGCTAAGGACCGATTATGTGTAATGTTGTGAATTTTTCTGTGCGCGAAACTATGTTCACAGTCCGAGGGATTTTTTGCTCATTTTTTTGTCACTGAGATAGTGTTTACTCGCATGAAACAATGGAATATTCGTCAATCTCACAAATGGACGTATTTCTGTCAAACGGAACTAAGCGCCATAGAGGGAGGAAGGTAGAGGAGGGCTTGGATTTGCGGCGGAACCGGGCGTCGCGCGTCGGTCGGGCTCATTCCGTCCTATACTCGAAATACTTTTCCACGGCGCTTAGTTCCGTTCGACAGAACGCGCTATCCGGCATTCTAAATTCCTCATAAGGAACTCAAATTGGCGCTTAGTTCCGTTTGACAGAAATACGTCCAAATAATAAACACCAAACATGCTCATCTATGAAAAATTAATCAGTGACTATTTGTATTAGTCACCATGAAATTTAAAAATCACAACATAACATTTTTACTTCTTGTAAAATTGGAGGCGTTTCGTTTCATGTTTTACAGAGAAAATGTTTGTAAATCTGATGTTTTCTAAGATGTTTGAAGCTGAGTATTTTTGAAGTCTTTCGGCCGCAAAATACAGTCAAGGCAATGATAAATGACCTAGAAGCGTTTGATTAATTACTTAAAACACGATCTAAGAACGTTCATGTAAGCTTTTAGGTAGCTCTGTTAAATTAACTCTGGGCAGACAATCAATGTAGGTATCCGTGTCAATATGAATTCCTCGGAGAGAAATTTCCTTTGACGTGATTATGATTTGATACTTGGTAATAACTTAGGGAATCGCAGGTTTTAAGTCAATTTCGAGTATGAAATTTAGATTCAAAGTTGATTTATAAAATTTAAGTTCGAATTTTAAATTAACACTGGAAATAATTGATATGCGTGATCACAAATTACATTATAACATCAATTAAAATTGGTACCATTATTATTGTCACTGAATCACGGTCATTTTCGCCGCTAAAGAAATGTTTTTTATAGGTGCATACTTGGCTTCGAGTAACGAATATTTTGCAGGGAAATAAATTAAGGTATTTCTCTGTACGTCTTAGTTCCCTCCAAAGTTAATAGGTAATTACGTCGCGCGCTGAGAACCTAAATCGTCCGTAATTGTAAGTCAAGTCTTTGTCGGAGCACCGTGTGAACGCGATAACGCGGTCTCCTCAGTGCTGTGTTCATTAAAATCGTATTAAAGTAGATGAGCCTCACAACCTTCTTAGTTGTATTTTACGTATTCACATCAGAGTCTGCCTCTCTCATAAACTCCTTAAATTATTGCGCTAACCCTAGGGCTTAACAAATTTTCGCGGTGTTCAACTTATATGAGGACAGTGAGACTGAATTGCGCAAAACAAAAACACACAAGAAGAAGATGAAGAAAAAAAACTATTGATGAAAAATGTTGGATTGGTTTATTCTTGATAAGACTAGCGACGTTCTGATGAAAGTATTCCATTAGAATAATTTCATTGAGAATTTGATCATCCTAACTTTGACGTTTTTCGATTCGCGATACGACGTGGGCTTGTGAGAATATCTTTTTAATCAGTCTCCAGTAGTCCGAAATTATTCGCGCCTTCAATTTCGCGTGATATCATTTTACACACATTGGAGTTGAAATAGTTGTATCAATTGATCGGAACTCGGGAGTACATGACAAAAAACGAAAGAACTGCGAAACTGTCGAACATGTAGGTAGTTATGGGTGTCTCGTTATGTATGGATGAGGTTGTGCGTATTCTCAACAGGACTATACGGCATACAAAAAACATCACAATCAATCAATCAATCATCAATTAAATGGAGCCATATGAGTTCCCATATCTTACATTGTAAAATTTTATGATACTTGGGTGCATTTTCTTTTACCTCTACTGGATGAATTTGTAATTTTTTTATACCGTGGACTTTCCTCTAGCTTTGGTCAATAGGATTTTAAAAATTTGAAAGGCCGGAATTTTCTTGACTGTTTGAAGAAAATTCACTCAATCCGCCCTTTCGACTGATCTTTTTGCTTAACTCTTTATTACATAGCGTTTCATGAAAGCAACAAATGGTTTTCAGCTTCATTTCTATGCTGGAGTATTAAAGTGAATCAAAGCAAGAAATGAATTTTGGGAAACATTATAAGTCTGATCTGCTGACTTAAAAAAAACTACAAAAATCGATTCCAACTGACTCTATTGTCGAAAAAATACTGCACGTTGTAGATTTCCTTTTCAAAATCAACAATTAGCTCATGCAACAAAGGGTTAAAGAGAATGAGAGAAAACCCGCTCAATTTCAGCAGTAAATATTAGAAGAAAACATTTTTTCTTTAAAATACAACCAGTAAATCCTGAGACAAGTGTACCTTAAGGTAAAAAAAAATGTTGTTTTGAGAAAACCCCGTTCAAAGTTTTGGGTACACATAAGAATGACGTTATCAGGATGTATGATTGCATTACTCCATGCACCACAAAACTTTCCATAACTGATGGAATAATGATGAGATTTTAGAAACTTGGTCTTAAATTACAACTGAGGATAAAACATTTGATAAGACAAAAAACTGAAAAAAAAAAAAAAAATTGAACCAAAGATGACTGACACCCGGCTCGCTTTAAATCTCACAACTATATTCAAATGCAATACTGTTAAAACGGATGGGTCTCGGAATAAATGGTTTTTAAGATGATGACAATCTTTCAAAAATACCTTGAATATACGAGTACTTGGAAAGTCACGTTGTAACTTATTTTTGTAAATTTGTTTACAGGACCTGGTGTCGAGCAACCCGAACCAGCGAAACTGGCGCGGAATTATCATCGCAATGCTGGTCATCGCTGCGGTCCTGGGGTTGATAGTCACTTCAGTGGTTTTGCTTACTCCACCGGATGATGGGCCCCGGATCAAAGGGGCCAGGATTCGACTCCAAGATGTGCTCAATCATGAGTTAACGCCTCTTCGACATAATGGCTCCTGGATCTCTGGTTAGCCATTGATTGATTTTCACTTTATGATATTAGTGGACGAATGACAGAATTTAATTATTTTGTCTCATTTTTTATTTCGTAGAGTTAATTTTTCTGATTTTATGTTGACTTTCAATGACATCTTTGTATCTTATGATAGGTTGATTCAAATTGAATCAGTGAAAACGAAAACACACCAACTTGGAAAAATGAAAAGAATCAAGAAACAAAATTACACACGAAACCGAACAGTAAATGAAGAAATTAGTGTAAGAAAGGGATTTCTGGCGCTAAAATACAAGCACTGAAGGGCATTTTAAAGGTCCAAGTTGGAACAGATGCGCTAACTTTAATGACCCTTATAAAAATTGACAGTCTTTTATGAAAATTGAGGAATTTCAAGTTACCAAGTTGGTGTGTTTTCGAACTCACTGATTCAATTAAGCATGTAAGTATGGGAATGGACTATCGGACAAAGTGTGAATTAAAGCATGTTGATGTATGTTTTCTCCTCAAATTTCAAGTCGAACACGATTTGAAGACGTTAAAGTTTTTATTTAGCATTAGATTCGATTGGCTTTAGCCGAGGTATTGAATTGTAATAAAAATAATTAGTTTCTCTTATTAAAACATATATAAAATTAACTAAATAACTGACTAACTTATTACTTTTATCACACTTCAACACCTCGGCTAAATCCAACCAAATCTGTTGATAATGGCGTTGTTGAACCAAATTCTACTAAATTATTTAGCACTGGTTACGAGAACTTTGAATTACTCGCTCACATGAAAAAAAAGTGTCTACATAAATCAAATTTGCTCAATATTGTTTACGTTTTTACGGAGATCGCCTTTTAACATTTCACGTGGAATGTTACACAAAATTACGTAAAACTTCATGAAAATAGCCTAAAATTTCAATGCGAAAATCCGCATTCTCATTTTGCATGAAATTTCTCAGCCCCTTTAGCTCTTGAAGCACCACTGAGCACAAACGGAACTAACAAAACACGAGAATAAAGCATGAAAAAGCAAAGGAAAGGAGTTGGTGAAGGCGCAGAGATACAACTATTCGTGCTTGATGGATGTCCGCGTTGCGTCTACAAAATTGAAGGCGCGCTGGGCGATGCGTTAGTACGCGATGTGATGGTAGATCTTACCGGCTGCACCTGTATGTTGTATTCCGTCAAGAGCAGAATTGAGCTCACCGATCACGTATCTCAACTCTCCATAATTTTGTCTCATCCGTGGAGCACAGTGGATCGAGTCAATTAGAGAGATCGGACATGAAATTTTCGACTTAAACTGCAAATTTTGATTTTATTTCGCCACATTTTAAATTTCAAGGGGTGCTCCTATCAGCAAATTTCACGAGGAACCCAATGGAACCACTTTCAGAATCTCAAAGTTTTATATGAAGGGAGCAATAAGCGTTGAAAGTTTCCAAATTCTGTATGACCTCTCCAATTGACTCGATCCACCGTGCGGCGGTTAACAAAGATAAAATTTCAACAATCAGGCTGCGTTACCAACGGCGTGGCGTGCTTTGCGATCCATCGATATTTCCCCATTTGAAGCTGTGGTAAATAATCGATTATTAAGTTGTTCGCTGCAAACACCCTGTTTATCGATACTTTTCCCTAGGTTAAAATGACCGATCAATCGATACATCGCAAAGCACGCCACACCACACAGTGGATCGAGTCGATAGGAGAGGTCGGACAAAATTTAGAAATTTTAAACTCTTATAACTCCGTTTATACAAAACTTTGAGGTTCTATAAGTGGTTCTATTGGTTTTCTCGTGAAATTTTCTACTTCGTCACCTTCCAGGCAAAGTATCACAAGCGCCATGCGACATTTAAAAATTTCCACGGCCAGTTTATTTCTTTACTGAGAAATTGTTGGTTGAATCTGTTTGGAAATTTCACTAAATTTTATCGGCAGCACGAAGAAAATTCAGTGAAATTTTCGGGCAGCTTCAATGAACAATTTCTCTGTAAAAAAATAAAATGGCGGCGGAAATTTTTAAACGTCGCA
The DNA here is from genome assembly GCF_001854935.1 of Bemisia tabaci. Classification (NCBI taxonomy): domain Eukaryota; kingdom Metazoa; phylum Arthropoda; class Insecta; order Hemiptera; family Aleyrodidae; genus Bemisia; species Bemisia tabaci. Next base: position 5,311,185 of record NW_017549038.1, on the reverse strand, counting down.
TGGCGCTTGTGATACTTTGCCTGGAAGGTGACGACTTAAGGCACCCCTTGAAATGTACAATGTGACGAAATAAACACCGAAATTTGCAGTTTTCGTCAAAAATTTCATGCCCGACCTCTTTAATTGACTAGGTCAACTATGCGTTACGATTGGTTAACGACGAAATTTTTGTGCGGAAGCGGCAACCTGACATGAAGCGATGTCCGGCTGCCGTTCTGCCGGCGGCAATATTACACTCACGGCGAGGGGGTCGGGGCCGGAGAGAGATAGTGGGTCATAGCGGTGTCAAAGTGCAGCGCAATCAATCAGCTCAAATTTTCGGTGCAGCTCCGACGGTGGCGGCCGAACCGGAGCGGACCGGACGATGAATCGGGCGGAATTACGGAGCGGAAGAGCGAGGTCTCATCACCTGGAATGGCTGCCAGGGATCGACGGAGCCGGGATTGATCACTGCAATTTCAGAGCGGTCACAAATGACCCCGGCCAAAGCGGGGGCGGGATTCGCGGCTTTGGGTCAGGGGCTTCGCCGCACCGTTGCCAGACAGTGCTAAAAATCGGATTTTTCTCTCATTTAAGCCCATGTAAAATGTGCACGACCTGAAGACCCAGCACTCGAGGCCGCGTCGCTAGAGCTTGTCATAGCCGCGCACTCGGAAAAAGTCTCTGCGCGCCTCCCCTTTCCTGTCTCTTCATTTATTAAAATTCAATTGAGCCCCTTTGAAACGGTCGCACGGTGGATCGAGCCTACAGGAGAGGTCGGACAAAATTTGTAAACTTTAAACGCTTTTAACTCCGTTTATACACAACTTTGAGGTTCTAAAGTGGTTCCATAGGTTTTCTCGTGAAATTTTCCTGTAGAAACATCTCTTAAAAATTAAAATAAGACGAAATAAACATCAAAATTTGCAGTTGTAGGAAAAAATTTCACGTCCGAATTCTCTGATTGACTCAATCCACTGTGAGTCGGTATTACGGGAGAAGCGCCAGGGATGTCCCTTTGCTTTATCGGCGAGAGCTCTAAATCAAGTGAAACTCATAGGGAAGTTGTTGTGGGATGCATTTATTTTTCATCGGTGTGGTGCCGTGGCAAGTTTTGAGCCGCTACACCTCTATAGTGAAAATAAAAAGTTTGGGAGAAAGTGTTTCTGTAGGATCCCAACTATATATCGACGGTGTAAGTCGGCAATCACATAACTCGGTTTGCGACGTCGCAGAATTCCTGTCATACTTCATTTTTTAAAATGGAAAGCTACTCAACGGCAAATCTTTAAAACTGCCGCGATTTTTCTTTTCTGTGCGAAGAAAATTCTGCAAAAACTTCAAGGAATGATGTCAATTCGTTCTCCTTTAAAAACATAACATAGAGGCGGAGACTTTCAGACACCGCAAAGGAGATATGTGATGGCGGACTTACGCCGTCGATATGGGGCATGGAGGAGGTGTTTTTTTCTTTTTTTTCACGGAAACGAGACAATTGGAAATAAGAAAGAGGTGGACAAATTTTAAGGGACAAATGAGAGAGTTTCACCGGATTCAGTCTAACTACATTTCTCGTTGCCTAATTTTGTTGTTTTATCTTTTTAACAGAGGACAAAACTATTTAACGCCTTTTAATTTTTTTTTTTTTTAAAATTATTTTTTAAGTGGAAAAGTAGAGGAAAATAAAATTGGAAGTGAAAAAATGTACCCATAAGTGATGTCCCAGAATGGTATTTCCCATTTAAACATGTGTATTTCAACAGAGACAATCATACTATACTGATTTGTTTTTCTGTAATATTTGTTTACTTTAGTGAGTAAGAAAACCCTTATGTTCACCTGATTCCATATAGTCTCTGAATTTTAAGTATAATTATATACGAGTATGGGCTTATGGAAAAAAGATTTTATTTTGGGGATACGCTACTTTGTATACTCTTAGTAAAATCTATAAATAGTTTCTGTGATGAAAAGAAAGATTTCTGCGCTTGGTTCGATTTTGGTAACCAAATAAAATGAATGAAAAAATGAAATGCAATACAAAAAAAGAAACAGGAAAAAAGGGTTAAAGCTTAAATGGGTATGTGAATAGAGCTCACGCAGGGTCACAGAATACTAATCGATTTCATTCATTAGTTCGTGCCTGTATTTGTTCTCTCGACTGGGATATCCAAATAGTTTAATTTCCGCCAGCTGAGATAACTAGACATCCCGAGACTCGAAAGCAATCTCTATGGTATTGATTTCAATCAATGAACGTATTTATTCTTTACACTATTTGCGTCAATGCGCTGCAAAACTGTCTATCGCAGCCAACTGCCGCCAGCTCTGTAGTGTAATCATCGGAAGCAGAATAACATTTTTAAAGAAGAATGATGCTTAACTTTAATAATTGAAAGTCAGTTTCATTTCCTCGTGGCAGGACAATTTAAGTCCATTCAATAAAATTACCCAGCGAGTTATATTCTTTTGTGTCGTCTCTATGTTTTTTCCGCACAAATCTCTTCAGTCATTCGTTTTGGAGAAAAAATCACTGAAAAATCGTTTCACTGAACTTTTACTTTACGTTACGTCAAGCTTTATGCTTAAAAATGAACACAATTCAAGAATTAGCATTATCATTTTGAATTCCGAAAGTAGGGTTCCCTCCTGTACTGCCGTGCTAAGGAAAAACGCCGTATAAGCCTTCAGGCGTTGCCAAATTTCCTCTGGCAAATAACTGATTTTCAGGAAAATTCTTGAATATTTTTCTGCCTATTTCTCAGATAATTTTGTTTATAATTTGATCTAAAGTGCCTGAAAATTTCAAGAGAAAATATTCATAAGTTTCCTCGAAAATGAACACTTTATCTGCTGTAATTTTCTCGAATGTTCATACGGCGTTCTTCCTTAGCACGGCAGTATATTTGACCCTTTACACGTCCAAAGATTGAAGTTAAAATTCGCAATGGACCAATGGACAAGTTGCGAGTTTAAGCATTATGATACATGCTTTCCATAACATAATTTCACATAGAACACGATTCGCGCGCCGAAGATTACTAAAATAAATTCCGATCTAGGATATTTAAGTTTTTAGTTTACATTGGTTAGACTACACCGCTCGCAAGAAAAACAATAGTCTACTTGAATCAACCTGCATTAACATGTTTTTGCGGGCTCCTTAATCGAGCGATATTTCTTCCCCGCCTTACGTTGTTCGAAGTGCTAATAACGCGCACAACCAAGCTGGAGCGGTGAGATTGAAGTTGCCTTAAATTCATAACGCAGAGACTGTTACGGTAACGTTTAGTGCGAGATTTGACTCACGTAGACTTGTTTTTTCATGAGCGGGATGTTTGAATTAACGCATTAAAAAACGTTTAATATATCCTGGCTAGAAGTTGATTTTAGTAATTTTCATCGCACCAATCGAGTTTTACGTGAAATTTTGATATGGAAACATGTATCAGAATGACTTAATTCGCGCACATTTAACAGCGATCCAATGTGTAATATTTTAACCGAAGTTCGTCCGATTTCTCCCCTCTTAGAATTGCATGCTTCTTTACAGGGAAAGCTGACAAACTTGCGTGCGAAGAAACTTAAAGTTTTACTAAAAATTAATGTGCTTACCTTTGAGTTATACAAGCTGTTTCTCGCTTCATTTACTTCTTTTTCTTTCTTGTTAAAGGCGTAGAGCTGATGTTCAGGGACGAATGGGGTGGAATAAGTGCCATTAACGCAACAAGTCTAGCCATCCGAACACTTGTATCAAATCAAACACTGGTAAGCAGTTATTAATTGAATATCCATTTTTTTTTCAAAATCCCTAATCGTTTTATTTATTTCTTGAATGAAAAATGTGTTGAAATCAAGTAACTACACGGCTAGTTATAAGTTCGTGCCGTCATTCGACGAAAGTGCCGATTTCTGTTAAGTAGAAGGTGCAGACACCGATAGACCGTCACAGCAGTTACATTATACACTCCATAATTTACTTTGAAAATTGTCCCGAGTCGCTGTATTACTTATGCATATACTCATTTATTATTACATCATTCTCATGCTCGTAGTTGCAATTATATCTATCTAATTTGTGGAAATACTTAAAACAATTTCTCGGTTTCTCAAAGGGACAAAGAAAAATAGGGAAATGGAGGGAGACAAGGGAAAGTAATGTGGATGGAAGAGAGATAAATAACTTTAGACGAATTGAAATATGAAAACCGGTTGCAAATCACTGTAACTGAACATCGAAAAGCGTATTTCAAGAAATCGCGAATAACGATGCAGAGTTATATGTATGAAAATCACTGTGCTGCGGCTCGCTCGGCCTGCAATTTATGCACCCATGGACGCGGCGCTGCGATGCGACTATTCGAGCTCCACAGCTGTCCGCATTGCATATTCAATAATTGAAGGCGCCTAGATCTTTTTTTCACAACCACAACTGTGTAGCCACCATTGAGATTGCAGAGCAACATGCCAGGCACTGGCTCTCCTTTCACCGCATAGTTATGGTGCCGATTAATTCATTGCAATACCCTTTAAAATTAATAAATAATAATAATAAAATTTAAAATTTGGTAGTCCGACGTAATGGGAAACTCACTTGTTAAAACTTTAAACCCTGAAATCAATCAAATAAATCCATTTATACATAGATTTACTAAATTGCATCTTACTGAGAAAAATCAGTAGTCATGATCACCAAAGCAGTGGTGTTCCGTATGGACTCTTAGTTAATGGTAGCCATAATCAGTGCTATTATATTTCCACATTACTCGATAATCTTAAAGTATTAGTTTCAAAAGAATCGGTAAAGTGATCTCTTAATGGCAAAAATATCATTATTGTTGGCCATGGTTATTAATAAGGAACACCGCTACATTAAGTTTTATAATGAAAGGTTTTCCTCGATTAAGAATCTATTTTATCAATATTCCTTCCCACTTTATTGATACAAAGTTGTTTTGAAAATCCCTCTCAGAGGACCCTATCATTGTAGAGAAAATACATCTGCAAACTGGAAATTTGAGCCTTCTCAGTAATACGCGAAGGAAGGAATGAGGGTTTACTCAAACAGAGAACGCAAATCAAGATTAAAGCTTGAAGGAAATTAATTTTAAAATCGAGTGGATTAGAACCTGTCAAACCACATTCAGTTCTTTATGGAATTTTAATAACTAGAGACAAAATACAACGCGGATTGATCATGGGGTGTGCTGAGGTAAAGTACAACAGAGCGGTCAGATAGATAAAGCTCATGGAAAAATCCTGAAAATACATTAATCCTTTTTCGTAGGACACCCAAAACTTTAATGCATTACACTGGAAAAAAAACATATTGGAATCTAGAGACCAGACTCTTAAAAATATCGATAAGAAAAAATACTCTTGATTCAATCGGATTTTTGCTTAAATCTAGAACCAAGCCTCTTAATTTGAGCGGATTTCCTTTTGATTTAAGCAAAAATCTGATTGAATCAAGAGTGTTTTTTCTTGTCAATGTTTTCAAGAGTCTGGACTCTAGATACAATGTCTTTTTTTTCCGCAGTGGAGTGCATTACGGTTCATAAATTAAACTATTGTTTTTCCTAACTTTGTAGCTCTGTTGAATTATTTGTCAGTCTTTCTTGTTTGACGTATTGGACAGATGTTTTTTTAGAAGATTTGCAATAGTTTTTGAAGGCGCATTTTCGGTCTCCCTCATCCTCACTCCGTCATTCATCGCGAGAATGTCGTTCCAAGCCACAACACCTGCAGCTGCAAGAGGATGGTTTAGACTTTGAATTTTCTTTGATTCTTGGAAAGATTTGATTAAAAAGAGATATCGTTTTTATGATCGTGTCATCTATAGATGGACCAATGAAGAGTTTTCCAGCGACGTAGGTCTGATGTTTGGAGGGCACGCTGAATAAACTTTTTACTCGGCGCTTGAGAAAGACTGAACTTAAAGAACGACTTAGTCGGCAAGAAACATCTGAATAATTTTTATCCGACAATGAAATGTTTGTATCGCTTTTTGTGGAATAGATCTGTCCACTTTCACACTCTTCAAAATCCGTTGCCCTACTGGGCGCCTCACGGAAATCGCAAACCTCCTCAGATGCGTGGCTAGAGCATTTGTCGTTCGCGCGACACTTGGTGTGCGCACGATCTGTAAGTTCACTACCCGAGAATGTAGCTTCGGATACAGAAAAAAGTCTAGTGTCAGTTTCTGTAGTATCGAGGCACTCGTGACTTCTCTTATAGTCTGCTCGAGTTCTGTAGCAAGTGTCGATATCATAAGATGACGACGAGTCATCAGATGTATGGGAGCAGGATTCGCTAAAATCTGCTTGTGCAGAAAAATCAACCATTCTCATCAGACTTGATCTTCCTTCAGAATTCGTTCTCGTGTAGCGTGATGTATCTTTTGAAATATTTCCTGCTCTCAAATATTTGTTTTCCGCTCTGGTCAATTTTCCCCCATTTTTTGAAGCAAGTTCATCGGGATTTGTTAGGTTTGTAGAGGAGGGCTCTTTCCTGCCCAGGCACTTCAAGCAAGTGCACCATTTTCCAGGCTGTCTTAAAAAAGATCTTTCCTGAGACATGCTGGAGCCTGAGGGTGTTCTCTTCTTATTCCCAATCGAACCACAATTTTTCTTTTGGGGTAAAATTAAACTACATTCTGTTTTTTCAGACGCACTCTCTACAGGAGCACACGCATTGCTATTTGTCCTAAAATCATCCTTTTTTCCCGCTTGCACTCTTTTATTTTCACTATTATAAATAGGTTGCGACTCTGATCCAAAACTTGATAAACTGCATTGCGGAAATTTATCCCCATTCAATTTTTTATCCTCATCTGTAGATTTTAGTGTGTTTTTCCTCTTTTGATCGTGGATTTCTCTGTCTTCTTTAGAGCTTCTAAAAAAACTATCGGATTTATTTTCAGGCACACTTGTGTTTTCATTTCTTTTCGACGAGTTTGCGCCAAGCATTAAAGCATTCATTCTTGCTGCTTTCGCTGGGTCATCTACTTTTGTGCAAATTTCAAGAATTTGAGAACTCGGTAAATTTGCAATACTTTTTATCAGCTCTTGCAATTTTTTCTCCCTCTTAGACTTTTGTTTTAGATCTCTGTCTCTTTTAGAGAAATTTTTTTTGTTCATTCGAATTTTATCTTTTTTGCTAAAAAGACTTTTCTTCATACCGCAAGGATCATCGATTTCAATTTTACATTTTTCGTCCTCCTGGAAAGTGACGCGACTTGAGGACTTGTCCAAATCCTCATTTTTCCCCGTGGATTTTTTCATCGTTGAATTTTTGGAAAATCTGTTTATGATCCCCAGTTTTGTGGCCGGGCATGAATCATATGAACTCTGATCCTTCTCAACAAACTCGAACTTTTTCTCATTATCTTCACCTGCCCGACATTTTCTTTCTACATTCAATTTCTCCGAATATTTTTCAGAGCCCTCCTTTTCGTTAAATAGAGTCCTCTTTTTGAATTTTGCTGAAGGCTCGTTTAAAGTTAAAGATGGCTGCTTATTTTTAACAAGTATTTCAGAATTTCTCCCTGTCGCGGCTGTTACATCTGTGTTATTGACTTCATTTCGTTTATTTTGAATCGGTCTCACATACTCACGTTTGCAATTTTGGGAATCAGTCCAAACATCTTTTTCGATGCCTTCATGTCTGCTTTCATTATCACTTTTGGAGCTTGCAGTTCCACTACTTTTTGAAAATGAACTCACCTGTAATTTCTCTTTATCCATATTATTCTTTTCGTTTTGTCCCGACGTTTTGGAAGTTTCACGTATTTCTTGCGGAGACATTTCATAACTAATAACTCTCATTTCTTTGTCATTCCGATCATCAACATCTAACTGAGGGTTCCGTTTATTACTTAAATCATTCAGAGTTGGAGAATTGGTTCCAATCTTGGTCACTCGACCACCTGTGACACGCTCACGTGGATAATTGCTTTCAAAATGAGAACTGGACTCTTCTCTATTTTCCAGCGGTTTTCTCTTCTTCTTGGGTAAAACTTCAGCGTTGGGGTCTATGCTAATCGTTTGAGACACTGACAAGTATGGATACGTTATTATGTAACTGCTATTATCAATTTTATCCAGAATCCGATACGGTTTTCTCTCTGGATTTGATGTTTTCTTGCTGGATTGATGTGAACAACCAGCCGCGAGATGTTCCTGAGATTTGACGCGGGATCTTAAACTAGAAGTGAAAATTTTCCAGTTCCGATGAGCGCTCGTTGTTTTTGGTTTCTTCTTCACTTCGTTACTATCAACTCGCAGAGTTTCAGGCCCTGTATTGGCAGTGGAAAGAGCAAGATTAGAGTCTGGAACACTCTTTTTTTCTTTCTTCTTCTTTCTCTCTTCTTCTTTATCTTTATCCTTATCCTTTTGATCATCACTCATTCCTTTTTTATCTTTTCTGAAAGGCACAAATCTTCCAATTCCAGACTCCTTTTTACTGGTGCATTTTGCTTCTTTTTCGTTTGCTCTTGAGTTACCTTCTGAAAAATCTTTTTCTACAAACTCACTCACTAACAATATTTGCTCCTGGGGATCACTTGTTTTATGATGGTGGTGATGATGGTGATGGTGGTGGTGGTGATGGTGAACTGGTTTATCGTTTTTATCCGACTCATTGCACCTCTTCCTTCTTTCTGAAAATGAGAAGGCCTCATCCAAAGGCTCTTTATCTTGTCCTTTCCCTTCCTCAGAGGGTTTTTTCTCTATTAGGCCACCGGCTTTTTTGCGGTCTGTTTTCGTATTTTTGACCCTGTCAATAAGTTCGATGGTTTCAACAGAATCCTTGATGCTCTCACATTCTTCGGATTTCAATCTGACGAGCACCGGTTTTTTATTGAGAGTTATCTTAACCTCCTTGTCCAGTGATAGTTTTGAGTCCATCGGCATCGTTATCTCTAAAGTTGCAACAGGTGGACCTTTATGCCCGGCTGATGATCTTTTTGCGTGATCTTCGTTGGAATCTAAGTTGGTGCTTGACTCATTAGGATCATCAGACTTAACTTGCATAGTTTCACTCTCGATACCCTTCGTGCCCCTTTTATTATTTTTTTTCTTCTTGTCGTTGATATTTAATCCTCTTTCTATTTTGTCTTCAGTATAATCGACGAAATGGAGTCTCTCTGCGTATCTGCCACAACTTATCTTGCCACTACATGTCGCCCAGCTACTAACTTTTTTATCAAGATTATTTTCGTCAGCTCGGTTTTTTCCTGCGCCTGATGAACTCAAAGCCAATTGTTTTTTAAAAACCTTTGATTTAGAGTCTTGACTCCCAGTGTCATGTTCCGGTGTACGGGACTCTCTACACCTGTGTAACCTTGCTGGTGTTCCAAGATTGCGAGTGATATTCGATGGTCGATTAAGTGACGCATCATTCTTCACTGTGTGATTTTTACGCAAGTCAGAATTACTTTTCAAATGGTTATTGGAGCTTTCTTTGACTTTCACCTCTTTATAAGATTCTTGCGAAGATTTTATATCTCTCTCTAAAGATTTGCAATCAAGAGCGTCAGCATTTTGATACCCTCTCTGTCTCGTGGCATTACTGTTCCCACGTATGTTGTTACTTCCACGAGACTGTTCGACTTTTGACTCATTTCTCAACGCCAAAAGAGATGTGACATTATCATCTGAAGAAGATACAACTCTTGAAGAGGATTTGGAGGTCGGAAGGTCCTTTTCTATATGATTTTTTTCTGATTTGAATAAGTTGCAACGATTTTTTGACTCCAAATCTTCATTTTCGCGCTTCCCTTTTGAGTATTGTTTTTCTTGAAAAGTCCTCGAAGAAGAACTTTTATTTTGAATCGTGCGAGAAATTCCTTTATCTAGTGATTCATTTCCACTCACATAACCTCCTGTTTTAATCGTGCCCGAACTTGGAGCGGCTTCAGGGTTGATTTGTAGCTCTGAACTTACGTCTGATGGATGTGTATTGACTGATGAAGTTGGTTTCATCGTAGTTTCTAAAAGTAAAGAGTCAATAACCCATTTTGATTGGGGAGTCTTATGAGATGCGACCGATGTGTCTTGTTTTATTTTGGTACTTTTTTTAGTCTTATCTACTGATTTTGAGGCACTCGCTCTCCCAGAAAGAGAACGAGTTTGCTTCTTTCTAGCAGCTTCGCGGTCCTTTTCGATAAGTTTCGCTATAGATTCACAACATTCCGTTGTCGTCACATATGTATGTTCAGATTGATTATCAGGAAGACCTAATTTTCCGTTTGTCTTAATGTTGCCAGATGCTGGAGGTTCGATGAGGTTTGAGCCGAGCACGATGGTTTTGAATTGCTCTCTATCTTTTTGGTCGATGTATTTTTCGGTTTTTGAATAAAGGGCGAACGAAAGATTTTTCAAAAATTCCGAATTTAGTGTGGTGGAAGAAGTAGCGATAAATTCGTGTTTTACCTGGATACGCTTAATGTGTTTGATGTGTTTTTTCCGCGAAATTGACTTCCGGTCGACGAGATTTTGGGGCACACAGTCAAGGAGGGGCATCACCATTAGATTATTCATTTTCTGTTTAAAATGAGTCGATTTTAGCAGATATTTTAATAAAGATTCATCATCGTGTTCTTTATTTTTAGAATCCATTTTCTGGTCCATCATGCAGATCTTAGGATTGGCATGATAATTGAAATGTGTTTCATTTAAGGACAAGGTTTACCCTGCCTCGCCAGTATTACCATGCCGAGTGACTGCTTTCTGACCTAATCTGCGTCGCAAGTAACTAATTTTTACGTTACATGTTGATTGGTTGAATTTGATTAAATGGTTCTCTTCGGCATTCCAGACTTCTTAACCCATGTTTCTGAATCACGTGATCCGAGGGTTCGCTCATCCCCTTGATCTTCTGCGCACACAAACAAGACTTGGAGTCAGTTCAAATTGATTTTCCTTCAAATCCCAATCAGATCATTCAATGAACAATGATGTCTAAAGCGCCAACTTCCTCGCTATCGCGATTATTCGGTCTGAAATTGTCCTTTTTCAGAAATATTCGCATTTATTAAAGGTAATGAAACAACGCTCGAAAGATCGTACGGTGTTTCTCTGAAGCTCGGCGGAGTTGACATTATGCTTAAACTAGAGTAAATACTTAAAATTATAATTTAAATTAAAAAAATTGGGTAAAACAATTTAAAAGGTGCTTAATTTTGTCAAATTACCATCTCTTTCTTCAGCAATATACTTTAAGTATCATGTTCTGTTTAATTGAACGGAGGAAAAGAGATATATAGGCACGGTTACATGATCTAAAAAGTAAATTGATAAACCGTGTGATTTCGACTAATTATATCAGCCGGAAGTTCAATTTCACAAATTGAACATTTAACTGAAAAATGAGTTCTAAATCGAATCGCAATAAGACAGTAATTATAATAAGAAAATGTTCAAGAGATAGAACATGATGCGCCACCCAGGAGATAAATGATGCATTGAGACGATTGTTTAGAATGTTGTGAACAGGTATATTTTTAATATAAGATCGCCTTTGGTAGTTAGATGAAGGTACGGTCTACAAAAGCCGCATCTCCGATCCAACATAAACCCTGTGTGAGCTGCAGTGTTCCTTTGTGGTTGAAACATAGGAATATATCGACGACGTAAGTCCGCAATCACATATCTCGTCTGCAGTGTCTGAAAAGTGCCGCCTCTATGTTATTCTTTTAAAGGGGAACAAATTGACTATCATTCCTTGAAGTTTTTGCAGAATTTTCTTCGCACAGAAGAGATCAATCTCGGCAGTTTTAAAGAAATGCCGTTGAGTAGTTTTGCCGTTTAAATAATAAAGTATGACAGGAATTTTGCGACGTCGCAAACCGAGTTATGTGATTGCCGACTTACAACGTCGATGTAGCACTTTCTATTTGGAACACGCGGCGCTGTCTCAAAGTATTTTAACGACTTACAAATGGAAAACTCGTGATTTTCAGTCGATTAATCCGGTCAATTTCTTTTTTTACATTTTTTATTTTTCCATGTCATTCCCGCTCAAGGTACTTCCCTTTTCTGCACGTATATTGTTTTCTTTTTTGCATCAATATCTAATGGATCATTCTATAAGTGACTGCCGTCTTTGAACATTCCAATAAAAGATTCTAAAAAAGAGTATCTATGGGGATCGGAGTCACGTTCAAGCTCATTTCATCAAAAAAAAAAGAAAAAAAAAAAGAAAAAAAAAAAAAAAAAAAAAAAAAAAAAAAAAAGTTTTTCATGCCATGAGAAGAAGTGGGACTGACTACATTTAGAGCTGCAAGGCTCTATGTTTTTGCCTAACCTTTCAAATAAAGGCAAACCTGGATTTAATTGCCACCTGAAATAAAGACTCACTTTGTGGCATGCGTTACTTCCTGCATTCCTACTATTAGACAAAAACATCTCAAGCACGTCAAAGTGATAGCTAACACAGAGATCGACCTATATAAAACCATTTATTCTCACATTTGATTCAGAGTGAAGGGCTCTCTTGACTGTTACGCAGTTCCTCTCGTAATATGAGACCGCAACCCTGCTAAAAATGGTGAGTATAAATGAGTAGAAAATCAAAGTCATATGAATAGAATTTCAATTCATATGTATAGAATTTCAACTCATATGAACAGAATTTCAACTCATTTGAATAGAATTTAACTCATATGACTAGAGATTTCAAGTCTCATGAGTTCAGTGTTGAATCTACCGTGTCCGATATCTCAAAAACTAGTCACCGCATCAAAAAAATTATAAGAACAAAATGTTCTTATTCTTCAAATTTACGTACTAAGTCGGTGTCTCCTGGTCAAAAACACCACTTCTGAAAAATGAAAAAAATTGAATTCATATGAGTTGAGCTTTTCTACTTTTATGAGTAGAATATTCTAGTGACATGAGTAGGATTTCTGCTCATATACGTATGAAATTCTACTCATGTGAGTCGGCGAATTCTGAATAGCCTACTCATCATTTTTAGCAGGGAAGACTTCTCTTCAGGGATGCGCGGAGTATTTTCATGTACGCGTGTATTGATTCTTACTTTCTTATTTCAATTTATTACATTAATTGAAATAGAAATGTTAATTTCTTTTATGGTATTGATTGAAACTATCAGAAGACTAATCCGTCCCTGATCTTTAAGAATTCGTTTAATATCCACTAAAATGTCGGGTCATAAAGATTACCCTGGTAAAAATTGGCAGTAGAATCTGTGTTCCAAAATACCATAGACCTACAGCCGGCTGTAAGATTTCCAATAGCCTTTTATAGCCGATGGCGATTAAGCAACAGCCAGGCGATAAAGTGTATGCTAAACGTTAATTACGGATGCTAGGACTCAGTGAGTTTTTTGACTACTGCTCTCTTTTTGGGCCGTGGTATCTTGATTTATTTTGCAAGGATAGCTCTGTGCTTTTGATGGGTGCCTGCCATTCCTAATATATCAGAGCGCCTTCAGTTTCGTATGATACTGTGCAATACCTCTGGTTTGAAATGGTTGCTTCAAGCGCCGTGGCACACTCCGGCGCGGCAGGCGGGCAGCCAGCGCGAAACGCGCATTGGCGCCTACAAACCTAACAGGGATACTTCACGCGTTGCGCAATGCGTGAAGTATCCCTGTTAGGTTTGTAGGCGCCAGTGCGTCGCCGCTCCGCTTTGTATTAGGCTCTAATATGTAATCCGGCGGAGTCAGCGTTATTTAACTCATGATTTTGAAATGTTTGCACACTCTGTATGGGTTACTCTCATTTTAATTGATGAAAAAAAATATGTATTAAAGGAAAATATAATGTGTGTTTTGTAAATTTTAAGGTGGTTCCGTATCAAACTTAATGATTTCCAAAGCACACGAATTTCTACACAATTTCTTATAGCCTTTTATAATCGATGGCGAAAAAGCAACAGCCAGGCGATTAAGTGTAAAGCCCGGCGATAAGAACTAAAGCCCGGCTGCATAATTTTTTATCGCTTCTTATAGCCCGGCCCTATAATTTTCTCCGCATTCTACAGCCAGCTTTATAATTTTCTGTAGCCTTCTTTAGCTGGCTGTAAGAACTCCTGTGGTATTTTAAAACGCAGCTCTTATCGCCAATTTTTACCAGGGTATTTATCTATTTTTGTATGCACCTCAGGCGCAAGCCTCACTAGGAATATTTCTTATCCAAAAATAAATAAACAAATAATGAATATAAAAAAATGCCAGGACGTATGATGAAGTTTTGTCCGCAAATAATCAATGGCCCAAGGACTAGCATTAACCACTTCCTAGTGGTTTGCAATTATTCCATGGCTGCAAAGAAACGCGGAGTTGAAAAATGCATATAAAAGTGGTGGTGCTCTCTCACAGACAGGAAATTATTATAATTAAAGTAAGTAAGATATACTTCGCTGAGCGGACTTAGAATATTCTAGACTCGATTATAGAATCCAGCACATCTAGAGTGGATCTACACCTGAATGGATTAAATATCCAATTATAATCAAAATCACCTTTTTGTTCTGAATTACATTTTATATTTACTGTGTAAACAGTGGGGCTATAATTATTACCTTGCATGATCATTTTTTATTTCCAATTGCGAGGTCTAGGTATATGCACTGGAAAAAAACACATTGTATCTAGAGTCCAGACACTTAAAAACATCGACAAGAAAAAATACTCTTGATTCAATCAGATTTAAGCTGAAATCAAGAACCAAGCCTCTTAATTTGAGCGGATTTCCTTTTGATTTAAGCAAAAATCTGATTGAATCAAGTGTATTTTTTCTTGTAAATGTTTTCACGAGTCTGGACTCTAGATCCAATGTGTTTTTTTTCCAGTGTAGGTATATGCACCGGCAAGTAAGTAACCAAAATATTGATGAAATAGTGATCTATTTCTACGGCAATATACATATTATTACAAACACACACTAATCTACACAAGAGCATTCATCCGGTTTCTGTCGAGCATAAAAGAGATTAATTATATTTAACATCCCATCAATAGCAGAGGGCCCTATGAACGTTTGAATGGCCGACTTGCTGGTGCTTTCATTTGATATCTCGCTGTCTAGATCATCCTTGCAACTTTTTTCGTCATAGGACACGAACGAATTAACCGTTTTGTAAGAACTTAAAGAGCTTTCTGAGCCCATTCTTTCGGGAAACTCGTTATTTAGAAAAGAAACCGACGCATTACGAGGCAAAAGTTTTTCACAGTGCTTTAAATTTTTATAAAATTTCCGATCGGAGTAAGAGCCATATGTTCTGTAAATATCGTTAAGAATTCTTTTTCTTCTGGTCTCATCTTTCTCAAAATTGTTGCGTGGTCTTTGTTTCCTCTTTTGACTTTTTCTGCTCACTTCGACCTTACTCCCTTCACAATGACTGGTAACGGCAACGTTGGGCTCAGGGTTCTTGCGTTTTGATTGGTCCTTTTTTTTCTGCAGTCTTTTCGGGGAGACACAGCCAATTCTTGGCTCTTTCGCCCTCTTAAAATTGCCTTCTGAACATGAAATGGCTACATTCTTGAAATCGCAATTCATATTTGTATGTACATCATACACCGGACTGCCTTGCTCTGTAACGTGGAATAAATTTTGCTCTTTTTCAAGTTTCATTTGGTTTTTGCACAAGGGGCGTTGATGTCGATCCTTACACTCTTTATTTTTCCTGACATTCCTGTGTGATCTTACATTTCTCAACGACTTTTCCGATTTGAATCCTTTGACGGCGAATGTTCGACGAGAACTTTTACCAGGCTTCTCACTGGTTTTCCTGGCTGTTTCGGTGTTACTTTTGCGCTTTTGTATTTTTTTTTTATTTTCTGCTTTATCCATCCTCAAAAGTTTCCCGTTTGACTCAATTAGTGAATCAAGACTGCAATTTGTCATCAAAATTTGACCACTTCGGTCGTTTGCACTACCCTCAAAATTATCGAGAGATTTCCTCGCTAATAATCTTGATTCGTCAGCGAACGAATACCAGTTTTTCCCCAAATTCTGAGAGTCCCCATCCAACTCGACTGCTAGAACGGATAAATTACAAATACTAGTTGAGAGGTCGTTTTCTGTGTAGGAGTACGTTTTCTCACCCCGGGAATGGTCGTTGGGATTGGCTTCAATGTTATTCAAACACGCAGATTTACTTGTGTAATCAGGGCTCGGTTTGTTAATAGAGTCATGCGAACGAGAGCAAAACGAAATAATGGAGTCCTCTGGAATGACTCTCTCCAATATATTCTCACGGAGGAGCTGTTTATTTTTTGAACCCCTTGAAGAGAACTGATCAGCATTGTACGCATTCTCTACCTGCCTGATTCTCTGCTGATTGTCACCGGACGAGTTACTGTTCGCGCTCAGACTTGCTTTGCTTTGAATGCTCGACCTTGAATGCCACTTGGAAATAGTGGAATTGGTCTCAAGGTTTGAACTCTTTGATCTATTTCTTTTGCTGCTAGATGGCGAGAGCTTTACTATGCTCATCAATGGTTTAAGTACCAGATGAGGTCTATCAACAATGTTTTGACTTCGTTTTCTTCCCGTTGATTTTTTAGCTTCGATCATGTCCGTTTTTCTCCCTATCCGGTCCTCGTTCGGTGATAAAGCTAAAACACACTTATTTTCCTCTTCATTTGGCGCCTGCAAAAGTGAAAGGTCGATGAAAGATGTATCATTGCAAAACATGTCATCACTTCGCGTCCCTGAATATTCATGAACATGCAAAGAAGTTCCCGGGCTGGAACTCTGGTTTTCTGGATCAGGTTTCGTAGTCGTAAATTTTGATACAGTCTTACCCGCAGTATCATGGATATCATTGTTTTTCTCGTGGGGCAGTGATGACTTGTTCCCCTTTTTGGTAGCGGTGTTTCTCTTATCAGAAGCAGAATTTGTTAGGTCCTGTTGTATTAAAATAAGCTGCTTACTTAAAACGGAAGGATTAAGACATCCGGTTTTCTCATCTTTCTCGACACAATGATTTGAAACTGATAACGTGACATTTCTGTTATCCTTGTTGGTAGAAAAATTTGATTCCCCTATTCCCGAGGCATCTCGATTCGACTGATCCTTAATATTTAGGGGTGCTTCCTGTGATCCACTCATGCTCGGCAATTTTGTTTTCGATGAACTGTTCCAAACGTAACTCATGATATCACGGAGTTTTAAGTCCAACAAATTTGTCAGAAGGAAATCGTGTTTCGACGGACGGTTCAAAATATCTGACAGTCTTGTTGGTTGTGCGCATTCCTTATTTTGAGATTTTACGTTACATTTAGATTGAAAAGCTTTAGTGTAAAATTCTGGTTCCAAAGTGAAAAGCAATTTGCAGTCCCTCAATTTATTCCGCTCCCAAAAATGATTAACGTATTCTGTCGTTAAGGCAGTATTTTTATTTTCTGGGTTTTGATCCCCTCCACTCTGTTTCGTATTCTTGTTTTCATTCGCAGAATTGCTTAGTTTGTTTTTAATTTGATTTTTTAGAAAGGTTAAGTATCTGTCTTGGAATACCTGATCCGCCTCAATTGACGTCGCAGTTGAGTAGAAAATAATGTTGTTATATAGATACGGCCGACTGTAGGTGGCATGGCTCATTTTCTTCATTTGACAAGTCTCTTTTTTGGCCGATCTAATCATCAATCTTGATATTTCGGAGATTTTCTTTTGTTTTCTAAGATCCGAGCGAGGTCTTGGAAAGATCTTTTGGTTCGCCTCCGACTTCGATTCGATTTCCATTCGATTATGAGGTTCAGTTTCGGACGACGAAAGTTCATTTTTACTGTACTGAGAGTCTTTACAGCTTTTGATCGTGCTGTTCTTGCTGTTTGTTGTAAAACTATTCTCTACCTGAACGAACGCATATTTAGCAACACATATTTTATCACCCTTCGAATTATATGCAGTCGTGGGGGCAACCATCTCTGATACACTACTTTTGTTCAGTAAAAAATATTTCTTATCCTCCGGCTTGATGAAATAGATCTCATCGTTCGTTTTAATAAGTATTTGGTAGGTTAAAAACTGATGGGCCCCAACTTTTGTGTCGTCTTTAATGTGCTTATCGTTCTCTTCGTTACTCATGCGTTTCATTATTTCGTCATAAACATTATCATTGTACGTGAAACGACTGATACTATATTTTCTGTCGGACTTCCGTAAGTTTTCCGTTTCTGTGAATGAATAATCTGATCTCATCTCTGTGAGATTTTCCAAGCTAGATTCGCCGTAAGACAATAAGGCAGATATTTGAGATTGGACGCATGAATCACTTCTCATGTTGTGCGATTTGTCGGTTGCTTTTTTAGTGGAATAATCACGAAGACTTGTGTCCGTGAATGATACTACACTCTTGGCATGAGCGTTCTGCTTTCTTTTACCCATTCTTTTCTTCCATGTGCAGTAATGCTTGCAAAAGAATGCTCTTGATAGATTAAGTAGGAGTATCGAGTTCTTCGCATAAACACTAGTTATAGTTATAGTTTCAATTCAATTAATCCAATCGTCAGGTATTGACGAATTTCTTGAAACTATGAATTCAAAAAGTTGCTTTTAACTTTAATTTTCCTCTTCAGAAAACGCAGAGAGTGTCATGTATTATGAAGAAAAAATAAAATAAGATAAAATGTGGGAATAAAAAAATTAAGACACACCAGTTCTCCGGTGTCAAAATTATTTTTTTTATGTTTGACTTTCGGCTCAAACCCTGTTGTCCGTCGCTTGCTGATATAATTTTCGTTATCTCAAAAACTCTTGAGTGTGTTTTTTTCTCTCTTTCTCGAAAGTTTGCTTTACTCACAGGTTCACTCGATCTCCATCAGATCTCCTTAGAGAAATTTGCTTCACAAGCTGTCATAAAGCTTCGTAACTATTTTTTCACATTTGGCTGATTTCGATGCTCTGTAGGAACAGAGGTGTTTTAGGGTATTTTTTTCTAAAATGGGCGAGTGCTGGTCGAAATAGGAGCATCCAATGTAATTCGTGCGGTTCTTTCTTGACAGGAGATTCTCTGCGCACACAAAATGGAATATTGCTTTAGTCACAAGTACCAAAGTTCTGGAGAACATACACACGAATAAACCGATTTTGAGCGAAACATGTGGAAATCACATTCAAAAAGAAAGCTTTTATCAAAGGGGAAAAGATTTCTTTTTCGTCATGTTAGTTCGCCTTCAATTTCAGTCTGGGCAACACGAGCTCCCTCGTGGTCGAATAGCGGTATCGTTGTGAAATGTCACGCTCGGTAGGAACATACTCAAAAGATAGAGTATTACCAAACCAAAAGAAGTTACTTGACCGTCTTATCAGTCTACCTCCGATATTAAGTATAGGCAACACGATCTAGGAAGATCGGCAAGTAAGTAAATCCAGGGCCGGATTTACTTACTTGCCGCCCATTGGCCGCCTGTATTTTTCCGCCCCTCATTCGTTTTGAAACATCAATAAAAACCATTAAGTGAACGTGCCGGAGGGGAGAAGTGCACAAGACGCGTTTACTCGTGTTGGACACTTTTTTTGCGAAAGCCCTATCAACACTACTAGCAAAAGTTCGCAGAACTTTGCACGAAAGTTAAGTTCCGTAAACCTATCTGTTTGTGGACAAGGCCCCCCCGTTTATAAGGAGTGAACGAAAAATATTATGAAAGAACAAACATAAATGCGGTTTCATAATTTTAACTTCCGCCGCCTCGCCGCGCTGACCGCACTGTTTGTGCGCAATGCGGGAAGTATTCCTGCAGTCTTGTAGGCACCACGCGTTTCTCGCCGCCCGCTGCGCGCTGCTGACCGCACTATGTTTGAGGCAATGCGTGAAGTATTCATGCAGCCGTGTAGGCGCCAATATGTGTTACATGCCGACCGCCGCGCCGAGGATTTCTCCTTTTCATCTCAAGTCCTCGTCATCATTGCTCTCTGCACCGTGCCGTTCTTGGCCAAATTGCGTGTTTGGTTTCTCTCTTAGCCAGACTAGTTTAAGGTGCTGTCTCTTGTATCACCGTAAGATGACAAAATTGGGAATATACTATCAGGAAGTGAGAGATCTTGTCACATTTTCTCGTTTGTAATTTTTTTCTGAATTCGGTTTTTTTATACCTACATTTAAAAAAAATTGTAAATTTGCCGCCCCCTAAATTTGCCGCCATGAGCCGCGGCCCATGTGACTCCCCCCTAAATCCGGCCCTGTCTCCCACGTGATCAATTACTAGTATCATCTCTCATGAAATTGTCAGACGGACTCTGGCGGCAAATTTTTTGTAGACACGATACCTTTTGTTACATTCGGGTCAACTCATCCGAGCTTTCTGGAGTACACGTTTTTGTGTCAGATGAAGGCTGATTTCGAGTTCGGGTTTGGGCTCAAGCGTACTCAGTTTTTACTAATGAACGGTCAGTAACACGATTGCTCACCGTACATCGTTTTCACAAGACCAGTTCTTTATTCATTTTCCGTTCGAGAAAAAGATTAATAGTGAAAGAGAGAAAAAGAGAAAGAAGAAACATTTGTAATAAAATCACCGTGTGAACACCGTGATACGTATAATTTTCATGAAGAAATATCCATGTGCCGTTATAATCTTTCAGCGCCACCACTTCATTGAGCGTGCAATATTTAGAGACTTGAATGCATAGTAGAAAAGTAGATAATCAGTGCATAAAACATTGTTGCGCCGGCTGTTGCCAAGATAGTCTTCTTCTCTCAGTCTTCCTCTCCCTCATTTCTCTTATGAGTCACTCCCCATCCCCCTTTCACTCGTTTCCCGTCCCGGAGCAGCTCAGTCCAACAAAAAAATAAAAGTTACTCACAACTAAATGCAATAGTATTCATTTGATCACGAATCTCATTATTTTAATATTTTTTAAATGGAGTCAAAGCAACAGAGGTAAAATGAGCATTATTATTTGATTTAATAATCTTAAGCTAATCATTATTCAGATTTTTTGCTAGGACTCAATTTGATTTAAAATTTAAAATTAAAAATAGATAAAAATATATTTGTAGAGTAATTGTACCTTTTTCACAGGTGACAACTTCAAATAAATGAGCGAGATGACGAAATAATGTGATTTCTCTAGAAACCACTAACTATTCATAAATCGATTTAAAAGTGTCGATACTACTACAAATTACATCGTCTATTTTTGGGCCAAAAATAATAGACCCGACAATTTCTTTTAAGAATGACTTCCCTACAGATCTATTGTAGTCGCAGTTTTCCTCGAAGCTGGAGGAACTAGATGAGACATTTGCTGAGTAAATTGATTCATAAGATGTTGCGTCTTTGATATTGTTGCAGTTACACGTTTCCCTTCTTAAATGTACCAGATTTTTCAAACTTCTACCATTTTTTTCGCTGACAGTTTCTTTATCACCAGTATTTCTGTGTCTTTCATCGAAATAAACATTTCGAACTGCAGGCACTGCTCTCGATGGCTGAATTTTTTGTAGCCTTGATTCTAAGTACTCAGATGCTGCCTGAAAAGAAATTTCTGAAAAACCGGAGTTCCCATTTTCTTTGTAATTCATGAGATTTTTTATCATAACATTATCATGCGATGTAGTATTTGATTTCACTCTGGGACTTAACGTGTCTTCACTTTTCCTATGACTGGAGACTTCTTTTCTGGTGAAATGGCTTGCAGTTGTGGACGATCTCCTCTGCATAGGCTTGTGTAATGACGTGAAACATCCAAACTCGGCTGGTTTGGCTGTGGATCCTCCAGTCTGCTTTCTAGGCCAAAATGCTCCTTGTTTAGCGTGATCACCCATTTCGAAACGCCTCTTACTAGCGTAGCTGTTTTTATCGTGATTGAAACTGTTCGGAGACGGGAGGCTCCACCCAAATGGCGTGAATCTCAAAATTTCTCTGGCCGACCTTCGGTTGCTTTCGGCCAATCGCGTGGATGAAAATTTTTTACCGCGCATTTTCATCAGTTTCTTGGTGGAGCTGGAAAAGTCAAAGTTTTCAAGAGCAAGACTTTTGTTGGACGTATATGTTTTGTTTGCCCATTGATCAGACTCGATATCGCTGGGTCTTTTTGAGATGTTTCGATTTTTAGCAATGCAATTCGAGTAATCATTCTCTGAGATTCGATAGGAAAGTTCCCCGCTGGGAACAATTGAATTGATTTTTGAATCTAAATTACTTTTACTTTTTTGGAAAATAATACTAGCGCTGTTAGGGTTTGACTGCTGTAAAATTTTAACATTTTTATCTTCGAAACATTTATCATCCATTTTTGTTGCGGTACCGGTTGGAACATTCGTGTTCGATGGGTCTAACTGGACTGGAAATGGATCAGTACCTGTGTCCGTTTTGCTAAGGTTTTGATGCTTAGTTCCTTGAGATTCCAATCCATTGATTGGATTCATTTTTGAAGATGATGACTGGACTGGTAGCGGGTCAGTACCTACGTCCGTTTTTTCTGTTTGTTGTTTCAATCCTCGAGAGTCGGAACCATCAGGTATATTTATTTTTGAAAGCGCTGATTGGACTGAAAGAAGGCGCTCGTCTTTTTTTCCGTAAGTTATATGTTGTAATCTTTGAAATTCTGATTTATTTAATAAATCTGTTTTCGAGAATGATGAACTACTACTTTGGGGTAGAATATCAACAAAATTTTGCAAGGGTTCGGATAGAACACTCAGTGAGTCAAGGGAATTTTCAAACGCTAAAGTTTTACCAGTCGGCACCGTCAGTTTATCACATCCGCTTTTAACTTGGGGTTTCACACATTTAAAGGCTCTTTCTTCGTTTATTTCGCAATTATTTACAATATTTCTTTGAGCTGAATGGGTCGATAAAAGCAATTGTCCATTCAAATTTTTTAATTCAAAGGATACAGATTTTTTTGAATCGCATGCTATGTCATTCCGAGGCAATACATTTTCCCCACTTCCATTACACGCGTTCTGTGACCCATGGGCGTCTTTATGACCATCAAACGCTAGAGTTGTAGAACCAGCAAGTATGCCACGAGTTATAGGTATCTCGTTATGGACCGAATTAGTTTTAGTAAAATCAGGATATAAGGAAAACATATCGTAATTTGAACCTCTGACAGAATTTTCTAAACCGACACTATCATCTGATAAGCTACATCTAGTGGAGCGGCGACGTGCCGGTTTAACGATTGGCAATATGTGTTTTGATTCATTGAATGCTACCATGGTCGATGCTTTGAATGCTTCACCCAATTTTGCACTCTCAAAGACAGCACGTTTTTTATCTTTCTTTTTGAATTTTGGATTGGAGGAATTTTTCTGAGTTATTTTCCTACGATTCGACTCAATTTTTTTCTGTGGTTGTTTCGCTTGGTCTTTTTTGGACTCTCGACTTGACTGCACCGTAAGTTTTAGCTCGTTTTGGGTCTTTATCTTTGGAATAATCACAGTGCCGTTCCTCAGGGGTTTTTTCATCTCCCTCGACTGAGTTTTCATTTCGTTCTGAGTCCTACTTTTAGGGTTCATCCGAGTTGTTTCAATGTCCGGAGAACTGCCGAGGCGTTTTTTCACCTGATCCCTTTGAAACTTAGTTCGCATTCCGTTTTGAGACCTGATCTTAGGGTGTATAGTCACAGTTGGAATGTATGTAGCGTTGCTAAAGCGTTTCTCGGAAATAGCGTTCCTAAATTCACCATTTAGAGAGTTATTTGTTTGAAATTTCAGACCACTTCCAGGTCTTTGCTCAACAGTATCAGCATATTCAGAGTCTGTTGAGCTCGTTCCAGCGTAATCAGTGGCACTTTGTGACTCCTCCGTTTCATCACAAGAGTCAAATGTATCGGAGGTTTGGACAATCCGAGATTGAGGCTTCCGGGTTTTGATGTCTTTGCGATCTCTCTTCAAAGCTTTAATAGTGTTTCGCTGCCAACTTTGAACCATCTGCCGCGACAACCGCTGGCGTGATTCATATGAGTTTTCGCTTAAATTCGATGATGTTGACGAATCAGTGTATCTAAGGCTGGTCAGGGTGCTTCCAATATTTTGTAAAACATATGAAACATTGCTCTCACTTAGTCGAATGTCATTGTCAGAAGTATCACTGTCATACACATTCTCAGTAGCTCCTTTGGTGCAGTTACTAAAATTTGGATGCGTCTTACCTGACCCACTGTCGTGATTAGTCAATGTCTCTTGCTTAGTTCTTCTACAACACCAGCATCTTAAATGAAGTGGAAAACTCTCATTTGAATAATTATTTCTGGTATGTATCATCAAGGAATCATTTTGATTTTTCCAAGGGCTTGATTGATTGTTGTTGGATCTTCTATTTACCATCCTGTAACTTGCCATCTGAAAACCACCAAGTCCGCAGGAGCAAAACTAGCAGTGATGTGAGTAGAAAATAACTGGAGAAGCGTTTTGTCTTCATACTTTAAATTGGCTTCGTGAGTTATAGTCTGAAACAGTTCAGTTGCTTTGTCACTCATAAGAGGAGATTCATGGCTCTTAACCTGAAAAAGCTGACATATGTTTTTCAGAGTTTGTCATAATCTGCTCTGATTCCATTTAGCACATCTAGTGCTTTGTTTAGTTTCATGAGGTATTTTGCCTTCGTAAGCATCTTCAACCTCTCATACCAATGAAAAGTTGGTTGTCTTCTTTATTTTGATATTTTTAAAAAAGTCCCAAATACTTTGAAATTTGTTTGCAACAATTGAAGAAGACGTGCTACGTAAATAATCACCTTATGCAATACTTATAGCACAAAAAACACTTCCGCTACCTGAATTGTTCAAAACGATCGGTCATTGCCTGATGAGTTTATAGGTAATTTCATCCTCAGCGCTGTAAAAAATGAATTTTCTTCGGACCTACGGCTTTCGGATAACTTTTGATCCATGCACCTCTCCAAAAACTCATCTCCACATTAACAATTCAGACTTAAAATTCCCGCAAGAAAATTCCTAATTGTTTTTAGTTTTAGGTATTTTATTGCTATTCATAAATTGTGAGCATTCGTTCCTAGAATTTGCTCTAAATTCCTTACCACATAAGAGTTCAAAGATAATTTTAATGATTTTTCTTTTAATTTTTCCAATTTCGCAGAATAAAATTTTCGAGTGCAGCAGAGCTACATATTTTTTGCGGAAGTAAGAAGTGCTGAGATAAACAGCTGTAAATGCACGTAAATAACAGGGTAGTCGTGAAAATTGATTTTAAAGAAATCCATTCCGACCCAACTACTCTTGTAGCCCTAAGCTCTATCATTGATCTCTCTTAGATTACAGTCATAAATTGAATTTTTTTTACGCTTCTCTCTCTTGCAATGGGATAATCTTCCTGTAAAATTTTCAATTCGCTTTCTCAACCTAAATAAATTTATTCGTTTTGAAATACAGCCAGCCCTTGCCATGACGACTTATAATGTGAAGGATTCATGTTGTGGTACGGATGGCACATCAGTTTGCAAATTCCAGGAAATAAATTAAAGAAAAGTCACGCATAATATTTAAAAAGTAGGCACTTTCTTACGGGTCATCTTTCTTCACACGTATTTTAACCCCTTCATTTCTGCCACTTGATGAGAATTCGTCTGCGCACACAAAATTGAAACCACTTCAGATATAATTAATTGAAAATAAATTTCATAATTTCAATTACACTGAGTCAAATAGCATTCATGACGCCTGCATTTTACATAGCTTCAAAACGGTTTGCTGGTTGTGAACATTGCCACATTGATGAAATAATCTTAAGAGTCTACAAATTAAACCATTATTTGCAGAAATAAATGTTTAAAACGGGAAAT
This sequence comes from Bemisia tabaci, assembly GCF_001854935.1. Classification (NCBI taxonomy): domain Eukaryota; kingdom Metazoa; phylum Arthropoda; class Insecta; order Hemiptera; family Aleyrodidae; genus Bemisia; species Bemisia tabaci. The sequence goes on along the minus strand of NW_017549038.1, from coordinate 5,285,481 downwards.
TAACCCAAAATTGTAACATCCGATAATGAATTGTATATCGACGGTGAAACTACCAAACCACGTATCTCGGTTTGCGACGTCGCAGACTTCCTGTCATACTTTATTTTTTAAATGAAAAACTACTGAACGTCCAGTCTTGAAAATTTCTGTGATTTTTCCTCTTCGTGCGGAGAAAATTCTGTAAAAATTTCAAGGAATGATATTGATTTGGTCTACTTCAAAATAATAAAATGCGAGCGTAGATTTTTAAACACCGCAAACGAGATACGTGGTTTGGTAGTTTCACCGTCGATATCCACTCAAACACTGATGGGATTAAGTTCAGAGAATTTTCAAGGTTTGAATTCTGTCATAATAGAAGTTGCATCAAAAATTCAGAAATGAATGCTATTGCCTAAGCCAGGTCGTAACATTCCTCTCGGTGCAATTTTCTGAAGAGCTGTCAGTCCCCCTTCCCCCTGTACTTAATTATTTTCATAATAGATTTTGCTCTCAAAGTATGCTTCGTGTGCAACTGACCATCTTTCCTATGACAGTATTTTTAAATTACAAGTAGGCTTTGCGAGCTGCTGCAATCAAATTGTCCGATTACTTGTCCTCGTCACTATCAAAGCTAGGGACACTGCAACCTGATCTTCGATCGAAGTTTTTCAGCTCTAACCACGGATAAAGAAAATCGCCTTCAATCGCCCTAGTCCGCAATATCACTTACATTTGCGCACATGTGTTCATAATTGTCACCGAGAATATGCCACTGACAAGCGGAAACTAAGTGCATTCCTTGAAAAATATCTGCGGGGCTTAAAGACGTGTTTATAAGGGCTCTAAATTTTGAAACTTTATTTATAATCAGAAAATATAACAAAGTGAACCGTTGAAAAAATATATTTGTAAAGACAAAACGTTAAATTTAAAGACCGCGACTTAGTTAAAACACCTTTTAAGTTTCCAAAAAAGATCAACATAATAGAAACGGAGAAGTGGTGACACATCAAATGAGGGAGTAAAACATGTAAAAAAAACATGGAAATTTCAATCAAGACTCAGAAAGACATAAGACAACACTTGGAGAGGAATACAAAAATAAATAGATAGAAAACAGGAAACCAGTGACCACATTGCTAAATTTTGATTGATAATATAAAGGAACAGCTTACACCAAAGTCTAAGAAATTTGCAACAGGCACGACACACTCCTTTTGTACAGGTAACCCGATTCAAAGAGTATATTACTTGTGAAATATACATATTAATATCATTAAGAGAGAAGGCGGCCTACAGTTGAACTCAAGCCAAAACTGTCACTGGAGGATTGTTTCATCATAAGGTCTTGTTTGGGACAGAAATGAAAGAAGTCTCTGCGGGCACATGCCCTTTTTTAACAAGCTCTTTGTCTTCAACCTAGGTAAAATTTTTGGGGGTGTAAACTTTAAAGAGAAATGCCTTTCATTCATTTCTTTTTCTGAAATCAAGTTCTACTTTATTTTTTTAAAAAAAAAATTAAAGTTTGCTGTAGATGACAAGCGAAGTTTTCGAATAAATGATAAGGAAAAAATTTACTAAAAATAATTACCAACAAATATCCTTAAACAGAAGACACATTTTGGAACGAAAATCGTTTTGTGATCATTTTTCCCGAAATGCCGACATTTTTTCAGTAATAGGTAGCAAATCGATCGTATTGCTTTGTTCTCTCGGTTTCTTTTTTCTCCGGAACATGCGCCTCCTCAGCTGTCGGCACAAAGAGGTGCAACTGATACATTCCCGGTGTGTTGATATAGACGCGAGCCGGCGAACCGGTTGCCGGGAAGACCAGCATGCTGTTGGCATCTAACTTATCATGCTCAATTTTCCCTCGTCCTTTAGAAGTCTGAGCTCCATCAAAAGAGGGACAGTAAGAAAATGATCGACTGACGTGCATTGAAGATGGATTTTTGAAGAGAGATTTATGCCCAACAGAGGTGATCTTTATTCCTGATACAAGCTCGTTTCCATTGATTTCTCCTCCAGTTTTCTGATCTGGAAAAAGAAAATAGTTTTGTAGTATCCAGATGGATTTCTGGAGGAGGTCAGCAGGAATTTCCAGATCGGATCCGTAAAGAGAGAGTGAGTCTGATCGTGCAAGGTGAAATGCACTATAAAAAAAAATAGTTTGTATTAATATACTTGATGTAAAAAAACTGTGCGAGAACTCATAAAATGCTGAATTATTACCCGCGACAGCAGTTACTTTAGTAATGCCAAGATGTAAAACTAACTGCTGTGGCAGGTAATTCAGCATTTTATAAGTTCTCGCACTCTTTTTTTACATCCAGAATGTTAAATCAACTTCTTTTTTTTCGGTGTGACATTATGCTCGACTTCTACTGGAAAAACAAAGTATCTTGGATCCAGAATCCAGATTTTTAAAAAAAAATGACAATGAAATTAGGCTTGCTTCAATCGGATTTTTGCTTGAATCGAGAGCCAAGCTTCTCAATTTAAGCGGATTTCTTATTTATTCAAGCAAAAATTCGGTGCCAGGACTACTCACCCACATTCTTCCCGCGTAAGGGACTATTCATTCTTATATTTTCACTCAAGACTTTTTAACCCACGGATATTCACCCATGAACCTTTCACCCTACGTCTTCTTTTTTAACCTACAAGCGTGTTCATGCAGTTGCAAGTTACAAAAGTTAGAGCGCTCTCACGGTCATGCCTGAATAACTGGAAACTGGAGGTAGAAATCAAGCTCGCCTTCAATTCGATGGATGCAATTTGAGCGGCTCAGGGGTTGAAATAGTTGTATCACGCATCTTAGTTTATGGCGTGGTGCTCAAGGACGAGTGACTTTCGTCGCGCTATCTCTGTATTTTCAATGACCACCGCAGCGAAATGTTCAACAACTTTTACTTGATTCTCTCCACGGAAAAATATGTCGATAATAACATTGAGAAAAGTTGTAGCAGTTAGAATTGAGCACCGCTCTCGCGGACACGTCTAAATAACTACACTGGAAAAAAACACATTGGATCTGAGTCCAGACTCTTAAAAACATCGACAAGAAAAAGTACTCTTGATTCAATCAGAATCTAGCTTAAATCGAGAACCAAGCTTCTTAATCCAAGCGGATATCGTTTTGATTGAAGCAAATATCCGATTGAATCAAGAGTATTTTTTCTTGTCAATGTTTTCAAGAGTCTGGACTCAGATCCAAAGTTTTCCAGTGTAGTTATTTAGACGTGTCCGCGAGAGCGGTGCTCAATTCTAACTGTTACTACTTTTCTCAATGTTAATATCGACATATTTTTCCGTGGGGAGAATCAAGTAAAAGTTGTTGAACATTTCGCTGCGGTGGCGATCCAATGTGTTTTTTTCCAGTGTAGGAACCAAGCTCACCTTCAGCTAGACCTCCCCTACGATTTCCTCGGGTAGTGTATTATCACCACGGCAATGGCTCATGAGCTGGTATAATTATTAGGAACAGTCATGGCAGGAATAACTACCGCGGTAGTCTTGGCAACCAGGAGGTATTTGCGAATTTCATCAGGGGAGTATTAGAGTTTCATGCAGGCGCTCTTTTGATTTGAAGGTAACTTCAATATCCCCAACCCCCTTTTTATTCCCTCAAAAATTTCAACCGTCGCTGCTGTTTCCGGGCAAAATTAAAAAAGGATGCACGAACCATTCAGATCCGTCCCATGTACAGTCAATGATATTTGGACGTATTTCTGCCAGACGGAACTATGTGCATTGTGACGTGAGCCTCGTTTTGCATATATTCTTATGAGTCTCAGGGCTAATGTCTTAATGAACATAGTTCCGTTCGGTAGAAATTTACGCGCGTTTATCGTGAAGTTGCATAAAATCAGGAGTTTCGATGAATACTCAAGTCTACGATCAAGATTCAATAAGATAAATGAACTGAAAATATTGACAGTTTTGATGATATACTATCAAATGGACTTTTATATCGTGTTTGGCTGGAAAAAAATCTGATTTATTTTGGTGAAATATAGTCGTGAAAATCCCAAAATGTCTGCCTTTCATCAATGTTGATAATCAAAAAATAGAAAATCTTGTTTCATACACGATGTACGTCTTAAGCAGAAATATAAATACCTCCTGTGATACATCGATGACTGATATCGAAATATACGCACCTCCATTTCAACGTTTAAAAATCCTCCTTTTTTTCATTTTTTAGAGGAAAAATAACCAAAACATTTAATTTTCTTGGGAATGACTCTTGATTTTGAGGAAGACTCAAATTAAATTTCAAGACAAATTGTTGGATATTTCGCTTTAAAAAAGAAAATATGAGTGTGAATTCACAACGTCGCAATAAGAGACACGTATATTTCGACTTAAGCTGTATCGATTAATCACAGCAAACACTTGAATTGATTTGCGCAGTGCTTGAGAAATTACAACTAGGGTGCAATCAGAAATTTTCACGGGAGGACGTTGAACGTCTAACGGTCAAGAATTTCTAAAAATCGCAAAATGAAACCTTCCTTTTCGACTAATCGATTTTCACTCCTTAACATCTTGCACCTTTTTTATCCTCAGCTTTACACTAATGAATTGACGTAACTTTTTTTCGGTAACATAATCTATCTTTTGAACATACCTTCAGAGTTGGAGATACTCGGCGCTGATTTCACTCTCATGGAATGCTGCTGTAGAATATGCAAGTCGCTCGTCTGCTGAAAAATAAAAGATGTGCAGTTTTGCACCGGGTTAATGGACTTTAGGTCTGTTTTGTTAGCGGTGAATTTTGGCTCAAAATGGACGGTATGTTTACTGTCTTGCTTTTTCTTCATTTTCTTTTCTGGTGTGTTGCAAATACCTCTTGGAATATTTGATTTAGGATTATTTTCTTCCAACTTTGCTGCTTCACAAGCTATGCAGGTATCTCGGCTACTCTGCCTAAATATATTAACGTTTGAAAGGATATGAAAGGAACTGGCGGTTCTGTGTGTTAACATGAGATTGCTTGAGTCGGTGGTGCAAATATGGCCTTCACTCTCACATTTAATGGACTTCATGCGCAGTGCTCTAAAAAATTGTTCCAGATCAGAATCTTTTGAGTCAATCGTACTGTCATTCGTTGTGTAGTATGAGTCATCGGCACAGCTTCCGCAATTACCACATACACTTGATGTAACTGATTTTCTACTTTTTACACTACTGACGCAAACACTTTCCGAGTCAGTAATTATGTCATCAGTATGGAATCTTTTCCCAGATTTAAATTTTTGACCCAGGCGGAAGTAAAGTTCAGTGCAGTCAGCGCGCTCATCATTGGAAGTGTTCGTTTCCTTTTTGACAATTTTATGGGATTTAGGTGTCCTGGCAGATTGAGACGTTGCGTTATCCGCAACTGTGTTTGGACTGCATGTTTCTGGTTCTTGAATCTCCCTTCCTTTCTTCTTAAGCACTCCTAGATTGCCACTGTTGGCCAAATTGCCTAAAGGTGACCTGCTTCTTGAAATTTCATTTCTCAATGGAAATTTTTTTGGAGGAGTCATGACGAATGAGTCCAATTTATCCTGAGGAGCCTCTAGAGGATTAAGATATGCCGGTGAAGTGGACTCTTTGACCAATTTGTTGAGGAAATCTTGCCGTTTCGTAACCGGCGGTAATATTTGGAGCTTAAAAGAACTTTGCATAGAACTGAACACTAATGGTAATTTTTTTTTTACATCTAATTTTGTCGGTGGGCTCTGAGCTCCTAAATCATTTATGTTAAATGATCGTACATTTTTTCGCTTGCTAGGTGGAGGGAGTACTTCTTCGAAGAGGACAGTTACATTTTGCTTCTTTTTCGTATGAGCTGCAGGGACTTTGAGAACTCCCTCAGTGGCGCTCAAAATACTCTGCTTACTTTCACGCCGACAAATAACTTCAGTACCGAAGCGAGTAGTTATAACGTCACCATTTTTTATTTGTATATTTTTCTTTTTGATATTGTTTTGACTTTTGTTCTTGACGCTTTTTTCCGCACCGTTGGTCACCGGTGTTGAAGTTGTGCCCTCCGAAGTAAGTTCACTTTTCTCGGAAATCAATGTCCGACTTGTCTGCGCGGAACTATCGGAACATTGATTCTGTTTGACGTTGAGGCTTAATGATGCGTTTTCAATTGGAAGCACGGCATCCGTGCAATTCAAACTGCATCCATCCGCACTACTATCTTCAGTCTTCATTATTTTATTCAAATACTTATTGGACTCCATGTTCTCCACAGTCTCATAAATAAGTTGATTTTGCTTGTTAGCATGGTCAATAGTACCAGGGAAGATTTTGTCTGGATTCTTGCTCTCATTTTGAACATTTGTTTCAAATTTCAGCTCTAAATTTAATTTCTTTGTCGTAGTGTCTATTGAGTTATGTTTTCCTCTCTCGCGTAGAGAGCTTTTTGACAGTGAGAGTTTTTTATTTCGATGTGAAACATTGTTTTGCTGCCCTGAGTCCAATGGAGAGCTTATTCTTGGTGACAAGTTTTGCGATTTACTATCTAGTGAGTCAAATATCCATCCATCACAGTCGCATGCTGAATTTTTAGGTGTCTTCGGAAGACTGGGGACGCTTGATCTCCTCAACAAGTTCTCCTCTTTTAAAAGGTGATCGTCAACCTTTCGCTTCCTGATGGTTACCCAATGGTCATAGCTAAACTTCCTCTTCAGGGTTCCCCCATGTTCACTGTAGCAAATTGTGTCTATGATTAAGTTTCCTTCGGTATCATCTGGTTGCTCATCGGAACAATCAAATCTGACTATGCTTTTTTTACGCTCTGACCGAGGAGTTGAATTCAACCCTTCACCTGTCAATTCAGGTTTATGACATATTACTTTCGCATTTCCTCTTGCTCCAAGACAATCGCCTAAATTTCCATTCTGTCTATTATCATTGAGATTCTCCGCAGTATCTAAAGCTGGCTCTATTTTTGTCAATCTAAGATCTTCAGAATTTTCGTCTTGAATTTGATTTTTTGAAAAATTGACAGCTGCAATTTTCTCTTCTTGATAGGTCGAAGCTGAATCTTTGAGTGGTTCTCTGGCATCACTTTTAATACGTGTACCATTTTCAGTTTTTATTTTTGATTGGTTTGGAGTTTCAATGTGAAATTTATGATTACTCAGAGTGATTTCTGTTTTCTGGTCCAGACTAGTTTTACTGTTTTCAGAACTGCGTTTTTTGTTATTCTCATGCCTTTTCTTGCTGGAATCACTAGATTTTATCTCCTTACCGGGAACTATTCCGTCATTGTCTCCACCACAATCTGCACCAGTAAAAATGTCTCCACGACGCTCAGTTGCAATTGTTCTTTTTTGCAAATCTCGCATTTTCGCTTCAAATACCTCTTGACAAACATCTCTTATTTCGTCTAGAAAAGTATCTGATAAACCTATGTCTACCTCTCTTCCGCTAGATTTTTCACCCATCTTGATAACTTTTTCGATTAAGGCTTGTGGTGAGAAATTAAAATTTTTGTCGTTGTAAACTACTATGCACGGTTGAGAAGTATCTCTCGGAGTGATCAGTTCTTTATAACACGGTTTGAACAGTTCTTCCAAATTTTGGAAAGGATTAAGCAACTCGAAACTTTTTACATGTTGATTCGGAGACTCTGTTGGGGGTTTATGATCAAAATAGTCGACGAAATTAGTAACTAACTCAATCTCATGTGTGTCTCTTTCTGCAAAATGCCTGGTGGAAATTTTTTCCGCACTCGCTGGGCGATCTCTCAATTCTGAGGGGACCCAAGGTATTGAGTTTTTTGAGCTGAATCTCTCTAAATAAGTTATTTCATCGCGAACACGAGGTTCAGATGGCAAAACTGCCGAGCCGTCCCCATAGACCTGTTTTGAAAGTGGATCGGAAAAATAATTTCTTTCTTTGGATTGGGTTGGAATTATTTTATGAAAACGATTCTCTAAGTATTGATCACGTTTCGAGCCACCTTTTTTAGAACTTCTAAGAATACTATCAGAAATTATAGGCTTACGAGAGTGACTCAAGTTACGAGGGTAATTTATAGCATCTTCGAGGCTTTTACTGACCGCTCGAGAAACATTCTCCGTGTTCATACAGATTACATTGTTAAAATCACCGTCCGGTATCCCCGTTTCAATTTCGTTCACCCTACTCGTCGATTTTTCGCGGGTTGATTCAATCGCTGTCTCCAAAATAAGACATTCCACATTTAAGTCATGTTGAATATTAGTGATCTCTTTATTATCTTCGGCACATAAATCTAGATCGTTATCAATTTCTAAAGGTTCTGATTGATGGGATTGTAAAGTTTTAGAAGGAGATTTTCTTTCAACATCCTGCGAGTGATAATCACTATCAATATTTTGAAATTTTATCATGGTAGGTTTTTGGAGGGTATGCGATCGACCATGGTTACATAAACCAGGTTGTTGCAGACTTGTGGTCTCCTTAACGATGACTCCTGCTTTACTCGAGGGAATTTCTTTGCTTATGATGCTATCGATGGTATCAGTCACCAAACGTTTACGATCCTCCAAATCTGAGGGCAAGTTATTACCTTTTAAAAAGTCAAGCAGATGATTACTATGACTGTTTTGCAATTTGAAAATGAGAGATTCTTGAGGAGAATTTCTTTGTTGTCGCTTGTGATAACTTCTCAGATAACTATTCTTGTTTTCGTCACTCGAGTTTGGATGAGAAATATTCATAGGAGTAATTATATTATCAAAGTTTGTCGTATTTTCACCCTCATCATTTTCGTGTTCAGGCTCAACAAGATTTTTTGTGCGCTCACATTTTATTTGACTGAGTTTTGACTCAGCTCCTTCAAAAATTGTAGTAGTATTATTTACAGGTATAATTAAATGTTGCTCATTGCAAGAGATCACAACCTTTATGTTCTCATTCTCATTTTTTTTGTAGTCAGGTTCAAGAAGACTTAGAGTGCACTCACTTCCTATTCGACTGAATATTGGCGCAGTCTCCTGAAAAATTTCCTCATTGCTTGCTTGTAACTCAGAGAGTTTTTGCTGACTTCTAGAGTCACCCAATACATCCTCCAAATTTTGTGATTCGCTTTCTTCTTGGGGTTCTAATATTGCATTTCTACTTTCAACTATTATAGGGTTACTGTCGGAATTCGAAGCAGTATTGGCTGTATTTTGGTGATGCTTTTTTCTCTCGACTTCTCTCATGTCCTTGAGTACACCAAAATTCAGCTTGCCAGGGCATGTGATTTGATTATTTTTTACATCTTGACCATCTTTACGAGCGTCATTTTCTTCATAATCTTTAAATTGTTCAGAGGTAAAGTCCCGCACATCGGAGACATGTTCATGAAACTTACAATTTTCGGAAACTACATGATTCTGTTTAATTTCTGTAGAGTCTGAACGAGAAGAGCCTTTTTTCCTTCCGATCGAACGTTCTCGGAGTACCCGACGTTCAACCTCATCGAAGTTCGCTAGATTCTGATCACTCGCGATAGACGTTAGCAATTTTTGTCGTCTTGCATGGGTATTTTTCTTTTCGAGTATTGCGTTCATATTGAGTAAACTGGATCCGAAGCTAATTTTTTTGGGTTGCTCATTTTTCATGAATATTCGTTGCAGAACGTTATCAGGTTTTTTCTTTCCATCTTTCTTGTCTTTTGCTTTGTGTTTGCATTTCATCAAACACTCTCTTGATTTTGTCACTGGTATTTCTTTTACGGCGGTCTTCTGCGAATTATCTTTGTTGGCTGGTTGTTTGCCTCCAGCTTTTTTGGATGATTTTTCAGGTGTCTGAAAAATGAACATAAAATAAAGGGATTGAAATTTCCGCTACGTATACAAAGTCATTAAAAGAGGGTAATTTAAAAATAATATAAAAGAAATTTATTTTTACAATATGAGTAGGTTCTTGAGTATTTTCCTTTCTCCCTATTTTATCCGTGCATTGATCAAAAAAAGTATGCAATGTGTGATATCCATTATTACACAGAGAAATGTGGGATACTTTAAATAAGGTAAAAATAATTTTAAGGAACTTTGGCGGCTGGCTGTCACAGAGCGTCAAAGAGCGCTATAAAAGCGGCTTTTATGTGTGTGAAAATGGTATTAGTTTTGAATGACGTTTTCAGTCACTTAATACATCCTCTCTTTAAAAATACTTCAATATTTTTTTCCTCGCGATAGTTTAAAATTCAGGTCGTCATAAGATCATTGAAAAATGAACGCTTCATTGCTTCATTTATCATTTTCTAATCATAAAATTGCCAATGCATTAAAAAATACAAAAAAAATAATAATCAGTTTTTTACATGATTTTTTTTTAAAATTCTTGAGCTCTTAAAACCGGACCAAGTTTTAAAGAAAAGGGCTGAGCCACATGTAGTTGGAATCAAAATAAAGTTTAACTCCCCCACACTTTTAAATGTCAGGGATAAAAGTCAACCATTACTCTTAAATTCAGACATTGTTTTTTCTTGCCTTCATATTTTTGACGCGAAAACTCTTCGACCAATTTGGATTACATTTTGTAAATAAGGAACCACTATTTCTGGTTCATTTTAGAAACGGCATAAATGCCATTGGTTTTCTTATGCAGATATTTGCTTTTATGGGAGGACCGGAAATAGTAGTTCCTTTTAACAAAATGCAATCCGATTGTCCTCCAAACTATTCCTTGTCAATTTTTTCTCTCTCTCAAAATGTGGTTTGGTTCCTTTCTGCTGGATTCAGTCTTTTTGCACGAAAGAATCGTGCAATTGATAAAACTGGATCTAAAGATGAGTATTGCTTGTATTACGATTTTTTAGTTTATTTAACACACCATAGAATACATTAGTATAAATTAATTCGCGGACTTCATTTCCGCTTTAACATGCATCAGTGATAACTTCACACCTAAGTATATTGTCCGAGCCCGTATCCTATAAATACGGTGTTACTCAGTATATAAATTCTCACCTTTGATTCAGAAGATTTGTCTGTTTTCTTCAGGAATGACTTCATGATTGTGGTAGATTTATTACACGGAAACCTCAAAATCCTTGATAAGAAACAAACACAATCACTTAAAATTCGTTTTCTACCCGGTGGTAACCTAAAGTCAAATCGCGACGATAAAACATGGCACTTAGGACACTTTTACGGAAACTCAGTTTTGCAAAAGTGTTACTTTTTGCATATTTGAAACATGTAGAAACAATGAAATTCCAACAAAGTATCAACAATATAGTGAATGTAATGAAAATCAACTCCTTTTTAGTTTACAATTCCTAATGGCTTCTGTTGTTATTTTCATATTTTACATCTTAAGTTTGCAGCCCTCTTTCAGAAAAAAAGTCGGTCAGAATATAGGCAACTTTCAATCATCGTATCGAAATCACGTTTCATTCGTCTTAGAATCAGCGATGGAGATTAAGGGAAAAGAAAAAAACTTTAAATGAGCGCAAAATAACTTGTGTCATCCAAAAAAATTTTGTCATCCAACTTTGGATGTAGGAGAGGTAAATCACTGGAACTGTCAATTGTGTGGGGAAAACCGCAATTAATTGATGCCACAGTGGCGCGCTGATGATCGATATTTAATTAAAATAATTATATTATTATAATTAATATATAATTAATTAGAATAAAATGAGGATTGAAGAATTCAGCGGTGCGGAAGCTGATAAAAACTATCAGCACTTCCTTTCAATACAAGGAAATGTCGTCTTTCGCAAATCACGGGATTTGCCTAGCTTCTTGATCAGCTTATTACCTCTATATTAGTAATGGTGATCAATGTAAAATCATCGATCTGATTGGTTTCAAAACAATTACATTGGAGTTCAAAAAATATAAAAATAAAAAATAAAAATAATATTAGTAAATAATAAATAAAAAAGGTGGTCTGGTTTGCAATTTACCAACATCTCTCGGAGTATGGAATGACAATATTGAAATCTTCCCATACGAATTGGTTAGATAAAATCTTGAGATAGATGCTACAAAATTTTGTCCATGTAAAAAGAATGCGTTGACAAAATGAAAAAGAAAAAACCTCCCAAACAACGTTTCTGTTGTGCTGCATTATGTGTGTCTTTCACCGACCGTGAAATAAAACTAATATTTAAGGTAGATTCTGTCATTTAATTTTCACCATTTTTTTTAAATCTCAATTTAATTTTCACGAGTTTAAAAATTGTCTGGAAAATGAAAGTTATAAGTAAAATGGTTTCATCTCATCTACAGATAAATAGGTTATAACAAACGTAAAAAAAAGAAAAGGTCATAAAAAAAAACTTAAAACTCAGTCAAAATTATTGAGTACTAAAACAATGGATGCTAAAATTAATGTGAATATTACATACATCAGCAACAAATCAAGTATTTCTCATAATATTTCTCCCAGGAAAAAAGATCATTTGTATTTCATTAATCAGGTGAAAAGAAAAGGAAAGAGGAAAAAAGAAAAGAAAAGAAAAAAATAATGTGAGTGAAGGAATGGTAATAAGTCAATGGAAACGCAAGGAGGGCGACTTGTTTGAATAAAGCTTCCTTATATCAATATCTTCCGTCATTTTACGTGGGAGTGATTTAGCATTGATTTTTCAAGAAAGTCTAGTTCCATTAAAGAAACAAAACAATAGATGCCTCTTATATGCCTCCGATATGGCTAGAATTCAGGTTATAAGAGAAATATATAAAGCAAGATAACGAGAGATGGTTGTCTCATTTAACTGGCACGTATTGTGAGTAACGAAAATACTCCATTTAATTTCACTATTAACATTCACAACTCACTAAGAGTGCTTTTAATATTTGTAAGGTAGGTACTCACGATCTTCACTGTATGTGCAGAAAAGTGAAATCCTGCAACAGATTCAAAGGACTTATTCGTAGGGTGGTGCGTAAAAACAGATCTTCTTAGAACATTGATCAGAGGAAGGGGGTGTCTTCAATTTTCTCCCATTGACAATCTGTAATTATAAAGATTAAAATATATCAACTCTGGACGGCTCTATGGATTATAGATGCAGTAATGCCCTAGTGGCAACTTTTGAAAGTTGGCAACACGGTTTTTCCTCCATCTCAATGCATTTGAAATGTGAAAAAATCGACTCTTAGTGAAGCAGCTCATGGCCGGATTTGCCTACTTGCCGCCCATGGGCCGCCTGTATTTTGCCGCCCTCTTCTCATTTATTTTGAAACATTAATAAAAACCATCAAGTGAATGTGTCGGAGGGAGAAGAGTGCATAAGACGCGTTCACTCGTGTTGGACACATTTTTTGCGTAAGCCCTGTCAACACTACTGGCAAAAGTTCACGGAAGTTCGCGCGGAAGTTCAGTTCCGTAAACCTAACTCTGTGTGGACAAGGTCTTTCATTTGTAAGAAATGAACTAAAAAATTAAGGAAAAAAAAAATATATATGAGGTTTAATCATTTTAACTTCCGCCACCGTGCCGCGCTGACCACACTGTGCTTGGCGCAATGTGTGAAGTATTCATGTAGTCTTGTGGGCACTGTGCGTTTCACGCCGCGCCGACCGCTGTTGACCGTACTGTGTCTGACGCAATGCGTGAAGTATTCATGCAGTCTCGTAGGCGCCAATATGTGTTACATGCCGACCGCCGCGCCGAGGGCTTCTCCTTTTCATCTCAAGTCCTCGTCATCATTTCTCTCTGCGCCGCGCCGCTCGAGGCCAAATTACGTGTTTGCGGTTTCTCTCTTAATTCAACTAATTAAAGGTGCGCAGTCTTATGTATCACCGAAATACGACAAAATTAGAAACTAATGAACTCTCAGGAAATGAGAGATTTTGTCATCTTTTCTTGTTTATAATTTTATTCTGAATCCGATTTTTTTGTACCTGCATTTAAAAAAATTGCAAAATTTGCCGCCCCCTAATTTTGCCGCCATGGGCCGCGGCCCATGTGGCCACCCCCTTCATCCGGCCCTGAAGCAGCTTGCATTACCTTAAATCAATGTTTCAATGGATTTAATGGAGAAAAAACAGTGTTCCCAACTTATAAAATCCCCACTGAAGTGCCCGCAGTTTAAACTGAAGAAATAAATAATATAGAAAGCATGAGGTACTTGCAACCGCAATTTTAAAAAGTAGTTCCGAACACCACTCACACTCAAAAAGATACTCAAAATGGTTATCATATATTCAGTGTATATAAAGCATATACTCCCAATTTTTATTGACTACCCTTGATTTTCACCTACATATGTATAATTCCTAGTTTAAAAATAATTGGACAGCTTATTCTCAATTTAAAAATAAAAATCCCTTTTCATATCACGCTGAAGCACATTAGGTATTCATCGGTCGGTACATAAGATATATGTGACCAAGACATACTATTCATTAAACTGAGAGTGTGTCTCGATTAAGTTTTGCGAATAAAAATTATCGTAGATTTGTGATTTTCACCAGGGATGTGCTTCTGAAGTTATTTCAAAATTTTCCTTCGTCAGTATCTGACGGACTACAGCATGATGTAACAATTGGGGAATTTTTTAAAAACATTTCCAAAAATCAGAAATTATCACGTCGATAATTGAATCGAATATTGATATAATTGAATTGATTATCGATCGAATCAATATTAGCTCGATCTCCTAAGTACTGAAGATCCGCCGTAAGGTTTTTACCGACAAGGAAAATAAAAATAGAGGGGTTTCCATCCGAATATCTTGGTGAAGAGTCCATTGTGAATATTCAACATAGCAATGTAACCGAGCGTGCTTGAAATTGCCAAACAGAGCAAAATATCCTCGTTGCATGCGCATTCCCAGATTTTGCATCCCTTCTACTCTTATTCAGTTTTTTGATTACGGCTTGAGTTGGTCGTGGCATATTTACATATTCCTCATGGATGGCTCATCAGGACAGAAAGGAATTGCTTCCATGAAACTGATTTGCATGCTAAAGCATTCCACAGCCTCTGCACGGACTCTATCAAAAACACAGCGGATCTGGTAACTACGAAAATTCAAGAGTAAACTAGTTTAGAGCTTTAATGAAGCAGGGTAGGACTTATTTGTTCTTGTGGAGATATCCTGCTCCATATTTTGGCTCTGAATGACAAATCCGTACCAACAAGCGTTCCATCCATCTCTTATTCAAATGTATGAGCATGGATAGTGAAGAAAAATGTTTGTTGAGGGGCTGGACCGTCCCCCCCCCCTTCCGTATGAATAAATCGTCCCCGCGGGAAAAAAATTGGAAGGACGATTTACTTTTACTTGTCAACTACAATTGATACGTGACTTTCTGTGAGAATGGGGTGCACAAAGGAGTATTTTGCGAAAATTGTAAAACACATTTTTCTGAAATATACCTAATTAAACCGGACATGAACCGAGTCACATTCCAGGGAAAAATAAGTCAGCGGCTTTGAGCTTCAGTATAGCGGTGCTTTTTCTCCTGTCAAAATTTCAAAGCCGAAGTAGCAATGGCTAGGCGTGAATGATCGACTATCGATATTTTCCCATTTGAAGTTATGATAAAAAATCGATTATTAAGGTGTTCGTTGCGAACACCCTGTAAATCGATCCTTTTCTATAGGTTTAAATGGCAGTTCAATCGATACATCGCAAGGCGCGATACGCCACTGAAAATAAGAATTTTTTAGTTTATAATTTCAATATAGACTTCAATCTCGTTTGCTCACTACTGTCGGAGAGCTTTTTATTTTGCAACAAGGCAGTTATCTCACCAAAAAAAAGGGGGGGAAACTCAACATGTTGCTTTGCACAGAATTAGGAGGTTGGGCAACTCAAAATAGCTGAGATGATTTATTTTGGGGAGAGGGTAAACAAATCGACGCGCATGGAGAAGTTGAGCTCTCTACAGCTATTTGAAGTTTTTTATGAGAAGGTTAAGGCGAAGCAAAAAACGAGGAAATCAAATGATCACAAGCAAAATTACCTTCCTCCCACGAAGTCAAATTTAGGTTATAGACGTTGTTATTTCACCAAGATTGCTGTCAACCTCAAAAAGTTGCGTGGGGCGCCTCCTCAACTGCTGGACATGAGCCGTGCCTGTTGTCTTATTTACTCGGAGACAAACCGCACTCGATTTACTTTGTACATTTTAACAGCACTTCAAATTTTAACCTCTCCACTTGAAAATTTAGGAATTTATAACATTTTTATTGAAAATTTTGCTCTGGTTTTCAACATTTTATTTGGCGTTTATCAGCTGCAGGCTATCAAACTGTGGAAAGGCCCAACTCAATTCTTTGTTTCCTTTCATCTCACTTCCTTAATCCACAGCTGTTCCTCAATCCGTATGATTTATATTATTTCGACGCAAAGCATAGGTTATGGTATTAGGTGTTGCCGTACTCGATATTTTAAAATTTATTTGTATACATGGCTCGATCCAGCGAGCTCTTCTGGATAAGCATATTTTTAATGGTGCCAAACTGCCCATTCCTATGATTCGCAGCCCAACCCCCCCCCCCCTCCCACCGTGTTTTATTTGTACATTTTTTTAAACTAAACAATAGTTTTCTTAAAGTTTCCCGGGATTTCTTTCAAATAATATATTAACATAAAATTCCAAAATGATGCTTCGATAAAGTTTTCTTCTTCTTGAAAAAAAAAGAAAAAAAAAAAAAAAAAAAAAAAAAAAAAAAAAATTAAACATGGTCTGAGATTCTGAAACGTTGCGATTTAGATTTTTGTTCCTGAAATTATTAGGAAAAAGGGAAGAAAACTCGTTTAGAGATCTCGAGAATGATGAGACGTGGAGTTTCATTTTAAAGAGGTGCTGATTGCACCATACCAGCCAGCGCTACATGATCGTATCAGCGTTGCAGTATGACGCGCCTTCAATTCCAGCGAGCGGCAACATAGGCATCACCCGAGTTGGTATAGTTATCTCACAAGCGCCTTACTTAAATGACGTTAAATATCAATTGCTATACATAAAAATACCTATTTATCTTCATGTCGAATATATTCACGAAAATTTTAATGGGGGATTGTTTTTTATTTCATTTTATTTTTTTCGCGAAGGAAATCTGCTCCAATTAATGCACTTCATCAGTGAAAGTTTTGAAAAAAATAATCACTTCTAAGGTGATTCTCATAAGTAAAATTGCACGCTCTGTACTTTTGAATGGAAGCATTTTCTTACTACGACGCGTTTTTCACACAAGAATCGATTTTTGATTATAGGAACAACGGTTATTCAATGGCAAAGATTGACAACTCAAGATTTTTTTAAAGAAGAAAAATAAAGTCGTCTATGATCAGATCGAAACTTTGCTGTTTTTTTATTGTATTGGTACCTTTTGGAGACCGGGAAGCTGAACTTGTCCAACTTTTTTTACGGCATGCAAATGAGCCACATCCTTTAACCCCAGCTTCAAAAGACCTGGGAGTTCTTGTAACTCTCTTCCTTATAACACAGCTTAGAGTCCTCGAATACACAGAAACCCTTTCTTAATAATTCGGTATTAACCATCGTTATTTTTGGTTTCTGTTACAGAGAAGGCTGAATCCAATCAAATTTTCCATATCAGCAGATGGCCAGTTTATTCTTCTTGTTCACAACGTTCAAAAGGTAAAATGCACCCTGTAAGAAATAAAGGGTTACATTCTTGAATGATTTTCTTTTATTAAAAAAATAAGTTCGTAGACAATCTTTTAAAATTTTGGAAATCATAAAAAAAAAAAAATAAATACAAATTTTAAAATGATCATTATTTCAATAATCATGCTCGAATAAAAATATCTCATTGTATATACTTTGTGCTCTTTTCTCTTTGAAAAACTTATGTGGTTCTTTTTTCTTGTGCAAGCAGCTCTTCCGGCATTCATTTTTAGCTCAATACTCCATTTACGAGCTAAAAACTACGTGAGTCATTTTTTATTTGGCAGTTTTAATTTTATTGTGCTCGTTTGACACATCATAGTAATTTGATAAAAAAATTTATTCAGTGTTTATCAGAAAATTGTATATTTACTTATACTGCCCCTTGCCCTCACTTTTTAGCGATAAGATTCATGACTCCTCGAAACCATCTGTTGTATGTAAAAAATGACTGAACAACTCATTAAGTACCAAAAATTAAGGAACTTATGCGTATTCATAAATATATTTAGAACCCAATTTTGGTCCTTTGCATTCCTCCTTCCCTTTGATCGGCGAGCTCTACCCCTCCCCCCTCCCCGCATTGGAGATCCAACTCGTCGCTTCCAAGACGAAGGAACGTAACTACTTTCCAGAACGTTGCAAAATGTCTATTTTCGATTTTTATTTTCACTCAAACTTCTTTTTTTTTTTTTTTTGAATAAAGTGCACTCAAACTTGTTGGAAATTTTAAAATTTCCTAACGAACTACCTTCAAAAATCATCGAAATTTTAGACGAAAATTTCTCTTTCATTTTTGTGTAAACAAATTGCGGCAGTAGATTTTGCAACACTGGGGTAGAAATACGTTCCTTTGTCAGCAAAATGGCAAATTGAAAAAAAAAAGAAAAAAAACCACTGGCTGCCTTGCAATAAATTTTCTATTGTGTCTGGACCGACGACGAGATTGGCCCTGACCACCGATAAAATCATGGCTGACGGTACCAACGAAGCGCAGAATTCACACCTTTACCTTCCCCCAAAGCTAGCCCGAATAATTGCTTATGCTACCTGCCAGTCCGCTTATTGCATGGTTGGTTCTTCTATCAGATGATGGTGACTAGGATAACAGATAAGTAAGGAGTTATTATGGGGTCAAGTTAAAAATAAAAAAAAAAAAAAAAAAAAAAAAAAAAAAAAAAAAAAAAAAAAAAAAACATCACCTCAACACACTCAAAAGTGGAAACGAGAGAAACCTTTCAGCGGCATCAACCAAATTAACTGAACTAGGCTTGCCAAATGACGTAATTGCAAGTCTGGTGTCAATTAAAGGTTATTAGGTTGAGAGTCACGAAGTAATCACAATGTTAACACAATAACACAATAAATAAGCTAGAAAAAGTTAAAGGTTTCGTAGTTTCTATCTTTTCACTTAGGATTTGTCTTTACTGTTGGTTGTTTTTTTTAACAACCATATGTTGATTCTTAAAATGAGACCTCTTCAAAGTTCGTAGTGACTTTACACATGCACGTCTCTCCACATCATGAATCTCAATGTAATTGTCATCCTTCATCAACCTTACACTATATTTTTCAGGGATCTATTTCCTCTATTGGTTGGAGATGTAAAAGGACATCCGTTTCTTCTACATGCAGAATGGTCATCCGTTGGTCAAAGTCTCATCATAGTCCATGATTACGATATTTATTATAAAACAGCACCAAGAGATGAAAAAACATTCCGAGTGACTAGAACAGCCGTGCCGGGAATAATTAGTAACGGAGTTCCAGATTGGCTGTATGAGGGTAAGTAGATCAAATTTGATACGTAGTCAGGCTAAAAGGTCCTCAGGTAATAATTTAAACCTTCCAGTGTAATGAAAAAACCAATTTGGTGTCAGAAATACTGATTTTCAATTGTTGAGCATGAACACTATCTAGTATTCTCAAGAACATGAGATCGACGTTTCAAACCATTTTTGGACGTATTTATGCTGAAATAAGGAATTCTCTTCGAATGAATTAAACCAAAATGAACTGTAAAGGTATATGATTTGTTTCTTTCATGGCTCTTTTGAATTTAATTTGCTTACACATAGTTTCTCACATTATATGTGTGTCCAATTTTTATCATTATAAAATTGTGTAATCATTTATACGATTGGTCTTGTTTTGAAGGCTGACAGCGTTACCGGTAAACTTCAACACCTATGGTTGAACAAGGTAGAGGCCAGGGAGCGTTCCTTTTTATATAATCTACCATTTCATAGCAAAAGACTATCATATTTTTAAAACATTCGCCTATTATCAAGCTACATATTAAAGCCCATTATTTTCTGAGAATCTTATTTCCTCAATTAAAAAAAACGCACCGCGAAAGTTTTATTTTCTTCCTCCTCATTCACTTCTGTTGCTGTTTAAAACAAAGTTGAAACAATAAATGTTATTTTCAGAGGAAATCCTTGGAACGAATACAGCTTTGTGGATGTCTTCGGATGGCAATTTGCTTCTGTACGCTTGTTTTAATGACTCTTTAGTAGGAGAAGTGAAATTTCCGTGGTACGGCACATCTGACGACTCACAGCAATATTATCCAGAAATTCGCAGCCTGAGGTATCCAAAGGTAAAGAAAATACTTTTTCAAAGATAGTTTCATCGTGTTAGGATTTTATACAGAGGCCAGAGTTGCTAAAAGAAATTTCATCGAATGAAATTTCTTTTTACCCAATGAAATTGCTTAAATTTCATGAAATTTCTTTTTTCCCCATGAAATTTCTTGAAATTTTCGCATGAAATTTCTTCTTATAATCTTTCACGAAATTTCTTAACTCTGACAGAGGCACTTTTGCCTACATGGACGCATTCCTTGATTGCCGTATTCAGAAAAATGCAAGATAGTCAAAATTCGTAGTTTTCTAAATAAACGAGCATATAGCCATTCAAGGGTTACACAATTTTCCTGCAAAATTCTTCACTTAATGAGACATGAAAATGACACCGCGAATTCTATTCCAAATTCCGCTGCTTTGAAAACAGAGAACTCTTCTCTTTTTTTTAAAATTGAAATTGTTATGAAGAAATAAAACCTCAAACTCCGCTTTCAAACGTAGGTTCGAATGGGGTTTCATGTACCTTTCCGAAAGTTTCTCCAATCATGACTCATGAATGTTACTCATAAGCCACGCTTAAATACTCAAGATAAGCTGCGAGCTTTTGAGAGGACCTTAAATGCTGCTGAAGATATTTATTTTGCGCGTTTTTAAGTCTACTTTATCTTCATCAATGGTATATCGTCATTATTAGATACGCTCACTCAAGCAGGATGATGAGAAAAGGGAACTCTCGAAAGGGATTTTGTAGGCAAAACATGGTGGCGGTGGAGAGAAGCGTTTGAAGTTCTAATATCAAGAAAAGCCCCGCCCGAACGGATTGCTCAGCTGAGCATGACCGGAACGATTTTTTACTAACTTAGTTCAGAACTTTTCGTAATGCGAGGAAATTCTGCTCCATTTATTAAACGCTGAACGGTATTCGTTGACTCAATACTAAAATTGAAACATTCAATAAAGAATTCGAATGATTGCCTTTTTTTTCTTGGTCATTCCTTTTTATGCTGCTTATAGCAGTGCCTTTATAAGCTGTGTGTACGTGCAGGTCTTTCCTCCTTTATTTTAAAAGTCTAATCCTTCACTGGAAAAAAACGCATTGGATCTAGAGTCCAGACTCTTAAAAACAGATTTAAGCTTAAATCAAGAACCAAGCCTCTTAATTTGAGCGGATTTCCTTTTGATTTAAGCAATAAACTGATTGAATCAAGAGTTCTTTTTCTTTTCAATGTTTTCAAGAGTCTGGACTTTCGATCCAGTGTGCTTTTTTTCCAGTGTTGTATTCTCTAATGAATAGATATCAATAACTTTCTAGGAACCCTCACTTTTCTTCACCCATTTCTTACTGATTCCCCTAGCTCGCGACTACATTTTGTAATTGTGACGTGCATAACTGCTAGAAACTGATTGTGAGTGTAATGAATGTTGGTACTAAATTACTGAAAAAAAAAGGATTGACATTATAGTGTGTTTAATGTGGAGTTTCTGACATTTTTCAGGCTGGAACTAATAATCCCGAGGTGTCCTTATTTGTAGCAGATCTAAGTGATGTGAGCAATATAAAAACGAAGCTTCTGAAACCTCCAATGATGTTGGGCCAGACCAAGTAAGAAGTTCTAAGAATATAAAAAGTTACAAATTTTACTAAATTCTTTACTAGAAATTATTATTCAGGAGGAAAGGAAGGATGAGAATTCGAGTGATACGATAAAAAAACCATATCTAACAATTGACTTATTCAAAGGATACAGCGTTATTATGCAGTTGATGTTCCTTCTCATAAGCTGGTATTTCGCATATGATGCACGTAAGCACGCGTATGACGCCTAGAATTCTAACCGTGAAATATCTCAATATCGCGGTTTTGTACACTCACGAAGGGCTGAAATTGAATATCTCTTGAATCATGAAATGTTGGTATTAATTTTATTAAGGAAGAGTTGACTCTTTTTAATAAGTAGAGCACAGTTCCACGACGAAACCATTTTTCTTTGTGTTTGCATAGATCTCTTATTACATTTTATGCGAAATTACTTGTTAAAAATCTCCTCAACGAGTAAAAATGAAAAATCTGCAGATTCTCAAATTCAAGCTTTTGTTTTAGGGGCTACTATTTTAGTGCCGTGACGCTGATAAGTTCAAATGAAGCGTGTGTGGTTTGGCTAAATAGAGCGCAAAACACTTCCATGACAACAATATGCAAATCTCCATTGTGGACGTGTATAGAGGTAAGTTGGAAAATTACGACTTTCAAATTCTTCTTATTTGGTCCAGACCAATGATTGTGAGCTATATTTTTCACTCAGCGATTTGCATATAAGCATTGCTTGCATTTTTCATGTCGAAAACCTGATAATGGCACCAAATTTTACGCCTCAGGATCGTAACGGTTATCGCTCCTCCAACGTCTCCTATCCTCAAGGAATGTCTCATTTGGTTTGTACTGTTGGCAAGAGAGGTTATGGGATGCTTCTAAATCCACATCATGAAAAAGATGATTATTGGAAATCTGGGGTTAAATTTAACACACAATGTCTTACAGTGATTCACCACTGGAAAGAAAAAAACAAAAAACAAAAAACAGATGCAAACTGAACAAAATTTAAGAGCAAGATGAAGCTAACTTAAAACTTGCATACTCAGCAGTACATTTCCCTCAGTTTTGTGCAAATCATTGTAATTTCTTGCAACGGCTTTTTGCTTAAATTATATCATTGGATATTACCGGAAAATAAAAGTTGTTTTATCAGTGATCATGTGCCCAAGACCTCCTAAAAACCTCCCTCAATAGCAACGGAAACCAGTGGGTGGCGTGCTTTGCGATATATAGATTGTTATGCCATTTAAACCTATGGAAAAGGATCGATTAACAGGGTGTTCGCAGCGCACACCTTAATAATCGATTCTTTACCATAGGTTTAAATGGAATAACAATCTATAGGTCGCAATTCACGCCACGCCACTGACGGAAACCATACGGAGCCATACTTTGGAAAAGAACCATGTAAACTACCCTTATAGAATAAAATGAATCTTCATTTCTGCAGTGTTAATTAATAGTTTACCAAAGTATCTCTCTCTGACACACTTTTTCATGCTGATGCCCGCCCCCTTTACCTGTCCATTGAAAATTGATACAGGGTTATTCAAAATTCACGCACCACTGGTCATAACTTTAGTTCTAATTATGATATCGATTTGCGGTTTATGACGTTTTTCCTCATATCGAAGGGGAAACTTTTTAGGTACTTTCCAGTTTTTAATCCTCTTGGGGGTGGAAGGAGGGGGGTAACTCAAAAATTTCTAATGGCCACCCCACCTCCCTTATGGCCAGTGGTGCGTGACTTTTGAATAACCCTGTATAATGGCACAAATAATATGATATAATTTTTCCGATTTCTTTGATGTTAAACAGGCGCAGAGAGTTAGTGGCGAGGGTCGGGGTTGGGTGGATCCACAAAGTGCACCTTTATTTTCGCCGGACGGGAATGTTTATCTAACTCTAGTTCCTGTTCGGGACGGTACCTCCGGCTTCTTTAGACATATCGTATCGGTCAACATTAATAAGAAACATATGCTTCCCCTCACTCATGGTACCTATGAAATCAACAAAATCGTCGCTTGGGACCACGAACACCATCTGGCGTAAGTATACATCCTCAACTATACAGAATGAGAAACAACTTAATCAGCCAAAATACACATAATGTATTTAATTTATTTTCCGGTTGAAAATGAAATTGTAACTATTTTGAAACGTTCCGGGTTTTGTTTATCTTTTGTTCTGTATTTGCAGCCTTTTCCCCAAATTAAGTTGTTCTTTTATTCATCCTTATATGAACCTGGGTTATCAGCGTTCATAGCATAAAGTACAATTTAATTATACGAGTTGAAATCGTTTTTGAATGGCAAAATCTCGCGACTTCGCAAAATATCACCGAAATTTCAAATTTCAAAACGTGTAGTTGTAGCAATAATCAAATTCTCTCCGTAAGAGCAGAGCTAACTCCGCAAAGAGAGATCCTTCTTCTCCTCACCCATGTTAATTGCTTCTTTGGGAGTCAAATCAATTCCGAATTGAATTTTTTTCATTTTTAAATTTTTTTTATAATTTTTTTCTAGGTAAAAATATTTCGAAGCGAACTCTCCGGAATTTCACTGAGATCCTTAATAGTGTAGCTTCAGATAATATCATGACCCACCTTTGATTGGTATCCTTAATGATGTTAACGAGGTACTCAGTGCAAATATTAGTTACTAGAGGCCTGTAGCCGCTACGCGGCTTCCAACCACCGAGAAGAACTACACGTAAAAAATAGTAGAACAACCACGTTCAAGTTATTTAGGAGATGAATGGATTCAAAAGACGACGGGTGCACGCGAAAGAAAGCGTATTCATCTCCAAGTGCAACGTTATGCCCCAATTTTTATGTTTTATTTGTGAACACTATTTTTAAAAAGCCACACAGTTTTTCCCATGAATTTTCTTAAATGATCTCAAGTGCAAGCATGGAAAATTTCGACGCGACATTTTCGTTATCATTCTATTTTCTTTCCATGTAACAAAAAAAAATTAATTATGTGAATTTTTGAATCGTTGCAATGAGGATACATATTTTCCCTTTACTTATGATAAAAACCGGAGCAGTGAGTTAAGAATGATGACGCATAATCCTAGTTTAACGGTGGCTTTAGCGTTGCGCGAGCCTGGGAACGGAACGTGGTAGAGTCATCTTTGCAGTGTGACGCGCCTTCCATCCGGCAAGCGGTATTATGCCTACACCCATGTTCGAACAGTTATCTTGTTACGCCTGCCGTCAATGAAACCAAATATCGACGCCTCCACGCGGGAAAAAATGTTCTTATCTTCGCAGCTTCCATCAAATCGCAATTGCCCGGAAACTAGAACCGCACATCTTACCTGATAAAATCGTTCGCCCTTTAGACCGATTCTGGGGGATTAGGCTAGACTGGAGTCCCTTTATACTGAGAGTCAAGACAATGCGAATCCATTTCTGATTGGTCAACCGGATTTTAGGCCTTCACAGTGTCACAAACGGGAATAAAGATTACATTTTCACCAATTGCAAAGATTATAATCTGGAATGGACCGAGGAATTTCGGGTTCGACAAGGAACAAACGGAATGAGAGAAGGAACGGAGAAAGGAATTTAAGAATGAGCCGATCAAAGATTACGAAAAACGTTCAATTTGTGTAATCTTTATTCCCGTTTGTGACTCCATGAGGGGTGTTGTCTTGACTCTCAGTATAAAGGGACTCTAGGCTAGACTAGTCGATGAGTCAACTGTTGGTCTAATTTCATCACGTGATGAACGCAGAAGAAAAACGGGGTAAAAAAACACAAATGTGTGATCAATTTTCAAGGACAATTCTGTAATTTCTCCTACGATTTTAAATAGATTAAAACGCGTAATATCCAAAATCTAAGCTCAGATTCGGATTCCTCGTAAAAAACTGATGCGATTTCATGCATCATATGTTAGAATAGCGTGAAGGAAAAAGGTTTAACGACGCGTGTAGATTCTGTCATACTTTCCCTTTGAACTACGCCGCCGCGGCGCTTAGCGTTCGGTTTCGTCCCGAGGAATTCCTCACGATAAATTCTTATTCTTCCTCCTCCGCTGACCCACTGAGCACTACCCATGTTGCCACGTTGAATTCATATGCTCGAATCAGTATGTACGTTACGTCTCTTTCCTTCACGCTATGCTCGGGTATGATACATGAAATTGTATCAATTTTTAACGAGGAATCCGAATCTGAACTTCGATTTTGGGTATCATGCGTTTCAAGTCACATTTTCCAACTTCAAAAATCCGAAATGACGGACGTGGCTAAAAATGCTATCTCGGCTCCTGTTCGATGGATTTTTATGAAACTCGGTGTCAGGGTATGACACATGAAATCGCATCGATTTTTTACGAGAAATCCGAATCTGAGCTTCGATTTTGAGTATTACGCGTTTTAAACCAAAATCTGTCAAAATTCAAAAAATTCAAAATTCGAAAATCCGAAATGACTGAAGTGGCTTAAAATGCTAACTCGGCTCCTGTTCGATGGATTTTTCTGAAATTCGGTGTCAGGAGGTATTTTTCGACGGGAAACTCGAATTTTTAGACAATTTTTTAAAATTCTCAAATCGAAGATGGCGGACGTGGGCTAAAATGCTATTAGTCCAGTAAACGAAGGGATTTATGCGGAACAAATTAGTAACAAGCTGAAATTTTTACCACTGATTATACCCACTGTGGGGCGTATTTTCACAAAAGTCCCCATTCCTAGCCCCCTAGGGATTTTTGCTAGCCCCCCTCAAAGTTGAAAAATCCCCCCTTCCAATTAAACTGCTGTAACTTGGCTCCTATTATAGTTAGACACCTCAATTTTTTTTTTTAAATTGTTCGTATTGATACGTACGTTAAAATGAAACCCTTGGTCATCAAAATTTATCAAGAGATCGTTAAGAAAATTTTAAAACAAATTCAAAATTTATGAAATGGAATTATTTTTTTTTAAATAAATCGGAATAACTCCGTTATCGATTAAAAAATGGAATTTATACTTAAATGAAAATTTTTAGAGGGCGCAATTTCCTATCAAATGGTGTATTGGAAGTTAAGGTAGGAGCAAAGGGTGAGGATGAGAGGGGGGTGGAAGTCCGGCAGAGCGCGGCTCAGCGCGGCGCAGCGCAGCGTATAATAACACGCAGCACTCACATAGAACCGCCCCAACTCACTGCTTCATGGCGGCATGTTTCTCAAAAAGCCCACTCCTAGAATTTTTTTTTTCTTCAATTCTAAGAGGGCAACATTCTTGTAAAATGCAGATAAATTTTATCTTTCAAAACCATAAATTTTTCAATATGTTTGGCTATAAATAATTACATTACATTTGAATGAAGCTGTTTCCACTTGGACGCGTTTTCGCTTCCTTCCTTTTTTTATTTATTTTTTTGAGAGTGAAACATTTTGAAATTTAGTTAGTAGTAAACATGACTGAATAAGAGGAATAAATGAGTATAGAATTAGATTGAGGTGGAAATTTATGGATATCTTTAATTACCTAATAGTTTTACTTATGAAAGAACACACAGCTCTACGAAAAATTAGAGCAAAAACAAATATTTAATACGAAAGAAAATGCCTACATGGGTATTACAAAAATGTCACCTTTTAAGCGATGTAGTCTATTATTGATGGCATTCGTTAATTTTCAGGTTAAAATTAATTGAACAGCAAATAAAAGCAATCATCGTAAAAATTATCAGTAACAAAACAATAATGACATAAAATAACGAAAATGGACACATAAAGTTAGCTGTTGGCAAGTTCAAGACGATACTTGAAACTATTTCGGGCAAAAACCTATAGATGGTCCTCTTCAAATTCTTCGACGGCTGGTAATATACTTTTACATGTTCCGCCACTACAATTACGACACATAGCTGAACAACAGAGCCCTTAATTTTAAAACATTTACAGTTTGTGCCGCAACCAGACTTACAGTTACAGGAGGTCATCTATATAACATCATCAGGCGCAAAATTTAATGTAGAATGAATAGGTAATAGAAATTTTCTTTCATCGCTTCCCTCTTCTTCCCTCCATCCCCACTCTTTCGGGTCGAGAGAACTATTTCCAAGCCAAACTTAAATTTGATAGTAAACTCTAAAGCTATGCTGTTTCGCCGCTAATGATGTTGGTGGAAGAGTCACCATCTCAAATTTAAATTTTAAGGACATTTTAGCAACTTTTCTTGAATACATTATGAAGCGGCACTCATCTAAAATTTGAGTTAAGTTGGCTCCCCCATAAAAATTAATTAAATATTTTTCGCCTACTGTGCCTATTCTTTCCTTATCAACAATCGACTCATTAAAAATTAGAACATCTTTTTGTAAAGAAGAATCATTAACCATGGGAGGTTGTATGCTTTTATTTTACTTGTCCTGAAAAGAGCGGAGGTGGTGTCGCATCCTGTCATTGCATAAGCGAAAAGAAGTAAAGAACTAGTTTGCTTAAAATCGTCGACTAGTTTCACGATATTATACAGAGTACCAGGATTTTTTGAAGTTCCAGGAATTTTGAAAATTATTTTTAGTTTCCTTCTCTTGATTAATGTTAACATTATAACCATAAGATCAGTGTCCGTCCCTACCATAACAACTGTTTCTCCTCTCTCAGCTCTCAAAATGGCAGACGAGACAATATCCCGATCTG
The DNA here is from genome assembly GCF_001854935.1 of Bemisia tabaci. Lineage (NCBI taxonomy): Eukaryota > Metazoa > Arthropoda > Insecta > Hemiptera > Aleyrodidae > Bemisia > Bemisia tabaci. The sequence goes on along the minus strand of NW_017549038.1, from coordinate 5,257,094 downwards.
CATCGGCCTCTGCAATAAACACCTTGACACCAACTTTTCTCAACTGCTCCTCACTGACAGCTGCAATGAGCTTTTTCTTATTTTAAGAATTTGAGAGAAATTCAGCCTGCGTTTTCGTACCTACATTGCATTGCTAAAGTGAAATTTATTGTGGCTGATGTTTTTTTTTTTTTTTGCTCTTCTTACTTTTTCTTGACCTTTTGTGGTTGAATAAGCAGGATAACCGTCGAAAACAAAAGATGAATGCTTAGTGTATCGCTTAAGAGCACAAGATACGTACATATTGACAATATCTCCGTAAGTAGCAAGTTTCGGCCATCTTTTCGGCATTTGCTCACACACTCTTGCAGCATAGAAGAATGAACCCTTCCACCGCGGTCATTTTCAGTACGCGCCGCATACACGGAGAAAAAAATTTCGTACGTGGGACCCGAAGTTTAGGTCATATGGATCTCGGAAGTTTTCGGAATGAGCATCTGAACACGTAAGGTCTAGCTGCCGAAGTTCAGGTCTGACATCTAAAACTTCAGTTCTTACATCTGAAGTACTTCAGATGTGAGAACCGAAATTTTTCAGATGTGAAAACCGAAGTACTTCAGATGTAAGAACTGAAGTTTCAGATGTCAGACCTGAACTTCGGCAGCTAGACCTTAAGTGTTCAGATGCTCAATCCGAAAACTTCAGAGATCCATATGACCTAAACTTCGGGTCCCACGCACGAGATTTTTTTCTCCGTGTACAATACATCCTCCGACTCCTGGAGCCATCCTGGTTCCTACCCTCAGATTCGGAACTTGACCGCTGGTCGGCACTTTGTCTATAGGATATTTCCATTCATTTTTCCTAGGAAGCGTGGTGAAAGCGGCATGCTGGAAAAAATGCTCGGCGCCGTCTTTTCATCGAGATGTCGTGTTTTTAAGGATGCTTCGGCCACCATCTTAATCCGTTCATAGTCAAATGAAGCGACGCAATACTGCCATGCCAAGAAAGAACGCCGTATGAACATTCGGACGTTGCCCAATTTCCTCTGATATAATAAGAATTTTCCGGCAAACTTGTGAGCAATTTTCTTGCAAATTTTCAGGGAATCGAATACACAGTTTTGTTTGATAGGTCTGATAGGGTACCAATCGAAAAAATATTCATAATTTTACGTAGGTATATAGCAAAATATCGTATAAGAGAAAATTCGGCAACATTCGAACTTTCATGAGGCTTTTTTCCTAAGTACGGCAAAATCTTTGCCACAAGTCACAGTATATGCTCAAAAAAAATATAAGGATATCGATTGAAGTCAACTTAGTATGTGACTATCAAGACGATCGCCAGCCCCTCTGGTCGCCAGGCGTACCTACCGCTCAGCGCTGGGTGCGGCACGGCGCCGCGCGGCATCGCACTGCGTCATGTTTCGGCTCCTCTCCCACCCCACTCATTGTCCGAATCCTTACTTCAAGAGGACCAATTGAAAGGAAATTGTGTTCCCTACAAAGTTTCTAATAAACAAAAAGTTCATAGTTGCAGTTAGAAAAAAGTTATCACGCTCTTTGTGAAAAAGAGGCAATTCGATTTCTAAAAATTTGCGAATTTTTTCAAAATTTTCAGCTTTCCGTGGAATAATTTGCATGATTATTAAAAATTTCTTAAAGAACATATCAAGACGGACATTTTAAAAAAAATTAGAGGTGTCTAGCTACATTAGGGTCTGAGTTATAGCGCTTTGAATCGGAGGGGGATTTTTCAACTTTGAGGGGGGCTAGCAAAAATCCCTAGGGGGGTAGGGATGGGGACTTTTGGGAAAATGGTCCTCTCAATGAGTACTATCAATGGGGGGAAAAATTAGCTTGTTACTAATTTGTTCATCAAACCCCCTCTTTTTTCCCTTCGTTTACTGGACTATATCTCGGTTTCTGTTTGTTCGAGTCTTGTGAAACGCGGTATTATGTGGTGTTTTTCAACGGGAAACTCGAATTTTTAGTCAATTTTTTAAAATTGTCAACTCCAAGTTGTTGGATGTGGCCTAAAATTCTACCTCTGTTTCTGTTCGTTATAGAGCTTTGTGAACCGCGGGAGATTTCAAAACCATTTTTGGGCGGTAATATTTACAATTTTAAATAAAAATGTCAAATTTAGTCTCTGAAGTATCAATGTAATGAGCATTGTGAATGTTTTTACTTGCACCGTATGAATATTAAAATTGAGGGGCTTGGAGAACAAGGCGCATAAATACATTTTTCACTATTTCGAGAAATACGTGCCTGAAGTTTACAAAATTACATGAATCCTTACGGCGGAAGGAAAGTTTAAACTGACTTTTTTATGTTTAAAAATCGGAATCTGGGGGCTAATCTCTCACAGAATATGCACCAAGACTAGCTTCACTTGAAACAATTAAAGTCTCAGTTTTTCCAAAAACAGCACTTATGCGCCTTGACAGTGGCGTGGCGTGATATGCGATGTATCGATTGTTATGCCTATTTAAACCTATCGTAAGGAATCGATTATTAAGGTGTTCGCTGCGAACACCCTGATTATCGATCCTTTTCCATAGGTTTAAATGACATAACAATTGATACATCGCAAAGCACGCCTTGAGTATGCGCCTTGTCCTCCAAGCCCCTCAATTGTAAGAGCACTCGGTGATCTAGAACGGGGTAGAGTCCCTTTATACTGAGAGTCAAGACAATTTGAATCCATTTCTGATTGGTTCCCGTATTTTAGGCCTCCACAGTGTCACAAACGGGAATAAAGATTACATTTTCACCAATTGCAAAGATTATAATCTGGAATGGACCAGGGAATTACGGGTTCGGCAAGGAACAAACGGAATGAGAGGAGGAACGGAGAAAGGCATTTGAGAATGGGCCGATCAAAGATTACGAAAAACGTTCAATTTCTGTAATCTTTATTCCCGTTTGAGACATCCATGAGCCGAATTGTCTTGACTCTCAGTATAAAGGGACTCTAGAACGGAGAAATATCTCCGTTCCGAAAAATGGAGTCTAACGTCTTCTAATGCATTCATTTGGCATGAAAGATAAATATGCAAACGCTCCGAGTTGAGGAAAACTGTCGGTGATGAAGGAAATCGAAGCAGATAATGGAGCTGAAACTCCTCAGAATCCATCTCAATCTACGGCGACGGAGATGATCCTCGGATTGTGGCAGTTGCTACGGAGAAGCTGGAATGAAAAACAGTCGCCCGCTTTCCACCCAGCTCCGTTCCTAATTCGTGCTTTAAATCTTAAGCGACTCTTAATGCCCCATTTCCCTGCCTTCTAGCTTAAGAGAAAGTCAAACTCCATCATTGTCTTCTCTGCGCAGTCCTTTTTTCTCAGACGAGTGAGTAAATGAATTACAATGAATTCGTCATCGAGCGAGGACAAAGATAGTTCAGAATTCAAGAGATCTGATCTGCCCTTTATACGTATCAGGGTTAAGAATGCAGGTTTATTGAACTGCCTAAAACTCAATGATAAAAAAAAAAAAAAAAAAAAAAAAAAAAAAAAAAAAAAAAAAAAAAAAAAAAAAAANAAAAAAAAAAAAAAAAAAAAAAAATCAAGGAAATACACAATATTTTCATTCATTTGTGATTATGGACCACTAGACAAGGTACGAATTTAAGCAGTCTGATACATGTTTCTTAATTAGAATTTCACGTAGAACACGATTCTTGAATTGAAAGTTCAACTCCTAACTAAGACATTAACTTTTTTTTATTTTACATTGGTTACGGAAATTTTGAATTGCCCGGCCACAAGAAACGCAATTCTCTACCTGAGTGAAATCGCGCCTCACACCAGTTTTGGCGGGCTTCTCAATCAAGCATTGTCCCTTTCCCTCTCTTTATCGTTCAAAGTGTGAACACTTGGTCTAACTAATCCAAAGCGTCAAGATTGAGGTTGTCATATTTTCATATCGCATAGCTTGTCATTGTGAAGTTTAGTGTACGATTTGACTCAAGTAGACTATTGTGTTTTCATGAGCGGGAGCTGGATACATCCGAATTGCGTCCCGAGCTCTAATCCGAATGGACCACTAGACAAGGTACGAATTTAAGCAATCTGATACATGTTTTCTAACCAGAATTTCACGTAGAACATGATTCGCAAAACGAAAATTACTGAAACCAACTCCTAAAGAAGATATTAACGTTTTTATTTTACATTGGTTACGAAGAATTTGAACTGCCCGCTCACAAGAAACTCAAAGCTCTACGTGGGTCAAATGCGCACTACAACGGTTTCAGCAAGCTTCTCAATCGAGCAATGTTCATTTCCCACCATGTGTTGTTCAAACTATTAGCAATTTGCTATAGCTGAGCCAAAGCGTCAAGATTGAGGTTGCCAGATTTTTATATCGCAGAGACTGTCATGATAACGTTTAGCGTGCGATTTGAGTCACGTAGAGCATTGAGTTTTCATGAGCGGGTGGTTTGAATTTACGCATCAAGAATAATTAAATATCTTCGTAAGGAGCTATTTTCAGTAATTTTCGTTGTGCGTATCGCGTTCTACGTGAAATTTTGGTTAAGAAACAAGTATCAGAATGCTGAAATTCGTACCTTGTCTAGTGGTCCATTGCGTCCGGTGCATTTATCGGGAAGGTGGCAACACCGCATATGAAAGGCAATGTCAATCGACGATTTTATCACTTGAAGGTACGGGTCGAAGTGCAAAATTAGCAAAAATTTACTCAGCAAAAAAATCGCTTGAACGCTAGAAAAAGCGGTCTGAATTCACGCGTCAAGAAACATTAAATATCTTAGTTAGGAGTTAATTTCAGTAATTTTCGTTGCGCAAATCGTGTTCAACGTGAAATTTTGGTCAGAAAGTATGTATCCGAATTTTTAACTTCGTACTTGTCTACTGGTCCATTATGGTATCGGATTCCATGCGCGGAGGACTTTTAGGTTCTTTTATTAAACATGAAAGATTTCGGTGAAGAATAAATTTTTTTTTTTTTTTTGCTTTGCGGAATTAGGTATTATCTAGGTGTGCCTTCGGATGATCCAGCACAACTGCACCTGTACTCGGTGGAGACGGAGGCGCCAATCACGGGTGGGCCAATCGCAAAACCGATTTGCCTGACGTGTCCAGCCAGTCCGAACGCACCACCCGTCATCCATTACGAGGGCGCATCCACGACCAGCGCCAAATCAGGATCCGATCCCTCGAAAATGTTCTACGACGCCGAGGAGGAGGTCCAAGAACAGGCGCCTACCAATGAACCCTCTACGAAAAAGAAAAGGAAAAAAAGTACGTGTATGTGTAAGTAACATCCAAAGTAGGAGCCGTTCGTAATATGCGTAACGCTCCAAAGCGGGAGGGAGGGCTGAGCCTGGATCACGGGTACCAAAGGCGGATCCAGGAGGGAAGGGAGGCATAATAGATGTACAACGTCCTCTTTTTGTCCGATAAAAGGAGGAGGGAAGAAAGGAACGGAGGGAAGAAAGGAACGGAGGGAAGAAAGGAACGGAGGGAAGAAAGGAACGGAGGGAAGAAAGGAACGGAGGGAATAAAAGAACGGAGGGAAGAAAGGAACGGAGGGAATAAAAGGACGGAGGGAAGAAAGGAACGGAGGGAAGAAAGGAATGGAGGGAATAAAAGAACGGAGGGAAGAAAGGAATGGAGGGAAGAAAGGAATGGAGGGAAGAAAGGAACGGAGGGAAGAAAGGAACGGAGGTAAGAAGAAGGAAGGACGCGTACATTTGGATTGCATTTTGCAAAAAGGAACCAAGAGCATTCCAATGTTGCTATGATATGCAACTTACATTCTTTGCAATAAAATCACTGAAATCCTGCAAAAAATTAAATTTACAAAGGTTATGTTCATCTTGAATTCACAATTTATTGGGAGTAAAGATAAGAATTGTTTAGACGATCAGTTAAAATTCGCAAGGTAAAAAAAAAGTTGCACAATCTTAGCTACAACGGAATGTTCTTGGTTCCTTTTTGCAAAATGCAATCCATTCGGTCTCTACTTATGACAAAATTTACTTAAAATGCATATCCGATGCTTTAATATTTCGAAAATTTTTGGGGGAAGCCCCCCGAACCCCTCCTTCGCCCTCCGTTTGAAGTGTTTACATCTACCTACGACGGGTGCGTTACAAGGAGGGGAGTGGTTAGGACTGCGTTACGTATAACGCTAGAAGAGACGTGTAAGGCGTGTCACTGATTTTTTAAAAATCTACGATGAAAAATGAACGTGAGGTGTCAATTTTTCAATAAAAAAATCTCGTCTCTCTCTTAATGTTATCATTGCGCGAGGACCAGATTGGGAATTTTCAATTTTCGTTAATATGAACACAAAATCAGTTTGGATACATCACATGTGGTCTGATTATTTCTCATATTTTATATTTTTTGAGGGAAAATTGATCAAAGTTCTGGCTTGAATTTTGAACGATGATGACATTCTACCTTTCTTCCGTGCTAAGGAAATTTGCCGTACGAACGCATTTTCTCAGATAAAATGTTTATTTTATGAGGAGAGATATTTGTAGGAATATTTTCACTTGCAATTTCCTAATATTTTATATCTGACCGCGAATAAACTTCTGTAAAAAAATTCAAAGAAAAATAGCATCAGATTTCCCTGAAAATTCATATTTTATCAAAGGAAATTTGGCAAATTCTGAAGACCCATGCGGCGTTCTTCTACAGCACGGCCGTTCTGTTTTGATCGATATCTAATTCATGAGGATTTGTTTCAGCAGGCGAGGAACGAGAGAAACTGGAGGAGCTTTACAAGCCCTGCACGTACCACAATGTTGTTTTCAGTCCTGACCTATCGCACTATGTTCTCGAGTGCCTAGGCCCTGGTATTCCAACTGTGAGTTTGTACGCCACAAACCCCAATGGCAAACCACGTCTTCTCACAATCTTGCAGAATAATACAAAGCTCCATGTAAGTGCAAATTGATCGGGATAAAGAGGGGAGAGCCAAATAGCATAATATAAAAACTGATTCACCCGTGATTTTTTCATCTATTCCATAAGTTTGAAATTGATACTTATTTAAGTCCCATGAAATGGCCGCAGTTGAAACTCTCACGCGGTTATGTTGTATGATTTCTCTGCGCAGAATATAACGTGTTATATGCAAACTTTAAAACCTCATGTCTTTAAACTTTCAACTCTCAAACATAATATACATGCATAGGTACGCCTTCGCTTTGAGTTTGATACACAGCATTCTCTGTGGGCCTATTTAATTGTTTGTAGTTGTGTTCTTCAGTTAAACTGGTCTGATCGTAAACAAAAAGGCCACAGACAATGCTCCTGGAGGAAAGAATTTCGAAAATCGTGTCCCAAGTGAAACACTCATAACTCCATGGGCAAGATGTCTATATACAGATGTCGCCTGGCACAGGCGGCTCTTTCGCGGTGCTGGGTGCGCTGGTTACCGAGCAGTGATCCCTTTTATGATCGTCAAAAATGTTTGTAGTTGATATTCTATGACGAATGATTCTTAGGAATGTTTATATTTATTGATGTGTAATATTTCCAGGAGAGGGTATCGAAAATAGCGCTGCCGCAAGTCAAAACGTTTCCTGTTCAAATTTCTGGTGGCTATCAGGCACACGTTCGGCTGCACTTCCCACCAGGTTTGAAAGAGGAGGAAATCACCCGCTATCCCCTTGTTCTGCACGTGTGAGTATTTCATTGACTCAAGCACCAAAAACTCTGTAATACTCATGGAGCATACTGACAAGTCTAAGAAGAGGAAGAAAAGTCACAATTTTTCCAGCCACATCGTTCATAGACTTCTAGTTATATTTTATCATGCTCTTCCTTCAATGACCAGCAGAGAAAGAGTTCAAATTATACCATCATCTTGTCCAAATTGATTTAGATATTATGAGATAAAAAAAGCACACACACATAAACTCAAATAATTCAATCGCAATAAACTAAAATATTGGTAACAACATTTAACTGAAACATTTAAAATTCAATTCTGTTGCACGAGATTAATTGATTTTATGTTTTTTTTATTCTAAAATCAAATGTGTTACTTTATTTTCACAAATTGCGCATCTTTTAGCCATGACAGATGACTTGCTTCCAGCATGAAAGTAGAGTTATTCGTTCTTTTTCGATCCGTTACATCCATGAAAAACAGTATATCATGTAAAAACTTCCATACATACTTCCTTTATCTAGTTGAATAATATTTTTGTTGGTGTTTAGTTACGGTGGACCAGGCACTCAACTTGTGACTGACATTTGGAAAATAGACTGGGATACATACTTATCTAGCACTAGAGATTATATTGTCGCTCAAATCGATGGCAGAGGTGCCTCAGGCCAAGGTTATCAGAAATTGCATCAAGTCTACAAGCGCCTTGGATCAGTGGAAGTTGCAGATCAACTAGAGGTTACAGAGTGAGTGTTAACATTTTTCAAACACCATCCAAATTGTCAGCTAAGAAGATTGATTCTGTATAAAAATTAAAATAGAAGAAAAGAATAGCACAGTATGCTGATGTAAGCCCTTAAACTTTCAGGGACTCTAATCAGCACCCTAAGGGCCCGAAGGGAGGGGAGAGGCTTTGAGTCGATGAAATTTGGATTCTTTGGGGTCTATTCCCTGTATTCTGTTTTGCGGCTCTAAGATCCGCTGCTAAGGTCTAGCATCAGGGGAGATGACAATAGTGTACTTGTCTCCGAAAATACACGAAAAATGCAACGTCGCGAACCCGGTTCTTTTAAGAATGTACTTTATGATGAAAAGACATACTATACGTGCGTGAATAAACTAATTACGAACCGAATAATTTTATTTTGTCGAAAATATATTCAAGCGTTTCATTTAGTTTTAATTTTTGGACTGTAAATGTGCGAATATAATCCTTCAAAAACTAGGTAGCCCGTTTCAGATTAGGACGACGTGTAACGTTTCTAACTTTAGGTTTATTTCCTGAACTCCTTTGAATCGGGATCCTTCTGACCTCTAGTTAACCCACAATCTACTTTTCAGATACCTACGAGACAATCTACACGTCATAGACAAGAGACGAGTGGCCGTCTGGGGTTGGAGCTATGGTGGCTTTGTATCGGCCATGCTGTTATCCACACCAAATCAAGATGTCTTCCACTGTGGAATTGCTGTTGCCCCTGTTACTTCTTGGAGACTTTACGGTACGGAGAGATTATCTTTTAAGAATGATACAGAGTTTACATATTAATTTCTTTGAAACATAAATTAACCGAATTACTTCTCTTGTTAACGAGGGATGAGATAAAATGACATGTAGGTTGAGGTTTATCATGATACTGATTTAAATTGAGATGAGAAGCTACAGCATTACTGAGGGAGAAAATTTAATTTCCGTCAAATCCTCTCCAGTGGACGGCAACACATGTACGTGTACCTCTTCAAAAGAGGGCCATACACAGTACACGTTTTTTAATGTTAAAATCTCCCTTCACAATTTATTCACATTATTTTATATTTATACTATAATTAGTTGGAAGTTCTAAAACGTTTTAAGTCGTTAAAATTGAGAATTGATATTATCTGTTGCTCCCTACACTATACTCTCAAAATCTATGTATCCCAAATTTTGTAGGTTATACCTGTCGATATCTACCTCTGCTTTAAGAAACAAATCCTAAGGATTCAACCGGAGTAGTCTAAATTCATTTCTCGTTTCAATTTTCCATTCACGCTTTGTTTTTTCACAGAAAGCTAAACAAGAAAACACCTTGAAAATATCTGTGATTATTCCTTAAATTATGAAAAATATACTAACGAGAAATCGGTTAAAAATGTTGCCTAGTTTTCTGTTTAAAAACATCAAAATTGAGAGAAAAGTAGATACGCTTTATGCACAAGGCTGAATCTGATAAAATTTGTCAAACGCATTTGTCAAGTTGTCACCCCATGTCTAAAAATCCGTGCAATGCAGGTCTGAGATATGCTCTCTACTATACCGTGCTAAGGAAAAACGTCATATTATTATGAAGCCTCTGGCGTTTCCAATTTTTCTTTGATAAAACACGAATTTCCTGGTAAACTTATGAACGAACTCCTTTCCAATTTTTCAGATAATTTTGCGCAATTTCACCTAAAGTCCCTGAAAATTTCAAGGAAAAATATTCATATCTCTCTTCAAAAACAAACATTTAATCGAAGGAAAGTTGGCATCTCTCGAATGTTCATACACGGCGTTTTTCCTTAGCACGGCAGTCTACTTCTCTACTCCGCGTTAAAGGCCCCGAAGAATCCATTCTATAAAGCTATACCTAACTTAGATTCTTTACTTTGAACTTTAAATGAAACTTTTATTTTATATACTAAAAATTGTACTTATTTGTTTTAACCTTGCTGTTCATTGCAGACTCAGCGTACACGGAGCGATTCATGGGTGTGCCGAATGTGACAGGAAACTACAAAGGTTACGAGGAAAGTGACCTGTCACGACGAGTGGAAGGATTCAGAGACAAAATGTTATTCCTAGTCCACGGAACCGCTGATGACAATGTTCATCTGCAACAAAGCATGATCCTAGCTAGAGCATTATCAAACGCTGGCGTGCTTTATAGACAGCAGGTAAATTGTTTTGGATCTTTGTTGCCTACTCTCTATTCACCCACCAGTTTCTTCAGCCGTTTGTAACAAAAATGCCTAAATTTTCCGCAGGAACAATAATTTCAAACCTTTGATACGCTTATAACTTGATCATACAATTTCAAGCATTTTCGCTCTTCGTGAAATCGTATCCTTATATGGAATCTTCGCTTCATTCACATGTTTTTCTAAAAAAAAGCTAGTTCTTTATAGCAGTAAGATCTGAATATCTATCAGGCCGATCCTCACTTTTTTTTTTTTTTTTTTTTTTTTTTTTTTTTTTTTTTTTTTTTTTTTTTTTTTTGGAGAGTAGCGACGCATCTTAGGATTTGATGAAATTTAAGATTCCTTGATTTTTTTTCTCTCTCTCTCTCTCTCTCTCTTTATGAAAGTTTCGTTTACATACATAGGCCGAAATAGGTTAAAATAAAAGAGCAGAGGAACTTATATTGAAGTATAATTACATGAAGTAGTCTTCCTGAGTGTTAGTGATGAAAAAAATTTAGAGTGATTCGATCTAATAGCTTGTTATCAATTGTTACCATCAATGAAATCTGTTACCTTGTTTGAAATTTAAATTATGGCCTTTGTGATATCGATTTTGTGACCCTTACGATAAAGCGTTTGCTTCGAAAAGCTTCGGTCCAAGTTTGTTAATAAAATGTGAGCTTTTTAAAGAAATTTTACATTATTTATAGCACTTGGCTACACTCCCAATTCCAAAAAAAATTATTCATAATTAAACTACAAGAACATTTAGAGTTAAATGTAAATGGTGTTCATTTATGTTTGTAGATCTACCCCGACGAAGCGCATACGTTGAGTGGTGCCAAACGTCATCTCTACCGGAGTATGGCCAATTTCTTCGATGACTGTTTTCGCAAGCAAGTGCCACCCGACTTCAAGGCGGGACTTCGTAACGGAGGCGGATCCACGTTTGTAGACCATTAGTGATCTCGATTCATTCCTCTCTTTATATTTCAATTTTTCTACTCTGAATTTATCGTAGATTCCAAAGTTATAATTTCTGCGTTGTGAAACACTGAACAGTGTTCGGTCAATCAATTATCATTCCGATAAGAAACTTCTTTATCATAGTTTTATATCGTTAAGTCTTCTCGAAGTGCAAATTATTTACGATATGTACTGAGCAATACTAATTCTATTTCTATCTTTCCCGCTTCAAATTTAAGATCAAAATCAACCTCAAGGTAGACGAACGGAAAAAAATTATTCAAACTTTGGAGCCTCATTTCCAACCGAAAAATGTTTCAAGAGAGGGAAAGGATATAAATTTCCTGTTTTGTTTGAAGAAAACAGCGAGCGTAATTTGTAAGTTTTTGAGCGCGTTCCTGAATAGTGAGCCCTATAACACCACAAGCTGAAATGCATGTGTGCTAATTTTGTCTCATTCAATTTTCGCTCTTAGTCTATTTTTCATGGGTGCGTGCTTCAAAGTGAGCATGCCTAGGTGTCTGATGATGTTTCAATCATATGGGGATAAAAAGTGAATCAGTAAAGAATGGTCATTGAGGTTCTCTAGACTTGTTTTCAGAAAAATGCAGGTGAATTCAGAAAGTTACAAGGCATGTTAAAATGTAAGATTGATCCGTCGCACGTGCTGAAAATCTCATTTTGATGGCTCATATGCTAGGTTAATTAGAAATTTGTAAAGAAACTCTAAACGTGCACGTCTAAAGTTCATTGAATATTCGCTTTTTGAAACAACTGTAATCGGTGTTTTGCCTTATTTCTCATAAAGTGGCAATCCTTTTTGATTTGGATCGAAGAAATTTGGTACCAAGACAAACATTCTACGGGTATGATCATTGAAACACGATCTTATAGATACAGTGACGATTCTTGCAATTTGGCAGCATTATTTTTCATCAGTTAAATCCATCATAAAGAGCGATTTTAGGGTGAAGTAGTGTGCCTCACCAAAAATTAATTGTTTCACTTGCATTTAAATGGAGCAAAAACAGTGTTGCCAATTTGCAAAAATCATCATAGGACTATATGATGGGGGAACCCTCGCTGAAATATCTGCGAGCTACCTTTTCAGGTAATTAGTAACTCAAATGCAACAAATGCTACATAATCGTAATATCTTCATCATTGAAAGATACCCTCTGCTGCTGACCATAGGCTGATCAGGGGAGCTTTAAATGTTTGTTTAAAGCTTTGGCGGTTAGAGAGTTAAAAAGTTAATATCATCAATCGCTTCTCTCAGAATTTTTTTGTGAAAAGACGTAATTATGTCTCAAATACGGATTGCCACGAAACATTTCTATTAGACTTGCTCTGAAATCGAGGTGTACGAATCAAATCACTCAGATAAACGGTATTACTCAAATAGAGTTATAATCAATAAACGAGAATGCAAATGCGTTTATGAGAAGACTTAGGAAGTACCTTTGAGAAGTCTTGACGAACAAGCAGCCCTCCTCATTAATTACTTCCTTTTATATCAAATGACGTTTAAATAGTGAATGATAGTTTGGATTTAATAATCCGTAGTTCGCCTCATTTCAAGTGTTCCACATTGTGAGTTAGCAGTGATAATGTGCGTAGAGTTTAACATAGGCCTGCGCTACATTCACATGTTGCCAGAGATACTCACGGCATACGGCACTTCTTCTTTTAATGTCCCCATCGATGTGGACTAATGAGACTTAAATCCGGACTATTCTTCCTAGATTGTTTAAATTTTCAAATAAAGTTATTTATATTTTTATTACTTTAATTTTGAAATCTAAGTACTTCCTCTGACATTAATTAGTGAAAATCATTATGAACTGTTTGGTTTATCAAATTAATAGTTCTTAAACTTGTGATACAGCTTCAATTTTCTTTCATTTTATTTTTCATAGTTTTGAAGATTTAGTATAGGTGTTTAAAGCGTTAATTATAGTTCAGTTGATGATTATTAGTCATTAAAACTCTTACCCAAAATATCATCCATTGAGAAACGTTTAGGGTCCTTATCCCTAGAATAGGATACAAGTAGCCCCGAACACTTTAACTTACTTTGCCTTCAAAATCCTAGTATTAAATCTTATTATTATAGGTAGTCTAAATTTTAAAATAACTAATATTTTCTTAAACATTAGCGTTGTTAATTTCTTTGAAGATGATCCTTGCATGGAACTGACTCGACTTCACTTTTTTATGGGTATTTGTCTCAATTTGTTTTTATTTAAATGAACACACTCGATATAGGTATCAATTCTCTCTAAGTTTGCCTCCAGATATATTTAAACCCCTTTAACTCGAATATCCTTTTCCCCTAAAATAGAAAGCTGCATATCACAGTGGAGAATGAATTAGTAATTTTTTTACGTTCATTACATGCTTCAGGTAGTCGTCAGAAAAAAATATTGAGGAGTAAACTGGGAAACTCGCTAGGTTGAAGTTGTAAGTAGTGTAAAGCCTTTGTAACCTGCGCTTACATGTCCAAAGGAACACACATTTTATTCTTGCCATCGAAAGTTTCATGGACCCGCGTGTTTTGAATCATGTTACCACTGATAAACGGAATAACTTGAGGCCATTGCATACATTTAGGCATACATTGTTTACAAGTTAGGCATACATGTGTTACAAGTTTCTTTCATCATTGAGTGGTTGTTTTTTTATATCGTTGCGTTAAAGTCACCAGGAATATGCGGCAGCTGTTGTCGCTGGTTCTCACGGTGCGGTGGTCCGGTTACGCTGCGGACAAGACCTAACGAATTAGTAATCTTGTGCTGGCCTACCAATATTTGACTTTGAGACCTCTGCATAGTCTCTGCATCGGTGGAAACGCCGAAATGCTTACGCAACTGTACGTGTTTAGCAGATATCTGTTTTGCAGTTTTACAAATTGAAGGCTTTATCCTTTAGCACGTGGCATCACAAATAGGTTCCTAACAAGATGATGATTTGAGGGCAAAAGAATAGTTCTCTAAAATGTTTCTATAATTTACTACTTGAAAACTTAAAAAAACTAAATGATGAATCAGCTATCATTTTATGGCGAAACATTAAAATACTACGGAATTTCTGACGATAGCCGAAGATGAGGCTTGTAAGTAAAACAAACGGCAAGTGAGTGTTTCCTTTTGGTTTCTTCTTGTTTGCCTCCTCAATAATTTCTACCACTTATTTTTTCTGATATCTCTCAGTGGCGAGGCGTGAATGATTGACTATCGATATTTCCCCATTTAAAGCTGTGGCAAAGAATCGACCATTAAGGTGTTCGTTGCGAACACCCTGTTTATCGACCTTTTTCCATAGGTTAAATAGTAGATCAATCGATGTATCGCGAAGCACGCCTTGCCACTGATATCTCTGAATCTTTGTGCTCTTTGTCATCATTTCAAAAATTCACGAGACGTTATCTAGCGGTGAGGCAACACTGCAACAGTATTCCCCTTAATGAATACTATATACATTTACACATAATAATTGAAACTGCAATTATGCAAGCCAATGTAAATAAATTCGTGAGTACAGAGTAAGGCCACTAATTGTAAATATAGTCAGTATATGTTGGAGGGCCTTTCTAAAAACTTTATCACACCAAGTGAAATTTTAATTATCGCTCACTCATAAATTTCTTCCCTCACAGTTTAAAATCCAAAAATGAACAAATACAACTAACACATTGAAATCAACTGGCTACATGACACCTCAATAATATGTAAAGTGCACGAAAAAGTCATGATGCACATGTTCTCCCCAGGTCACAAAGTTGAATACACGTAACAAGCAAGAATCGAGCAAGCAGATACCCACATTTTTTAATCATTGACTCGGAAATAACTAATATTGTTGGTGGATGCTCAATTATGTTGTTAAAGTTGTTACTCTTAACATCACCTGTTACAATTCTTGGTCTCGATGAATGATTTTTATAGAAAAAAGAAAGAAATATTTTGTGCTTCAAAATGCATTCATGTTCCTTTAAAATGTCGTAGATACTTTACGACTTTTACAACTCTCAAGACACGGGTCAATGAATTAACAGTCTATTCATTGAAATAATGAAAGAAGCATAGGTACAGAGCACTATAAATGATTCTCTTTCAGTCACCAATTCCTCAAAACTATGAGTGATAATTTACCTTAAAAGACTTTATTACAATGCTGTAATAGGTGCCACATTCGGCGAGAATGCTGGAATAGAAGTATTTTAGTGATGACAACTATTATTTTTAAGAATGATAGAATATGTGATATAGATTTTACTTACCTTCTGCTAGTTGATTATGAATGCAATAATGTCTTATGTATGGCTAATTTTCTTCTCACTTCAAAATAAAGTTATTTTATCTTCTTTTATAATTATTCAGTCTCAATTTTTTGCTGAAAGCCGTCCCTGTGCATTTGTTTATCTATTATAGGCATAAAATTGCGATACGAAAAGAAACGGTTTTCGACCCAAATGCACCAACCCAATTCTCCTCTTCCTTTTAACTTTCCTCTTTTTAAAATAATTTTTGATGACTTTCCACAAAAAATTCAGTGGCAGCAGAAACGCTAGTTTCTAGTATGCTGTTTCATTCCTAGTGAGACCTGGTGTCAATTTGCTTTGAGGAGCTGATAAATATGATTCACTTTACTTCAGTTTTTATTCTTGCTAAATAAAGGGAAGAAAATCGTGAAGTTTCCCGGACTGTGACCGTTCACATAAAACCGAGCGTTAATTAGTGCCGAATTATGTTGCAATAAATGCCCCGTATGTGTTGGTACGAGAATTAACTAAAAGTTGTCTTCGGCTCATTCTTGATGATGTTAGAGAGAGTTTTCCTTTGAAATTTTAAAACGACATTTTTTGACAAAATAAGATAAAAACGCTGTTTTGAAAGTTATCCCTCCTTACACTATGGTGCTTTTCGTCGACGACAATTATTACAATACCGAATTAGTCATCTATAATGAATATCGATATCCTCAGTATCATGCAGTTAATGCTAATTGCTAGCATCGATGTTATAAGGGTGGTGAGTTTAGCCTTAGTGCTTCTGTGGCTGAGAAAATCCCCAAAAATAGCTCAATGTATTCATCCTTCAAAAAAAGAGAGAGAAAAAAAATTTAAAAGAAATAAGAGCGAGAGGAAATACAAAATCAATCCTAGTAGACTTTTCAGAAAATTCCTTAATCCTCGCACGAAGCAACCACTATAATACTCGACGAGGATAATTCATCAGCATACACAAAATATGACGTTAAAAAAAGTTGATTGGCTCCAAAATGCTGAATTTTTTTCTTAGCTTCAGAAAGTTGATCGCCTATAAACATACTCAGCTCTTCAGTAAAAAACTTTCTCGTGATAATGGGTACTATGTACGAAATTTCGTCTAGAGAAACACAGGAGTGGCAAGTGAAATACATTGCGTTCTTATTTACTTGTATTATATTCTCATATTCCCACAAATATATGAGCTTCGTATATGTGGTGTTCATGCGAATGTAGTATAAATTGCCCCGAAAAAAAAAAATTAAATTTGTAGACTTGGGTTACATTGATAGAATAATTTTTTAATATTTAATGAACTTTTCTGTGACAGAGAATAGAAACATGAATGATGATTATTGAAAATATCAAGAAAATTATGAAAAATCAAAAATAAATATTTAATAGTCAATAGTCAATAAGTAAAAATTAAATGAAACTGATCACTGCGTTGAGGATGAGTTAACCCTAAAAAAGTAAACAAAGAAACGCATAATGCGAAGGTATATACAAAAATATTAAGGAGTAAAATTATACAATATTCATGGGTAGGTACATACAGAGTAAATAGACTACCTATTCACAAACATGCTTCTTAACAAAAATTAAGCTATCACATTTATACTGTTGATTACATATTTACAGCTACTAGTGTAGTATTTACGAAAACATGGCATACTACCAGATTTCCGACTGATGACAATAATAAGTATACAGATAACAGAGGGTAGTTAAAAAAATAAATTCTTCCTGGGTCTAATCTAGAGATACCTATGATTTGGTCAACATTTTAGAAAGCACGAGAACTATCCTCCGTTTATTTAAATGTATTATAAATTCTGTATTCTCGCTTGTAAGTGAGTAAAATTACCGATAATGAGCAAGATTCTATGAGAAACTTCTTGAGATATCAGAGAAATTTATCAGAGACAACGGTGCGGCTTGATGCCTCCTTTAGGATTAGGGTAGCAGCAAGGGTTGTGCTGATCAGGAGGGAGGGGGGGGGGCTTTCTTGTGACAAGTCAGTCTCAAGAACGAATACAGTCATGAAATTATTCTGATTTGCTTATGATTTGGTTGATATACGAGTATTAGCTCTAAGTATTACAGGCACTGTACTTAATTCATGGTGAATACAAAATTACATTGGAGGAATATCTTGTACTGGTGCTAGTCGTTAAAACCCTCAATTTGAGGAAATATTGGGCAAGCTGCAAATATTTTTAGCTCTTTTTAATTATTAAAATGTACTCTCTTTGAGTCCATTGGAGCACTGGGCAGTGTCAAAGTGATCACGCACTGCAGTTGATCAATTATCAATCATATTACTTAACGTAAATTCCTACCTAACGAAAGACTTTTATATCTGCTTATCAATTTATTAGGAGTGTCATTTGAAGTTGGTCAGTTAAGTCGGATAACTGGAAAGAATAATTGAAATCCTCGAGGATGAGGTAAGTGGAGACTTAAAGTGAGTCATACATGGGAAAAAGTAAACTTTAGATAAAAATAAGCATATTCTTACACTTCACGAGAATGATCTACTTCGTGAAAGTTATTATTTTTAAGACCGACAAACATTTCTTACTGCGGCATGTAAATTTGGAAAACATAAATTAATATTTAAAAAAAGCTAAAATATGAATCGGAGATCACGAGTTTAGTCCTCATGAATTATTATTTTTATTATCATTGCTTATTGTCAGTTCTTTGACTCAGAATTATTCAATCAAAACTTACATTGCATATAGAGATCATACAGCCCAATGAATTAAAAGATGATCCATCTCTGAAAGAGAAGAAGATAATAAGACACAAAATGCGAGAAAAAATTTAAGCAGTAATAAATAATAATTAGAATCATCAATATTTTACTGCGCAACGTGGCTCAACATGTCGTTATTTACCGATTTCTTTCGAGAAGCAAAAAAGTGCGACCTAATTTTTTCATAATTCTCATTTCTCCGGCATACATGGACAGTGCTAATTTTTCCGCTTATAGTCGGAAAGCGGTGGTAAAAATGGTCACACAAGAAGGGACTCGTAAGAAAAAATGAGGGCCCATAAGAAATATTTCAAATACACCAATGCTAAGTGACTTCAATTTATTCATATCCTTTCTTAATAATGGAGAACTCTCACTTCCACCAAAACAAGTTCCCTTACCTATATAAAGACAAGGCTCTTGATATCAACTTCATCCGTGTAAGTTATTCAATTTTTGGTCAATTTCTTGAAGACTATCAATTCTCATGACCACATCTCACAGAGTACCAGTTTCTAATTACAAAAAAAGTCTTTGTCTTTTCATCTTTATTAAAGAAGTATTTTCAGTGCGACAAAATTAAAGGAAGAAGTTATATAACTGCTTTCGAAGAGATAGAAAGATATTAAAAGTACAAAAATAGTTTTTACATAGCTGGATAGCTGATGCAACAACTCAATTATTTGGTATACTACTCAGTGAAACAGCCAGTTTTTGGTCCCTCTGAAAAATTCGAAAGACATTTTTTCTAAATTACCGGTAGAAAAAATAAATTCTTGCATAACTGCCTCAATGACGTTTTTTACTGTTCTTTCAGACTCTTATCATCTGGATTCTTCACGGTCCTTTCAAGACGACAGGTATTTGTAAAGAGGACTGTTGGGGGGCTGAGCCTACAGTCATCATGATAAGAAAAATCAATTTTTTGTCATTATTTGCGACGAAAAAATCCAATTACAAAATGCCAATGAATTAAGTAAAAGAGCATCTTCATTGGCATTCAGTCATTCGTAACAATTTGCATTTGTTGTTGCATTGTTATTTTTTTAAATTTGTTATTGAAAAATAAAATAATATCTTTTAATAACAGAGTATAATTAAAAATACTTTTCAAGTGGTGAAAAACATCTTCAGAGAATTTTGAGAAATAGTTCTCGATAGCTTTAAAGGATAACGTCATAAACATGTTAGAACATTTTGAAACAAGGCATGTTTACAATTTTGAGTGAACAAGGGATGTCCAATGAGCCTTTAGACAAGGATTGTATTAACTTTACAACATATTTTCTCTTCAAAATCTTACGTGGAAAACTATTTACACGACGGGGAGTCTGGAGATCAACTTAAGAACGAGATGTAAGTGTCTACAATCAACATGGATTAAGTAGTAAAAATACAGATGACGTCATTTGTGTAATCTAACTTGCCTTTGGTCTGTGTTGAATTATCTGTTAATATCTCGTGCAGGATATAATTTCCAAACCTCTCGTTGTGTAAATCGTTTCCTACTTAAAATTTGGGAAGAAAGCATGTGTCGTTTTTTAGAATTGAAAGCTTGTCTAATGGCCCATTTGCAGAGAGGCACTGAAAGAGAGCACCGAACATATAGTATGCTCTGCTCACAGATATGTATAACATAATAAAATATGTACCTTGAATCAACTGTCGAGTGTCAAGCAAAATTAACAATCAGAACAAAGCAATTGATAGTTTGATCTCTTTTCGATTACAATAAAATGAAAGGATATTGTATACACACTTTTTATCAAATGAGTCCTTTCAGCAGTCTTTCTATGTACAATTATTCAATAAAACAAACGTAATAAAATACATTTATTGCTGAAAAAATTATTGAAAATAGTAATTTTACAAACAACGATTTTATGATCGACTTAGGTAAATGTATAAATATGAAACCTAAAAATTACCGTTGTTATTATTTAAATAATAATAGTCAATAAAGGAAGTAATAACTTACAACAAAACAGGGGCACAGCCAATTTTTTAATATATCATAATTTTCCTAACAATAAAATATTTAAGGAATAAAAAGTGGGAATAAATAAAAGGATGGATAGATATGTTTTGAGTGGGATGGAGAGGGAGAAAAGGGGTAAACAATCAATTATTTGGAAGGTGAGGAGGTCTGGAAGAAATTTTGCGAGAGGAGGAAATTGACTATATATTTTAGAGGATGATGGGATAAAAAAGTAAACCTTAGTTATTTGGGTGTTCGAAAATAACGCAGTACGAGGTAACCTAACGATCTGAACACAACAAGGAAAAGGAGTAGAATAATTGTATTTATCCATAGTGGTAAGCTTGGACCTTCTGCATTTAAGATATCCTCCACTGGAATGTGAGTTGAATTCTTGCAGACATTGAACTTCGACTGACTTGAGCACCTGAAAAACACAAATCCAAGAGATTCTAATTATCACTCCCATTACGAATTTGAACGTCCTAGAGCTTGAACTCGCTACTCAGTGTGGGCGGCTTTTAGGGCTTAATCCTGCCCCCTTTAAACCGGAAACGAGAGGAACCGAAAAAAAATCTTGAGCGAATTATGTATGGAACAGATGATTTTACAACTCTTTCTTGAGTTAACTTTGAGATAGATCACAAACTCATCTATGGAGAGCAAGCAAAAAGAGGAGTCCAAAATTGCTCCACGTTTTGCTCCAAAGACTTGTTTGACATCAAATGTTGGTATTTTTCCTCCGAAATGCTGAAAAGCCGACGGCTGATAAGATTTGAAACCTTGAATCAATTCTTAAGTTTTAGTGTATCAGTATGAATAGGTACCCCCTCCTTGTTTTATTTTTGCCAAAGAGATGTTCAATTTGTATCAGATTGTTTTCTTCGAAGAGAAGTGAGAGTGCCTTTGGCGCCAGTATCGTCTAATTATAATAATTCTTTTAATACATTTTAATATTAATATTTTTATTAGGTTTAAACTTTACTTACGAAATTTGGTCTCCGGAGCTGAACTCAACGATTTGCATGTTTTGGTACGCGTAGTGGACCATACTTAAATATTGGACCCACTTCAGCCATGGTGGGATATTCGTCGCTAAATATCCGCCAAATAACTGCGTGGCTAGTGTGTAGAGGGCACTAATTGTCATTGATACTTGCGAGTCCATGCAACAAGCTCCGACAAAAAATCCAACACTCTAAACAGAACGATAGAAACTCTGCTTAGTTCTACAATACAGATCACACACATTTATTTCTTACTATGTCCTTTCTATTACCCCTTTTTTCAAAGTCTCCTTGCTGAAATATTTTCAGAGCTAGAGTGTCTTGGATTCTGAACTAGTGATACAAACAGCAGCACGGAGGATTTAAGGAGCGCAAATCATGAGAAATCTGATATTGCATTAGGAAGGGGAAAGCAATGGTAAAACGTTTAAACAAGACACAAGATTCTAATACCACTATTCGAGCTCTTGAGAGCGCATGTTGCCTACCCTCCTAAATGAAGGAAAATTGAATGCAAAAATCTGTACCAAAAACAAAGGGCAATACTCCCAGCGTTTCCTTCTCTGTAAATAAGACTGTAAAACATTGAAATCACCATCGTTAGAATATGAAATTACACTTCAAATACGTTTTTGTTTTCTATCTCTAAATTTAAAATTCTCCACGTTCATATAGGATGGGCTTCATTAAAATTACGGAAGATGTAAAGTATCTTAGTGAATATTAATGTACAATCTGATTCATAGACTCCATTTAAAGTCGACAATCGAATTCCACGTTTCCTTTTGCTTCATGTCACCTGCACTTCTATCAGTTTATAGTTCAGGTAAATGAACTGAGAATGTTTGTAGTTAGTATTTCGATAAAATCAGAGCTTTTTTTAACATCATAGATATAACGGAACGCTCTTTCAACTCAAAATAACGCAAAAAATGATGGAAAATTACGCGAAGTTGGGTTCGGACCAAACATGCAACGATTTTTACCCAACGGTGGGCCGAGTTGCATACGCTAGATTTTGGGGGCGAAATCTGAGATCGAACTTATCGATTTGTCGAAAAAATGATTTGTCTTATCAGCTCAGCACATACGAAGAGTCCGATTTAAAGAATCGAATGTCCGATTTGACAATCCAAAGTTTAGCATGACAAGCATGGTTCGATCGATATCTAAAACCAAACTTTTAGTTCAAACGATCGAACTTTCCTTTTCGGTGTGTATATCTGTCACCATGGTCCTTGGTTTGCACATATATATCGCAGGCAAATAGTCGAATATTCTTACATCGACTGAATAAACTCTGATTATTTTGCTGACTGAGGAAAAAATAGTTATTTGATCATGTGGGAAAGAATTCCTTATAAAAACTTGCTTCATGCGATCATAAAGACATTCTGCTGGCCGTTGAATGCAAATTTATCTCAAAACATGCAGAATTTCATAAAATAAAAAGTTTTCACAATTTTGATGGTTGACGAAACATGAGGAGCATTTTTGAACGGGAAACGCAATGACAATTTGTACTTGGACGGATTTTTAGTTTCAAAATATTGAAAAGTTGGGAGGTTTATGTGAAAACATAGAAAACCTCGTAAACTCTAAAAATTTGGGTACCTGCCTAGGCGTTTGATAAAATGTCTGATTCGACTTTTTGCCTGCGACACGTAAACTGACCCTTCTAAAAAATGTACAGCTAAGTAAGAAGTACGGAAACAATATTAGATGGATGATAATTACCTGTGCTACGATAGTGTTGAGAAGTAAAAAACTAAGCAATGTGAGGAATGTGGAAACTTCGTGGCAGCCGAGCATCGGGTATGATATGAGGAGATAAACTGCCGGCAGAGTAACAGTCAATGGTAACTCACCAACCATTTTTGCTAAGTAATACGCAGAGAGGCGATAGGATCCAGATTGCCGCTCTTTGTTTATGACCTCCCGTTCAGAGGGAACTGTAATCAATCATCAATCGAATCGAATTATCATAAAATCTCCAGTCTGAAGATTAAATAAAACGTATAATTAGAATTAGACTAAAATTTGTGCATGCCACCTACTACACTGGACAAAAAAACACATTGGATCTAGAGTCCAGACTCTTAAAAACATCGACAAAAAAATACCCTTGATTCAATCGGATTTTAGCTTAAATCAAGAACCAAGCCTCTTAATTAGAGCGGATTTCCTTTTGATTTAAGCAAAAATCTGATTGAATCAAGAGCCCTTTTTCTTGTCAATGTTTTCAAGAGTCTGGACTCAAGATCCAATGTGTTTTTTTCCCCAGTGTAATATGTCCTGGAAGTGTTCAAAATAGGCCAGTTGCGCTGGTAACATAATTCGACGGTAAAACTACCAAACCACGTATCTCGTTTGCGGTGTTTAAAAATCTACGCTCACATTTTATTTTTTTGAAGTAGACCAAATCAATATCATTCCTTGAAATTTTCACAGAATTTTCTCCGCACGAAGAGGAAAAATCACAGAAATTTTCAAGAGTGGACGCTGAGTAGTTTTTCATTTAAAAAATAAAGTATGACAGGAAGTCTGCGACGTCGCAAACCGAGATACGTGGTTTGGTAGTTTCACCGTCGAATTGTGTTTTGATGCTTGATTCTTGTCGATTAGCGAAAATAATAAGATCCGTCCAAACAGCAACTTTCTACGTTGAATATTAACCGAGATATCGTCCTTTGAAACGTCGGGTTTTTGACGTCATCTACCCCGGTAGTGCATAACATGGTATGTATACCGCGTTGGATGACGTCATAAATCGAGTTGTTCAAGGCGAAATATCTCGGTTAATATTCAACGTAGAAAGTTGCTGTTTGGACAGATCTTATTATTATTAGTCGAGCTGCAAGAGGAAAGCACCGAAACCCGATTCTGTGACCAGCGCAACTGATCCATTGTTTCATGGGCAGTTTTGTTCTTTGGAGAAAAATTATCTACGGATTTTGCTGTTTATAGCAATAAATAAGCCATCTTATTCAGAAAAAAAATGTGATTGACGTAAGTCAAAAAAGAATTGCGGCGGGTTTCATACAAAGATTAGCAGGGCCGGATTTATTTACTTGCCGCCCATGGGCCGCCTATATTTTGCCGCCCCCTTCTCATTCGTTTTGAAACATCAATAAAAACCATCAAGTGAACGTGCCGGGGGGGGGGAGGCGTATAAGACGCGTTTACTCGTGTTGGTCACATTTTTTCGAAAGCCCTGTCAACACTACTAGCAAAAGTTAAGCTCCGTAAACCTATCTCTGTGTGGACAAGGCCCTCCATTTATAAGAAATGAACCAAAAAATTATGAAAGAACAAACATGAATGTGGTTTAATAATTTTAACTTCCGCTGCCGCGCCGCGCTGACCGCACTGTGTTTGGCGCAATACGTGGAGTATTCCTTCAGTCTTACATGCGCTATGCGTTTCGGGCCGACCGCTGGTGCAAGCACTGTGTTTGACGCAATGCGTGAAGTATTCATGCAGTCTTGTAGGCGCTATGCTTTCCATGCTGCCCGATGCTGACCGCAGCGACCGCACTGTCTTTGGCGCAATGCGTGAAGTATTCATGCAGTCTTGTAGGCGCTGTTATGTGTTACATGCCGACCGCCGCGCCGAGGGTTTCTCCTTTTCATCTCACGCTCCCGTCATCATTGCTCTCTGCGCCGCGCCGTTCCAGGCCAAATTTCGTGTTCGGTTTCTCTCTTAGTCTTAACTCGACTAATTAATGGTGCTGTCTATTGTATCACAGAAGGACGACAAAATTAGAGATATACTCTCAAGAAATGAGAGATTTTGTCACCTTTTCTCGTTCGTAATTTTTTTTTTTTTTTTTCTGAATCCGATTTGTCTTTATACCTACATTTAAAAAAATTGCAAAATTTGCCGCCCCCTAAATTTTCCGCCATGGACCGCGGCTCATGTAGCCACCCCCTTAATCCGGCCCTGAAGATCAGATTTTGAATCGTGTTATCTGTCGAATTATCGATTTTGATGCAATCTCTCTGCATAAAGTCGGTTTTACATTGCACTATGGCGCCCTGTGACACCCAAACGCCGTACATGTCTATCTTCCCATCGGGCAACCGACACCGCGACATCTCTTCATCAACGCCCTGCTCCATCTCTTCACAGGACGTCAATCTTTCTTACAATCCCTCTAATCATTCAAATTATTCTGATCTTTCCCCTTGATCTTTAACCAATAAATATACAGCCGAAAGTTGATTACTTTTTGTGTCTCCCTTCAAAACAAATTAGACAGCGCTATACAGCTTTTTGGCGAAGCTGACAAGATTACAGCTAATTATAATTGTTGAATATAAACTATGTTTCTTCCTCTTTTACTAGTAGCCGCTAGTGACCAGGATTCAAGGTGGCGTTCGGCAGATAGTCTTGTGTGAGGCAGGGTATGCAAAAGGTATTCAGAGCGTCACTAGATTTTCACACTTACATGAAGACAAAGCCCCGAAATGGGCGAATAGCATCCAATAAGTCATAGAGAAAAACATCCATCCCTGGATATCGTGGAGAAATTCCTCTGACCTAGGAAGTTGAAACCAAAGAAGTCCAGCCATCAGA
Organism: Bemisia tabaci; assembly: GCF_001854935.1. NCBI lineage: Eukaryota > Metazoa > Arthropoda > Insecta > Hemiptera > Aleyrodidae > Bemisia > Bemisia tabaci. The sequence continues at coordinate 5,230,968 of NW_017549038.1, read as the reverse complement.
CCTAAACCTATAGTTTGCACCCAATTCAAGGTGGAAAGCATCCTTGGCCTTGCTTCTTGGAAATTCCGCCGGCTTAAGACCTGGGAACAAAATAAATCGAATTTATTTCACAAAAACACCGGTGTGAGGTAAAATCTACGTCTTAGACTAAAATTATAATTAAATCGTAGTATATGAAAGATGAAAAAAAAGGGGGGGGGGAGGTACAGATAAATCTGTCACGATGGTGGGATTGTAATCTGATGGGTGGTTTCGGTCATCATAATCTTAGTTTACATTTACAAATCCAAAACCGGAATCATAATATGTTTATCAATCAATTCTGAACGATTGCTCCAATTTTCGCAGGGTTTTTTGTTATACTTGGTTCTCCTTATCAACTTAAGGTGATTCGATGGACGCCATATTTTGTGTCAGAACGGCATGCGATATATCGCATCAATTGATTCCATTTTTTCAGCCACTCGTCATTTTTCTCTAATTTTGAGATCGCAATTCTGTTGTCAGGAGACTAAAGCACTCACTTACCAATTTTAACAAAGAAATTCAACGTAATAAAGGTGTGGTTTTTTTAGAGAGAAAACATCGCATTCGATACTGATATCGAAACTGCACTCGAATGCGATATTTTCTCTCTAAAAAAACCACGCCTTTATTACGTTGAATTTCTTTGTTAAAATTGGTAAGTGAGTGCTTTAGTCTCCTGACAACAGAATTGCGATCTCAAAATTGGAGAAAAATGACGAGTACCTGAAAAATGGAACCAATTGATGCGATTATATCGCATGCCGTTTTGACACAAAATATGGCGTCCATCGAATCACCTTAAGGATTATAACTCAGTATTTTCCACCGCCCTATCGTTCCGATCACAACGCCTTCAATAACCGCGATGGCAATATGAGCGGCCTAAAGGAGCACGAGTAGTTGCGCGCAGCTGTTTTTGTTACTTTTGCTTTGTCCAGGGAAGGAAGACACTTAAAATAAACTTCCATTTTCGCATTCCCCCGACCTCTACGTGTTGCTGTCTGACTAAAATTCTAATAAATCGCAAAGAAAGAAGTTCCTTTATCAAATGTATTGACTGAACGTTATGAACTTCTTACACGGATACATTTCTTCGTTTCTGAAACGAAAATAACGGCCTCATTATGTATGCGATAAAAGTCGTTCTCATGACCTGGCTTCAGGAAACAATTAGGTTTGCTGAGGCTTACCTTAAACTGCGTCCAGAAACATGTTGGCCATTGCCAGCCATAGTCATCTTCTGAACTAACTGACGACGATGCATGACTTTGATCATCCAACCAGAGAGTTTTGTTTTCTTCTTCTTTGACTGAAAAAATATAGATAACTAAATTTAAAAAATGTCATTTTCACATTATTTTCACATTAATTCCTACTCAGAAGAGTACTTTGTGTTTTGTCCTATTTCAGATTGATCACATCACAATGTGTTAGAGAAAGTTACTCCTACACTTTTTTCAAACCCTAGTTAAAGTCAGATAATTTTAGAGATATTCCACGGAAAATTTGACTCGGGAACATCTATTTAATTAACCCTTACCTGCTCAGTGGTCAGTTATACTGACCACCTTTTTAAATAATTATTCATGGCCGTTTTGGCGCGACATACCCTTACCAACCATGTAGTTATACTTGGTATATGGTCCAGAATATGAAAAAAAATATTGCCGGGCGATGTTATGTTGGCAATATTGTTTTATCATCTATTGTTTACCTCCGATTCGTTGGAGGTTTAGTGCCGCCGGTGTTATCTCCAGTTTTGCGGTTGTCAGTTGCTTGTGCGACGCAAATGGTTCTGATTTAGTAGTAAAATATTAAGTTAGACTATAATGCTGCGAGAATGTCATTTGGCAATTGAAAAATTCAGAAGTTTTGATTATTTAATTCATGCTTGAACATGGTGGTTAGTATAACTGACCACCGTGCAGGTGGCTATAGGAGCTGGAACTGGATTCTTGTTGCTTTATTTTTTATTATTATTTTATCAGTAATTTTTATGATTATGTTCATTACTTTTAATTATTGACCAAAATTATTATTTTAAAATTGCTAGTCTTATGTGGGAAAGGACCATTATCGTTGCATTTTGAAGGAATGAATTTATTTCATTGTGACTAGTCTTTGATTGCCTCCTTACTTATTCCAGTTACGTTCATATGTTCTTCACTTCAAACAGTTTTATATATTTCTGCTTTATTTATACTCTTTTATAATAAATTATACATTTTTCTAAGACTAGCTTCACTCAATTTCCAAAAACAGAGACTCTATCACTTACAAACATGTAAGAAAAAGTGAAAAACTTACAAAATCTACGGAGTCAACAATTATAATTCACTGGTAAAGTTAGTATGGAAGGTAAGGGGAGGTCTGCGAGGGAAGGGTTGGGGGCTTGGAGGGCAGAAATTGATTGTCTTGCGCGGATAGGTAGAGACAAGGATCATTTTTTACACAAAAATAAAAAAAAACACGAAAATTATATCCACATAGGTGAATAGGAAATTTGCGTATTCCTATCCTGTTCAGTGGTCAGTCATACTGACCACCCTTTTTTGTCAAAATTTCCGGGTAAAAAAAAGTCGAAAAATTTTTTTTTCACTAATTTTGAGTTATCTAGACCCAACAGGCCTTAGAAAACTCGAAATTTCAAAAAAACGTTCGAAACCCATAATGTGTGCAGGTAAGGGTTAATGAGGACCACATGTTAAAACTAAATGAAAAATACAATTATCTTCAATATACCTGCTATTGTTGTGTAAACGTGACCTTGGTTTTCATTAGTATGAGGAGGACTAATGGCTACGCACAGATCACTACTAGGAGGGGGTGGTGGGGATGTGAAATGATGACTCCAGTCTCGATGAAATTCTCCTCCAAGATGACCTGGAAAATTGCAAAGGTTTTTGTTTTCATATAAATTCCCAGTCATTTAAAAAGTCATTCCAATGATACGTTTCTCTCGGTTTATTCATACATACGAAATAGTTGCGTTTATGTAGCTCTCTGGCGATATGTTACACCTAGCCGCCACAGAACCCTGTCCTCCCATAGTCTTTCTGGGAGTTGGCACACTATTATTTAAACGTATTTATGCTAAAAGATACTAAATGCATATGGTTTGCATGTCACATAGTTTCATTTAGCATAAATGCGTCCATTTCTTGTAATTCTCTTTGTCGCCATTTTTTTACCGTATGTCCTCCTCGTCTTCACCCAGGAGAAACTCAGTTCATCCATGAGGACGAATATTTGGAAAGAATTTTATCCATTAATTACGTTCTCATGTTGGATAAAAACAGAAGAAAATTTGGTGGCCCGACCGAAAAAGGTTTCTTTTCTTTTAATGGTCTCTGCAAAGCGAGCTTACTTAATAAATATATTTGCCTTTCCCCTTTTTTAAGAAAGGAGAGAATTTTCCGAAAAGAAATTCAAATTTTTGGTACTGTAAAGTAGATTTAGCACGTTTCATAAAAATTTAGAGCAAACGGTATTTCACTCAGTTTTTCTTTATTTTTACACTTCATATAATTTTCTACGATTTTAAAAAGCCATCAAATGTAATAGATGATGTGCTCGATAATCAAAATTGAATTTTTAAAAGTAATTATGGTAGACTTTGGATTATTCAGCGTGTATAAAGTCATCTGGTTCTCCAGGAGAACTCAAAGCATCAAAAACTCAGGAGAACTTCTCCTGAGTTTTTGATGTTCTGGATAGAATAGTTGGTTTAAACATGATCCACCGTAGAATTTAGTATTTTCTTCGGCGCTGGTGCAATGCGGCGGTTGCAAAACACGTGAAATAAATGAGAATAGAAATTCCTCCAATGTTTACTTGTCCACTGATTAGTTGTTAATTACAAATATGTACCCACATTCGTGTTTGTGTTGGTGCGTTTGATTATCATCCGGCTTTTTCCGCATCCGGCTTGGCCCTGACACCAATCAAACCGGATAATCCAGAGTCTACCATAGAAAGGTTTCGCTTCAGTCGCATGTAAATGGCACTTACCGATAGAGTGTAAGCTATTTGTGTGGTAATTGCTAAGGTATTTATCACAGATAGAGTTAGAAAAATAGTTTGGACGCAGCTCAACAGGATAGTCAGAACTCAAACGTGCTTCTTGAGAGGCAGCTAAAATTTTTTCTTTGACTTCCTCACTTCCTTTAATCTGCTCCACTGCGAAGTGAACAAGACAAAAGCACAAGAAATTAAAATCGATCCGAGTAGATATTCTATGATTTACATGCTCTTTCTCATTATTGTATTCCATTCCAGTTGGTAGACTTTAAACAGTTTGACTAAAGTTATTTTGAGTGGACCAGCTCAATTTTTCTACTTGTGTCATTTCGTGTCTCGTAAATGATCATCTACCGTCTTCTTTCCTCTGACATAACTATTATTGAAGATCAGAATAGTGCGAGGTTAAAATAAAAGAATGAACATTGTTTCATAATTTGAAAACTAAGCAGTAACGTTGATAAACTGGGGCCAATTTTTTTTTAATTTTCGAATGAATATCAAAATTATAGTGCGATTAATATAGTATTGAAACAAATGTTTAAGAGGAAGAAAAATACAACTTGTAAGATGTACTAACTTATAAAATCCGCTGGGTTGTAGTGTGGCATTAGAGTTAATCCTACATTATTGAAAAAATCTACCACTTTGTGAGTCTCTCCGAAATAAGCAGTCTGAAACAGAAATAATAGTGATGCTGTAGTTGATACAAAGCTATAGTGACAGTGAGATCAGAGATACGTATGAAAAGATCACTAAAATTGATTTTTTCCTGACAAAAAGCGATGTTCGAGCAACTACTTTTTTTTTTCTTTTTTTTCCTTTTTTTTGTTATTTAAGAATCCTTTATTGTCAGATAAACATTACATGTAAGTGTGGTAGAGCAACTGGATTACATTTTGCAATAAGGAGCCATACTATCTCAGGTTCTCCTATAAAATCACATACCTGTATAGGGAAACCAATGGCGTGTATGTTGTTTCTAAAATTGGCCAGAAATAGTGGCTCCTTATTGCAAAATGTAATCCAACTATACTCTAATATCTTTCGCAAAAATCAGCTGGGAGTATATTTGGGATCGTGATACTTTTTTCTGTGTGTGTGCGCTTAGTTATTCCATCCCAGGTAAAACATTTTCGGAACGATTGTTCATAGTTTTGACCATTCTTGTTTCAAATTAGGAGAAACAAAGATCATTAAACCGCTGATCATTCTTTGGATAGACCGGTTCATGCAACGCGTTGCAAAAGACTTACCTGGCCATTACAGAGCAATAGGAGTTTATCGAACATGTGAAACATTTGTGAGGACGGTTGATGAGCGGTGACAACAATCGTTTTCCCTTCTTTTTCGGCATATCTCTTCAGTAGTGCCATCAAATTGAAAGCTGCATGCGAGTCAAGGCCTGACATGGGTTCCTGTAAATTATCAATCGTAGTGTCATTGGTTTTTAAATATAAAGTCAATACTTCAGAATTAGTAATCAACTGTACATATTCTCAAAACTCAAAACTCTAATTAAAATATTGCAGGTTAGAAAATTACATTCGTGTGCTGTTAATCTACCAGACAGACGACCTTTTGATATTACCACTTCTATTACTTTCTCTCTTTTCTTTAAACAGGAGTAATCGAGTTAGATTTTCTTCGATAACACAGAAAAAAAAGATATATTTTCGCCTTACGTCTGATACATTTTGAATATACTTTAGCACTGCATAATGTAGTGGGTTGCTAAATTAGTTATACTATTTAAAAAAGTCTACTTACGTCGAGTAACATTAAGGCGGGATTTGTCAGAAGTTCACATGCAATATTCGCCCTCTTCTTCTCACCTCCAGATAGACCACGTTTTATGTAATCTCCTATGACTAGAGACAAAAGAAGAAGAAAATCAATACATAGGAAAAATAAGAGCAAACAATTGTAAATAATCGGAGAGAACTGTCATGAATTTTTCAATTATTTATGTACCTATTTTTTAAAGTTTTTGAATTTATATCAGTTGATCATCCCTCGTACAGTAAAGGTAAGATTTTTTCAGGGGAAAAAGGATGGAGTTATTGTTACGTTGGTCGTGGTGATAAGAGATAGCAAGATATCCTGAGGGTTGAAAAAAAAAATCTACTACTTACTGAACCGATAAATTGCAGCTCAAGAATACAAATTTTAGTGAAGACACTTTTTAAAGCTCATCCCTGCTTAAAATTAAATTAAATGAGTGACAAAAGTGAAGTAACTATTGTGTAATCATGATCATACTTACTGGTATCTTGGCAATTTCTTAAATCCAAAACGTCAATAATATGATCGACGTACTGCATTTTTTGAACGTAGGAAAACGAGTCGGGTAACCTTAATAGTGCTGTGTACTGAAATAAAGAACCAGGAAAAATCCGAAGAATCGAATTAATATTATGTACAACAATGCGTTTTAAGACAAAGAAATGAATCGGTAAGCAAAAGTAAACGTAAAGTTCTGTTGAAACTACGACTTTGAATGGTGGACCGCATTTAGAGAGCAATATAGAAAGCTTAATAGTCCAACGAACGTGTTGGAAAAAGCGCCAATGGAATAAAAAGTTTATACTTACAAAGTAATTTTATTTTTACTTCACTAGTTATCTAAGATTTTTTAGGGTCGAGAAAACAAACCTCTTTTTGAATGCGAGAAAGAAAATTAAAAGAAATTTTTACCCACCGTTTTAGCTTAAAAAACTCACCTGAATCATTTCATTTGCGTTTATTTATTTATTTGCTTGTTTGTTTGTTTTAAGGTAAAATCAACCCCTCGCAATCAAAAGTTGTTGATAAGTTGACGTACATATGTTATAAAAAGATCTATGTAAGAATTAATTGATACAAAAGGCACTATGTGCATACGATTTTAGCATATTTAGTTTGCTTTGATTTTATTTACTTTTACATAGTTCTTTTTAGCATAAAGATAGTGGCAATCGTTGTAATTTTGGTAATAAATCATAAAGACTTTTCCTACGGCTCTCCCATTCCCTTCCAACATGTTCAATGATAGTTTAATAAGTGAATAGAAACATTAGAAAAAGTCACAATGAGGAAAGAAACAGACCTCTAAAGTTTGGCGGAGGGTGAGGTCTGGAAAAAATATATCTTGCTGTAACACATAGCATATTCTTCGCTTCCATCTTTTATTCAGCCGTTCTCGATTCAGTCGAATGCATCCTGAGTCTAGTTTTATGCGTCCCGCGAGACAGTTGAGAAGCGTCGTCTTTCCACATCCTGTAAAAATATGCGAAAAATATACTCATAAATCATCTTACAGTATGATGAGAAAGTAAACAGTAACAACTTTTAACTTGAACTTTTTTAATCTAACTCGAGTTCTGTACTGCTCTTGAACTTTTGCTCGTTATTGAATGACCATAGTCGATGGATATCATTGCTGGGAAAGTCTTATCGATCCATTCGTCGATATCAATCTATCGAAGTTATTCGATAATGATATATTTATAGACCCACCCCTATCAAGGAGAAAATGGAATTTTACCGTACGTCGTTTCCTTATCAATTCTTATTCCACACGTTTGAGGGAACCTACGTCAAGCAAAAGTCGTAGCCATAATCGAAAGATAAACTTGTGGAAAATGAACATATACTCGAGACCTGTCCATAAGACGCCATGGAATCGAGCAATGTTTGAATTATGTTTATTCTGTGAGCCTTTTTTTCACACTGAGCTGTTTCTTAGGAAAGTGTATATTTTGAGCATCACGAAATAGAAAAACATAATTGGAATGTAAATGACCTCCTCTTAAAAGGAAATGCTTCTACTTGAGAAAAAGTTTGCCTGAAATACGGCCATACTTTAGTTCACCGAATCTATGCAAGGGAGGCTTAATAACCCTAAGCACGAACAGAGAATATTTCACGCTTTCTTTACAAACTCGTCGGAATCTCTTTGAGGCACCAAGAGCCAAAAGCACGCTGATTTTGTGTAGTTTAGAACCATACTAGCTCACAGTCTAAGTTTGAGACGCTCTCTACAATTTTACACCAATATAATACTTTATTGTCGCTGATTTTTTTTCTCATCGTGCCTACATGGGAAAAAGAAAAGTAAAAGAAATTAAGGCATGTACTAACCTGATGGACCCATAACGGCGAGAAGTTCGCCAGGCTTGACCATTCCACTGACATCTCGAAGAATTTGTCTTTTTTCAACTGATACTGAAATATTGGTAAAAACTAGCTCCAAAGGGCGGTGTGGCAAGTGCTGTTGTTCAACTGACAGACATGGATAAAGGGCGCTTTCAACTCTGAAACAAAGCAAACACATTTTTTTATTAAAATAAAAATAATAATGTTATTCAAAGCATATTTTACATGAATGTATAGTTGCTTTCACGACGAAAACTTCATAACGGATTACTGTCGAAAGTTGGCGATCTAGTCGAATTAAGAGAGGAATCAAACACGCAATTTGGCTTTGAACGACGCGACGCAGAGAGCGATGATGACAAAGAACTAGAGATGAAAATGAGAAGCCCTTGGCGCAGCGGTCGGCATGTAACACATATTAGCGCCTACATAACTGCATGAATACTTCAAGCATTGCGTCAAACTAAGCGGTCAGCAGCGCAGCGGTCGGCGTGAAACGCATAGCGCCTACAAGACTGCATGAATACTTCACGCATTACGCCGAACATAGTGCGGTCAGCACGACACGGCGCGGCGGCGGCGGAAGTTGAGATTATTAAATCACATTTATGTTTGTTCTTTCTTTTTTTTCTCGTTTACTTCTTATGAGTGGTAGGCCTGGTTCACACAGAGATAGGTTTACGGAACTTACTTTCGCGCAAAGTTCCGTGAACTTTTAGTAGTAGTGTTGACAGGGCTTTCGCAAAAAATGTGTCCAACTGGAGTAAACACGTCTTATGCACTCCTCCTCCTGTTCGTTTTTATTGATGTTTCAAAACGAGTGAGAAGGGGGCGGCAAATAGGTAAATCCGGCCTGGTAAAGAATCGAGTATGAAGGTGCTCGTTGCAAACACCCTGTTTATCGATCCTCCTGTGGGTTTAAATAGCAGATCAATCGATGAATCGCAAAGCAAGCCACGCTACTGACTCAGACGTTGAACTGCAGAATGCGTGGGGGGGGGGGGCACTCTTTTCCCCGATCCGAGTGGTCATGAACATGCATTTTTTTAAGTCAAGTTTTGTTCACTCCTTAAACCGCTTAAAAAATTCGAATTTTCATTTTTTTTTTTTCGTTGACAAGGATAGGTACATTCTCTACCCACAAGGGTAGCTAGGAAGTATCCCAAGAGCTCGCCCGAAAATTTCAACCGGAAAGATCTAAAAATGCCACCACTTTTTTCGATGTCTTTTTTATTGATGATTGAAGATCTGTCGATCTGGCACACTGGAAAAAAAATGCATCGGATCTAGAGTCCAGACTCTTAAAAAAATCGACAAGAAAAAGTACTCTTGATTCAATCAGAATCTAGCTTAAATCAAGAACCAAGCCTCTTAATTTAAGCGGATTTCGTTTTGATTCAAGCAAAAATCCGATTGAATCAAGAGTACTTTTTCTTGTCAATGTTTTCAAGAGTCTGGACTCTAGATCCAATGTGTATTTTTTCCAGTGCAGGTCATATCCGTAACGTTCAATGGTCATATGAATTAAATTTCAAAAAAATTACCAAAATTTAACTGGAGAGATCTATGCATGAAATTTTACCATGTGTTTGACCAGCTCTTAAAACTTTCGAGTGTTTCTGTCCCCCTCGATTTCATTCGAGGAGGATGGTCTTGTGAAATAATTCGAGGAATTCCACAATAACGCAGGCAACCGAGTGGAGCAGGCGTGGCGTCGACTGGTCTAGATGAGCCTCCGTCCTGGGCTCGGTATTTAATTATCGGTTACTCGGGCGGATTATTCGAGAGCGAGCTTTTCGAGACGGGCCAACCGTCCGACCGGGAG